>CM067896.1:1200000-1635305 GCA_034621355.1 Mycalesis mineus
TTTTTTGTTAAAAATTTTGTCTCAGTGGTCTCAGTTTAAAAAACTTCTTGAGAGTTCAGGTTAAAAATCGTAGGCAACCGTACTTAGTAGTAACTAAAGCCTAGTGCACACACACAGTTATTAAAACACATTATAACGGAGATGAAACGGCGGCTCATCATAAAGCCATCTGCTCGCGGAAATAGTTTAGCGCTGGCAGCCGCGCGCGTGTGCAGGTGGCCTAATTTATATACCGTTCAGAGATATTACTTTTGTTGATAACTGTCTTATCCTCTGATGACCTGTCAGTTTGAATGCTGCTTTAGGTAGACAGGTCCTCGGTTCGATTCTTATCTCGGCTGATTTTAGGATACTATATTTTTTATGGCCCACTAAACGCTTATGACGGTCTCCGTGGCGCAGTGGTATGCGATTCCTGGCGGGGCAGATTAAGATTTTTTTTAAATTTTTCTTGGTCTTTTAATTTTTTTTTGGCTGGTGGGAGGCTTTCGCCGTGTCTAGTTACCACGGCTAGACGTACCGCCAAGCGATTTAGCGTTCCGGTACGATGTCGTGTAGAAACCGAAAGGGATGTTGATTTCATCCAACTCCTAACAAGTTAGCCCGCTGGTGTGATAGAAGTCAAGGGTCAACTTGTATTCGATTTTATTAATATGAGATTGGTCTAGTGATAGGCTTCGGTCGTGTCTAGTCACCACTTACTTGTCTTGGAAGTTTCTTAGTTCCTTTAGAAACTTGGAACGGAATTCGTATCTTTCTAATCTCTTCTGGCTATTGCGACCAATGTGCAGTGCCAAATCGGTCACAGTATTTGGTATTTGCTGTACCTATTTGTTTACTATTCAAAGAACTCTGTCAACAGTTTTCGTTAAATTGTAGGCAAAATAAACTCTGAAAAATATTTAAATGTAGTACGTTGGGGAACATTTTTTCACGGGGAATATCTATTTTTATTGAATACTAGTAGATGCATGCGGTTCCACCCGGGTAGTTCTCGTTCCAGTGGAAACAACTTATACAAATTAACCTAGGTTACTCCTCATGAATCTGGCTAACATATAGGTGGGATATTGTAAACGTGGAAGTTTGGATGGATGGATGGATGTTTATTTACGTAAAAATTACTGAATGGTTTTCATGGTTGGCTAAATAATCTAATAAATCAGAATAACAAAGAGGCTACTTTTTAACCGACGAAAAAACGCAGGAGGAGGAACGCAATTCGACACGTATTTTTTTTTAATGTATGACCACGCATAACTTTTTACAGAGTTGCCCGATTTTTATTAATTATTTTTTTTGGGCACACTTCCAAGGTGGGCCCATTGTCATGATGTTAGGATCGGATGATGATATCCTGGGAAAATTGAAGGAACTCTTCAAATTTTATAGGCACACTTGCAGCGATATCGGTTTTGTGTAAGTGTAAGTATCGGTAGGTTTTTGGCTACAAGTGCCGTATAATATACTATGACAGTATAGTACGAGTACGTTTCGTGGCGATAAATCATAAAAAGTAAGAAATAAAATTTTTTAACAAAAAATAGAACCGACTCAAAACTCACTAAAAAGTAAAAAAATAACTAGAACCCACAAACTGCTTTACTACGTTAAATAAATGTTCCTTAAAGTTGCTGGCACCGACTTCATAGATATGTTTAAGTAAATTAAAGCAACTAAATGACACAGTTATTTTTTTACTTTTTAGTGAGTTTTGAGTCGGTTCTATTTTTTTTTATACCGAAATTTTTATGGGTACGAGAATTACGCAGATGAAACAACGAGCATCCTCTAGTACAATAACAACTGTTACAATCCTACTTGAAGTTTCAAAGATAAGGCGAAAAATACAGACAAACAGACAATAATTAAAAAAAATAGGTGAAAAGCTGTCATTTAGAAATTACAAACAGAATGTACGCTGTATAATGAAGAAAAACAATTATTTCCTTAATTGAAATTGAATTGAATCTAATGTCAACTTTATTGTTAAACTGATTTACGAGCAAGTACCCGCCGGTTGTATAAGTTCCGGTGCCGTATCTAAACCATCAATGAACAGTTCATCGCCCTACGTTTAGGAGCACTTTTATAGGCAATTAGATAATCTTGTACGCGTTAGTCATACTGCCCAACTTACGATTGTGGCATGCTGGTTGAGTTACTCGAGCATGCCACGGTTTTTAAATGAGTTTTATTTATTGGTAGATATTTACTGTGTTTTTGGTGCTTTTGGAATGAGCATAATATGCCTTATCTATATTTAAGTAGATGGATTAAGAGGTTTTTGTAATTGATTATTGTCATCAGCTGCAACGTCACCACTTAGCAGAAATAGTATATGCTGTCATGCGTTTTTAAATTTCGGTCATGTATCCTTGCTTATTGGTAAATTGGTTAGCCTATTTTGCTTTTATACACTTTGTTTCAAAACAAGTTGGCCCTTGACTGCAATCACACATGTAAGTGATGATGCAATCTAATATGGAAGCGGGCTAACTTGTTAGGAGTAGGGTGAAATCCACTCCCCTTTCGGCTTCTACAAGACATCGTACCGGTACATCTTCATCGGTAGAGTGGTAACTTGTCAAGGTCGAAGCCTCCCACCAGCCAGACCTGGACCAATTGAGAAAATGTTCATCACCCATCCGGGAATCGAACCCAGGAATTTCGCCTTATAAATCCACTGCGCATTTTATTGCGCTACAGACGCTGTCAAAACATTTTTATTTAACGTGCAATTAAATCTCAATTAGACACTTTTAATGCGTCAGTATTGGTGTTGGTTAAAACGCTCACGTACACATTGGTCTGTCATCGGTTTATTGAACTTCTTTATTGTTCCTGGTTCCTGGTAGGATTATGGTATGTTAATTAACAAAATTATAGTTCCTTAGGAAAGACAACGGAACAGAAAAAAGTGGTTCTGTAATTAAAAGATGTATTTTCATATCTAAGTTTTATTTATTACTATCAGATGATGATGATAGTGCCCGGGACCAAAGGCTTATCGTGCTCTCCGAGGCACGGAGATGTAACACCACCAACTTTCCGATTCCGGGCTTGGAATTTACTGAATGTGTCATAAAAGAATGAAAAACATTATATTCTAGAATCAGAATATTGAATATTAAAGAGAGACTCTCTTTAATTTTTATTACCTGACCCGGCAAACGTTGTTTTGCTATATAAATAATTTTCTAGTGTAGACAAAAAATAGCTTACTTATTGTAAGTATGTATGTATGTTAGAATGTGTATATTGTATGTATGTAAGAATGTGGTATATGCGTGAAATAAGCATGGAACACTGTGAACGATGAGGGAATTTAAAAATAACAAAAGGCAAACATTATTTTTAAGTTATTATAATTTATTCCTTAAAATTATATATCATTAATTAAACAATTACGACAGTAACAATAACAAAACTATTAAACAATAACAAATTAAATGACGATTGATCAGTTTTCGACCGGAGAGGAAAAATTATTAAATTACTAAAATGGCTATTAAAAAATAAGGGTTGACCGTAGAAGGGTGAAAATTAAGGATTGTATGTATTTTTGTATGTTGTATCATAAAAAAATAGAAATTAAAAATTTTGTCTAAAAAATAAAAAAAAAAGTACCCCTAACATTTAGAGGGATGAAAATGTTTCTCAAGATACCGGATAAGCACAAAAAATTTCATCAAAATCGGTAAGCCGTTTCATAGCAATCATTAATTGAGTTATGTAGTTAGGCAGTTGTACTTACCTTTTAACTACATAACGGACGCATATTATATTCTAACTAATAAAAAAAGCGTTTATTTCAAGTTGGCTTTATTTGCAAGCAATTTCAAAAGTTTGAAAATTTTGGCATCACTCTTTCTAAACATCTTATATCCCCGCAAATACAATAACATTGTCTAAAATATGTTAAGGCTCCTTATAGACGTACTCCGGAAATGTTATAGTATCATTTCCGGCTTATGACTTAAGTAACATTATTTTGACAATATTATTGCGTGTATAACTAGCCTTACAGTTAAATAATCAAAAACAAATCATTATGACTTCATGCTAAGAAACGTCACTTTACACCGGATATAACGCGGCAAAAAAACGAAGTACTTGAAAACACGCGCTAAACTAGTACTGTGTAATAAATATTTAAATTGGCACATTGTTATGCCAGTCCTGTGCCTCACGCACACGGTCCTGCGCCTCACGCACACAGCCGCGCCGCGCAGACACTCGATATTTCACACACGAGAACCTACTTATTTAAGGGATCAGAGGTGCCGGGACTTGATTTATTCACGGCACTCGCTAGGGACGGCCCTTGACGAAATAGTGGTATTAACGTCTTATGTGTATCGATGCGTAGCTAGCGATTAATATCGATATTTGATACTATGTTAATGCATACTATCTCATCATTATTAAATCCTTCTTTCTTTATATAGGAGGTGGGATAAAATATATGGGGTATGGAACCACCACACTACTTCAATGTAGGTTGGCAGCGTTACAGTAACGCATACTATTTATTTAGTAAATGAATTCTATCTGTTATAAGAAATTATATATTCTTTTGAAATAGATAAGTCAATGTATAGTTATTTAATTTTTAGAAGTCTGTTGGGCTTAGAGTGTGGTAAAAAAACAACAATCGCGTTTGTGATTGTTAACTTAACGTAAGTCAGCATCGCAGAACAAACTTGTTAAATCATTTATTTATTTAGAGTTATTTGAAATGAGGCGTTATGGGCTGGTCTGTTAAGAAAGTCAGAAGACAACTCTTTAGGAACTTCATAACTTTATTAACTCACTCAGTTTGCACTCATTGGGGAAATACATATGTCCTAGATTAAAGCCAAACTCGATTGAGAATGCTTGTCAACAAACAAATTTAAAACGACAGTAGAAAATGCAACACATTTTATGCCTAATAAATTTAAAATTATGTTTTGTTTTTTTATAAAATCTTATTTAAAAGATATTGAATATATTAATTAGTTTTAAGCTTTCTTATCTAATTTATTGTTATGAATTCGTCATTAACAAGTTAATTAAAAAAATTAGGTGCAAAATGACTAGTAATTTCTACCTTCATTTTTAATTTGTTTGTTGACAAGCATTCTCAGTCGAGTTTGGCTTTAGTATAGGTATATGTTAGAAACGATATCTTCTGTGAAGTTACAACTGCAGCTAAGCTAAAATTCGTCAAGCATTGAAATTATAATATGGAACATGGCTTACTTAATATGAAATTGTATACTTAGTATTTTTCCACGTTACCATTTCACTTCAACGTGAGTTGTGCTGTATTGCATTATGAAGTCAGTCAACCGCTAATACATGAATTATACCCAACTAATTGTTACATAGCAACTGTATTGAAATTAATATTTGCGATAATTATCAATATTGTATGTAATTGTCCATTAACCTAAATTGGGCGCGCGTAATCTCATCGCACCGAGTAAAAAAATAATCGATTTCAATGCGGAAACGATGCGTATTAATCGATATCACTTATCAGTTATTGGATATCTCGTCATTATTAAAGCGGTACTCGGCACGTGTACTTACGCTTTTACACATATTTTAAAAGGACAAAAGAAGTTTTTGGAAGTTATATATTTTATATTTAGATGAGATTGACTGATTGATTGTGCGTGCAGTTAATGTCGAATAAGTTTGTTAAGAAAATAATTACAGTATTATACCTCAGTATTATGACATACTAGAGGACGCTCTCGGTTTTACCCGCGTAGTTCTCGTTCCTGTGGGAATTCCGGAATAAAATGAGGCCTATGTGTTATGTAAGCTATATAGTATATTATCCCGAAGTTTCATTAAAGTCCATTCAGTAGTTAAACTAACAAACATCCATACATGCTGACGACCTCCGTTGCGTAGTGGTATGCGCGGTGAATTTATTTGTCTTGGTCTGGCTGGTCGGGGGAGGCTTTCGCCGTGGCTAGTTACCACCCTACCGACAAAGACGTACCGCCAAGCGATTTAGCGTTCCGGTACGATGTCGTAAAGAAACCGAAAGGGTTGTGGATTTCATCCTACTCCTAATAAGTTAGCCCGCTTCCATCTTAGATTGCATCATCACTTAACATCAGGTATGATAGCAGTCAAGGGCCAACTTAAAAAAAACTTACTTACAGACTTTTGCCTTTATAATACTAGTTAGGATAATACATCATACTCGTACGACTCTTACTTTGCCCTGCATTAAGATACACGCACAAGCTCAATTATATTGACAATATTATTGAGTTTGATACACCTAACGAATAAAGTTTCAGAGACAGTCGCACTATTAAAGTCAAATACTCAAGCCCTTAAAATCGCGTATTTGAAAAATGTTTGCGTCATCATAACTGATTAGCGTTTAGGAGCGATTAAAATCGTTTCGCTTATCGATAAATGTATCGAGTACCACGTCCCTATCGCTTTGCCCTTAGATGGAATCATGAACCGCTCGGCATGCCATTTGTGATAACGTGGAACTGCGGATGGTTAATCTGTCGGAAATAGTAAGGTGTTGTACCTTCGTGTAGGGGATTTTAGATAACCTATTTACCTTCGGGATATATTCCTGAGTGTATAATTTTCTTATAATTTCTTTAATGGCCAGCTCGACGAAATCAACATAAATAAAAAAAAATAAATATTAGACGACAATTACACACACATCGCTATATAGCCCCAAAGTAAGCGTATTCGTTACCTACGAGTTATGGGTACTATGATAACTGATGAATATTTTATATATATTATACATAAATACTTATAATATATAGATAAACACCCAGACACTGGAAAACATCCGTGCTTGCCACACGAATATTTTTCCAGATGTGGGAGTCGAACCCACAGCCTAGGATGCAAAAGCAGGGTCGCTTATTTCGCTATTATTCAGCCAAAAAAAAAATAATATCATAACCAGCCTTTTTGATGCGCCAATAGTAGGCTCACGCGTTTTTTCTCCTTAGAGTAACAAAACGAAAATCACAACTAGGCCTCTATATATCCTTGCTAATATTATAAATGCAAAAAGTAATTAGGAACGGATGGTTGTTTGTTACTCTTACATGCAAATCCTCCTGAATGGAATGAAACTATACAATAATATAGTATAAATAAAGATAATTACATATCAGAATAGAGAGACGAATATCTTGTATTCACCGTCACCGCAGGTGCCGGGTCCATCGCGTGGCTGAGAGAAAAACCCCGAACAGAGACCGAGACTTGTGACACGTGTGTAGCTTTAAAAGAGTACTCTTAAAGACGCGCGTCAACACTCATCTCCTCTGTTCAAGTTATTCTCCCTGCCCAGCCATATTCGGAAGGACTCTACTAGAGCAGCTTTGGACACTCGTTCCAATATGGAGCTTACTGCACTTCTAGTAAGACCAAGGTCTTTTAGCAGGTTATAGAGAGACTTCGCTGGTATACCTCTCGCACCCACTTCCACCGCGTATAAACTAACCACATAGCCATTTTTAGTTAGTTCGTTAGTAAGATAGGCCACATTTTATCCCAAAATTCCTACGGAAATAAGAACTAAGCGGGTTAAACTGTAGGCGTCCCCTAGTAAACATATAAATATAGCTATGCTAATGTAAATGCTGGCTTTAATATACGCCGAACGAAACAAACCTCACTTTTGACGGAGGGAATAGTTCGGGCGCCGATCATGAATATTTTGACGCAACGAAATTCGCGCATAAATTATAAACTGCGTATATTATTACGATATTATAATACGATTATAATATTGTTCGTATGTTGCGATGAACGTTAGTTACGGGGATTAAAATAGCTCAGCTCTTGAAATAACTGGGGCGATGTATGGCTGTATTATGTGTCCATTTGGGTATATTGTACATAGAATGCTGTTTACTTTGAACTTATTGGAAAAGCGTTAATAGAACTATAGTTAAAATTCAAATTATACGTAGTCGCATGGGCGCGTACAAAACGTTTTGGTTCTTCATTGCTGATTCGAACTGTGGAATTATTGACTGCTCTTTCAGTTCGTTTGGCCCAATACCATCTACGAGTAGGCAAGCGCGTTCTACCGTCTGCATCTTTGCTTACCATGAGGCGGTACCATAGCCAAGCGCTAGCCTATACAGACATAAACATTTATATTCTTTATTTAATATACACATTATTTTAACATTAACGTTATTGTAGATGTTAAAAGAGTCATTAAAAACAGTCAATCTTGACCTTTCAAAATTGTTTGATAACAAAGCATCCTTGAAGTAAGTGATTTTTTTATTTTTAAACCTTCGCGTTAGGAAGGTGTAGACATGTGAGCATTAACTACAAACGAATAAAGCCTGCAATTAATACAAATAATTTATTAAAAAAAACTTGCCCTATTTCAGTCCACGTGACCCATTTATCGACCGAACGTCAACATAGTGTTTACGCACATACAAGCGAAAAAGTGCCAGTGTAGTTAATGCTGCAGTCGAATAAAAATAGGTCGTCATACTATCAAATGGCCGCAATTAATCAATTGGCAAACAGGATGCATTTGTTAGTGACACACGGAACGCCTACAACCTGCTTTTTATGTATAGCGAACACTGATATACTAAACCTAGATACTAATAACACATACCTAGACGTTGATTAAGCCTTTTTACACATATTAAAAACATCTGTACATTCATTTAGGGCTGGGAGGTTTTGGTCGTGGCTAGTTATCACTCTCCCGACAAGCGATTTAGCGTTCCGGTACCATGTAGTGTAGAATTCGAAAGGCTTTCATCGTACCTATTCGTTTATTTAACCCACTTCCATCTTAAATTGCATCATCACTTACGTGTGATTGCAGTACCTAGGTGTGATTGCAGTCAAGGGCTATATTGTAAACAATAAAAGAAATCATCATTAAAATCTGATAGTATTTGTTACAGTGTCAAAATCATTCTGCCCAACATGCCATCATCCATTGAGGCAAAGACCCCTTCGTTATCAGCGAATGATGCGAGCTCCAAAGAGTGAATTAACTTTAAATAAATAATCTCAGCTTTTCTGTAGGTCATTTATTACACGCTGATGATATCTTTGGCAGTAGTATCAACGGGCACGCTGCGGGTAAAATACGTGATGTCACGTGGGCACTTTGCGCGGCTTTGTCCTTAAATTGGTCTTATTATGACGACTCGAGATCGTCTCGCCGCGACGTGTTATGACGGAGTCTCATGCGGATATTTTTTAAAATAAAATATTACCCACATTTTTAAGCTCCGACGCAAAGATTGCAGCGTATCTGTTTATTTATTTATCTGTATCTGATTTCTGATTTCGGAAAATAAAGGTACCTAGCTACGAACAACGAATTTTGTTGGTGGTCTTTGCTTGTGATCTCATCTAAAAAAGAAGATCCAGTCCAATATGATAATTTTTTAAATGTTTTCAACCTCCAAATGTTTTTTAAGCGACACCATACCGAACCGTTAGATCGCTTAGCGACACGTCCTTGCCTGTCTTAAGTAACTAACCACGGCCGACATCCTCCACCACCATGAAACCACCTGGCCAGAAGGGACCGAATTAAAAAATATAAAATTTTAAATTGACCCGAGTTGGGAATCAAACCCAGGACCTCTCTGTGAGTCAACTGCGCCAGGAAGGTCAAAACCGTTCGCCGGGGTCGTGACCCGCCCGTATGCCGTAATCGGATTACCAGCGGGTATTTCCACAATGATCGGGGCCTGCTGGAGGATATTAGTTAATGAACGTTCTGATTGGGACTGAGAGCGGCCCTTTATTAGATTGGCTTTTATTTGACGCAGACGCCGGGGACTGTCGTGAGGCTCCGAGAGAGTTTGTTCTAGTTATTATACTGAATGGACTCTGGTAATATGGTTTCCTAGTATTAGCTCTCAAGTATAGGGATCGAGTTCATATTCAAAGCTTTACTCAGTACTTATATACTTACATGATTAACTACTTGATTACCTTGCCAATGTACGGAACAGATTATTAGATTTTAGAGAATTAATATCAAATTACCTCTTTCAAGTTATCCCGCTACATTCTTAGACTGTATCTTCACTTAACATCAGGTGAAATCGCAGTCATTTGTTTTGTCAAAAAACAATATACAATACCCCGTTCTAATTACTTAGCTAACTGTGGGGATTGAACCCACGATCTCTTGGTGTTGAATAGGTACGCCTCTATAACCGTTAAGGTTTTGATGCTCAATCTAAATAAATACTATGCGATTTTACACATGAGTTCTTCTGTTCGAATTCTAAGCTAAGCTAAGATATGTAGGGATTTACTTCATTCTAATAAGTTATACATAATATAATTGAAGCATAAGTAGGTATTTATTTATTTATTAAGGAAAACCAACTGCTGATACATTATTTCTAGTCCATTAAATATATATATCGAGCTTTCGTTAATGCTCAGCTTACAACAGGTCTTCACAACATGCATAATAAGTTTTAAATTAAGATGTCATAATTACAATGTCAATAAATATATATTAGTCTAACTACACAGAACTTATGTCTAAAAAAAAAGAAGTGTCAATTGTCAAACAAAAATAATAAAAAAATAATAATAATAATAAATAAAATGTCAGTTACTAATACTAAAAATGTCAATAATTTTCCTCCTAAAGTCATAAAATTTGTTATGGAATAAATCGATATCCTCACGCTTAGCCACAAGATTATTATAAATGTCAGACATTCTTGGTAAAGGAGAACACCTTCCTAGTTTCGTTCTATATGGCCTATGATACAGCAATTTGCAAGGATACCGAGGATTATTCATGCGTGGTGTTCTAAGTCCGAAACTCTGAATCAGTTCAGGACAATCCACATCATTGTTAAATAATTTAAATAAAAACGACATCGATATTATTACTCTTCTATCCTCAAGACTGAGTCTCTTAAAAAAGGAAAGCCTATCAGAATAATTACGTAGATTTTTGTAAAATCTATAAGACAGTTGCCGTAAAAATCGTTCCTGTACTCTCTCGATTCTTTTCAAATGAATTTTTGAATGCGGTGACCATATTGTACAACAATACTCAAGCTTGCTCCGCACATAGCAATCAAACAGTCTTATTATTGTGGCACATTGTCTGAAATTTTTTGAGCTTCTAAGAATAAATCCAAATGATTTATTTGCTTGGGCAATAGTCTTATCAATGTGAGGTAGAAATGTTAATTTGCTACCCAAAACAACACCCAAATCCCGAATTGTATCTATTTCTTTCAATTGCTTGTTGTTAATGTCATATACAGATAATAATTTATTTTTATTTCGTGTAAATTTTATGTGGTAACACTTGTCGATATTCAAGGTCATTTTATTAGTATTACACCAAGTGTTTAATTTAATCAAGTCTTCTTGTAATAATTTTATGTCATTGTCACAGCGCACAATACGGGTCAATTTCAAATCATCAGCAAAGAGACTTGCATTGCAATTATCAAATATGTCAATTATATCATTTATAAATATGTTGAAAAAAAAGAGGTCCTAGATTAGATCCCTGGGGTACTCCTGACTCTGCTATAATCACTCCAGACTGTTGTCCATCAATCACTACCCTTGACTTCCTATTAATAAGGTAAGATTTGATCCACTTCAACAAGCAATCTGAGATGCCATGCGCTTGAAGCTTGCCCAGTAGTAGTCCATGGTTAACTTTGTCAAAGGCTTTTGAAAAGTCAGTGTATATAGCATCCATTTGATACCCAGCATCCACAGATTCAGCAATATTTGAAACATGTAGTAATAGATTGCTGCTTGTCGAGCGCTTACACATAAATCCATGTTGCTTATCACTGATGTATTTTTTCAAATGCCTATACATATGTTGGTGTACTAACGATTCAAAAGCCTTGGCCATGGTAGATATGATAGAGATAGGTCGATAATTTTTTATATTTTTTAATTCACCCGATTTGTGCACAGGAACGATTCTTGACTCTTTCCAAATATCGGGAAACCGACCATCTTGTAAGGACTTATTAAAGATTATTGAAAGTAGTAAGGATAACTGCCACGCGCATTTAACTAAAAATATCGGAGGTATATTATCCGGTCCTGCTCCTTTAGATTGGTTAAGTCCTCTTAGTTTCTTGAAGATAGATGAGCGGGAAAGATGAATATTGTCTATTTCGTCGATTAAACCAGAATTTCTTACACCTAAATCATTAGTTGAATTCGTGTCTATTTCATACACCGAGGAAAAGTGCATCGCGAACAACTCACAAACAGATTTAGTGTCATTAGCTTGTTTGTCGCTTAGTATCATGACAGATGGATAAGCGCTACTTTTTCCCCGAATGTTTTTTAAGTGCGTCCAGAAATACTTAGGGTTTTTACCTATCTCAGTTTCTATCCTATTTATATATTCGTCATAACAAATTTTTATTAATTTAACACAATCTTTACGTAAGCATTGGAACTCTAATACGTCTAATGGATTCTTATATTTTTTAACTTTGACATGATATTTACGTTTTATTTTAAGTAGTTTTATTAATTGGGGAGAAAACCAGACTGGATATGTTGAACTTTTTGGGATTTTGAGAGGCACATGTTTGCCAATAATATCTTTTAAAATGCTATAGAATTTATCAACTATTGAGTTAATGTTATTGCAACCCGCGAACTCATCCATCCATAATATAGCATTCAAATCATTAATTATTTTGTTATAGTCGGCTTTAAAAAAATTTAGGGAATTTCTAGATGCATTTATGTTCTTGGATTTGCCAATTGGTTCAATTATATTAATTTCCAGTGGAGGGTGATAGTTATCTATCTTTTTGATTGGGTTATCACATTTGCAAACTGTTACCTCATCAGAAGCCAAAATCAAGTCCAAAATTTTGTTTTTATGGTTAAATATTAAATTGAACTGCTTTAAACTATTAAGCGACATGAAATCTATTAGAGAACTCTTTAACATACAATTACCATAGTTAGATGATAGTGCATCTGAAGCATTAGCAGACGCAGACCATGTGATTCCGCTCAAGTTTAGGTCACCGGCAATCAATACTGAGCTGTTAGTTACGTTAAAAACTTTATTGGTGTTATCAATAAAAGTATCCAGTAATGAACTATTTACAGGTGGGGCTAGATAAACACCACATAAATGTAATGATTGTTTACCGTATTGATTCTTATAATCAATAGTGACCCATATATCTTCACAATCACTTTCCCAGTTCTCTTCGCGTCGTGAAGCAAGGTATATTAAACCTAATGCAAAGTCGTGAACTATCCTTTGTCATAGGTATTAAACTCAAAAGAAATGAAGTACGAGATAAAAGTTCATTTAAAAATGCCATCACGCTCGAATTAGGAATATGACATATATAGTATCACATAACATTATGCCTTATTCCCGTAAAGGTAGCCATTTGCCACAGGCCTTGAATACTTCCTTAGCTTCTTCCACTTTCATTAATATATTTTATAACTTGTAGGAATATGAAATATAATTTTACCTGTTATATAAAAACATCTAGACCCGTATATTAACAAACAAGATTAATATTAAGTGAAATATAATATTAAATACCTTTGTTAATATATAGGGCTAACTATAACGAATTAACTTGCCACCACTGAATTCAATATTAAAGAACATAACGGGAGCATGTAAACTCCTAAACAATTCACGACGATATTCCCTTATTTTAATATACCAACTCCCTTAGTATTTCATGTAAGTGTTATGTATTTTAATACTCAGTATAATATTCATGAAGACGGGCGCCACTCTCCCGAATTGCAGTAAAATATTACGCGAAGATAATAGTGAAATATCCTGCTATTATACGTGAGAAACCTATTATGAAACAAGAAATCACTGCCGAAAACTTTTATCAATTTTGAATCTTGTCCCCTCGGAATAGGGGCTACATGAAATAACTCCATATTCAGAAGTAGATACTGAGGTCGTATATCAAAACGCCTAGATAGCGCCAGCACGGTACTATGAATTTAACCTACAATGAATGAATAGAATCGGATGTTCCTATTGGGTTGAACACCATTGCTTGCGAGGCTAAGGCTTTGAGCATGGGTCAAGGTAGCAAGTCGGCAATGGATTGGGGATTACGAGGTGAGGTGACTTTTATTGATGTAGTGGAGTGGGCGGCACGTTAAACAAATGAACGCCGGTGATGGAGACGACGAATTGTCGACAAATGCAGGCGAACCACTGCATTGTGACGGCGTGTACAGTGGGATACGGCTCCCATATACGTCATTGTTGCCTGTAGAGTGTTTGTACACTAAGGACATGTCGATTTTAAATTTTCCGTAATTCAATTCCAAAGTTAACATGTGCAAGAAGGTGACAACAGTTTTCACTGAAACGTAAGCAGGATGCGTGATAGCTATTTAAAAGATATTATTCAGGAAAGAGTATATTGAATTATGAATGATTTTTTAATAAAATATTATAGTGTATACCTAAGTTCGGACTGCTACAGTTTCTTCCATGGACTTTTTGAAAAGTTAAGTCTATCAATGCATATTGATTCTACCACCGCAAGCAGACAGAAGGCACCAGGTGACCTACATTCTAATATCCGTTAATAATAAGGATGGAAAAGTAACTATCACAATGATTTTTAAAATAATCCAACTACTGAGGGTCTTACCAACTCTTAGCATATGCCTTCCGAAACGGAAGTAGAGTTATTACAATAGACGATTATTAAATCCTAACTTAAAATCGCTAGTGTAGCAATACACTAAAGTTTAGGACACCGTGATGTTTCAGTGGAAAGCACACAAGCATAGGATAAATACATACGTACAAGTGTATGTGTAGTGAATGCAGTGCGGTAGATCGAATGGGATAGAACGTCAGATGTGGGATGGTGTCCTAATTTTATTATAGACGATTATTAAATCTTAACTTAAAATCGTTAGTGTACCCATACACTAAAGTTTCGGACATTGTGATGTTTCAGTGGAAAGCACACACGCATAGGATAAACACATACGTACAAGTGTATGTGTAGTGAATGCAGTGCGGTAGATCGAATGGGATAGAACGTCAGATGTGGGATGGTGTCCTAATTTTATTATAGACGATTATTAAATCTTAACTTAAAATCGCTAGTGTACCCATACACTAAAGTTTCGGACACCATGATGTTTCAGTGGAAAGCACACACGCATAGGATAAATACATACGTACAAGTGTGTGTGTAGTGAATGCAGTGCGGTAGATCGAATGGGATAGAACGTGAGATGTGGGATGGTGTCCTAATTTTTAGATGCGTGGGAGGTTGATTACAAAACAAGAATTAGAAATTGAACTATTGCTTACTGTTTCATCAACATTTCTTTCAATTCATTTTTGAATATGATAAAGGTTTTTGATAATCTTTGAATTTAATGTTAAAGCCTCTAAAACAATGTTTACTTGTGCCCTTTTACCCTTCGTCCATTGTAATTATGGTCTATGGCTTTACTTATATTTGTCATCAGATCCTAATTTAACAGCCAACTATAGGGCCCAGTGGCCTCTCCTATGTTGGAAGGTATATAGAGCATAGATCTGCCACGCTGTTTAATAACTGTTTGCAAGCTTGGAGTGTTATTAAACTCTCTCAATAGTCACTATTTTGTGTTTTTGATAGTCACCTGGCTTGACGGCTCGAAGGCTTAACGTTTTCTCCGTACTTCTAGATTTTACACTATCAGATTTTACTCAACATTCCTTAGAAAGCAAGACTCAATATTATTCCATAACCCGATTTCGGACTCGAACTCAGGATCTCGTGATCCAAAGTCTTATTGGGTAACCACTGGCCCAACGAGGCAGTTAGTTAACATTAAGACTTACTACATAATATAAACGAGCTAAGTTTGTTTAAACACCAAATCTACGCGACTAGTGCCTATTCATCTGATTTACATGCGTCGCAAGCTCACTTTCCCTTCATTAAAGCAATTTGTCATAGCGCTGACCTAAAACGCGGTAGAGGAAGGGATACGTAACAATAGTAAATAATGCCTCTATTGTCCTGCCTGCCCACGTCACAGATCTTATTACGACAGTGAAAAGGTCAAATTGGCGTGTCAAATTACGGAATGAATGAATGAAATGACACGGGTTTTGGCGTAGGTGTCTGTCTAATCTTCTAAATAGCTGATACCATTTTTTAATAGCTAGGATGTGATGGGATCCTGCTTCATGATCTCTTCTGTATAGTTTGATGTCAATTCGACGTAGTAGGTATATGAGGCACCCTGATAAGAATACAAATTCTCAAAAATAAAATTATTGAAAATTACAATTACTTATGCTGCTACTGGACGGGCAGTAGGAAACGTACTCCTTGTTTTCTCTAGGTTTTGTTTTTTGTAAAGGTTTTCTGCTTAAACATAGAAAACATAATAGTACATTTATATCTAGTTATTAATCTATCTTAGTCTCGTCTCATTAACATCATTATCAGGCATTATCAGGCATTATCATTAGGGGCCCAATAAAGACCCATTTCGCTCTTTTTGGAGGTTATAGCCACCACGCTACTCCGATATGGGTTAGCGGGCTTAGTGTGATAATAATTATTGATCAATTACAGTGTTTAATAATTTTAGTAACTATCTCTATCAGATGTTGGTGATAGCGACCAGGATCGAGGGCGGAAATTAATCTCCAAAGAAAATAGTCGTTAACAATTTATATAAAAAAACAAAATCAGTATCTTTATCCCCATGACTTAAAGGAGAGTGGATTTGACAATTAGTCTAGAGCAGTGTGATTTGCTTCGAATTGGCGTGCTGTAAAAATACAAAATAAACACACTGAATTTAAAAGTCTTACCTTTTGCCGGTTAAAAAGGGAGCCTGTTCACTGGCAAATTAATTCACGTCATTCCCGAGTGTAATGTGTAACAGTCGGTAGTTGTGTAAGAATTAATTACGCAGACAACGCTACAATGTTTTAAATGATACGTCAGCTATGCGGCCGCTCTTTGAGTCTGCCATAAACATAAGGATGGTTACTTCAACTGATTATGGCTTTGGAAACTCCGTATCTAACTCAGTGTCACCTGACTCCAAAGCAGGTTTACTTTATATCGGTTTATTTTTATTTGTACTTTTTATAAAGTAAGTAAGTTCATCTGACGTAAGCATAAAGGTGTGGTGTGAATAGAAGTATGTATGTGGGTATGGGAGCAAGATGGAAAGACTAGACTGCTTATGAACTTTTCTTCTTCATTGTCATCATCATTAACAGCCGATGGAGTCTACTGCTTGACTTAAGCTTTCCAAACACAACGATCATGAGCCGCCCGTGGCTAGCAGCTCCCTGCGACATGTTTGATCCGTTGAATCCTTGTGCACCCTGGGCATCCAACGTCCATCAGCTGTTCGAACGTTTCTTAGAAAAAAGGAAAGCTCAATATTTTGTAGCCCTCAGAACCTCGAATCTCATGATCCTAATGATGCTCCTATGACCAAGAACCTCATGATCCTAAACCATTTGAACTAAGTAATAATATTACTAAGTTATAATATTTGATCTAATATTAGATAACAGAAATATCAAAATTAATGATACAATACCGCAAATACCATATCCATTGTAATGCGCCTAGATATAGTATAGAACATCAGTATACTGATAGTTCAAATTTCAATTCACTAAGACGCGCCCCACTATTTCTCGCGAGGGGAAACCGAAGGGTGCGGGGAGTACAGTTCGAACATCAGTCTCGAGTCGACCACGGCTCGGTGTACACGGGCTATTGCAGGTTGTATCGCTGCGTGTCATGACCCAACGGAATGATGCTCTACTTAATTTTTTTACCAATATTATATTTATAATGTCAAAAAAACGTATCGTATGATGATAAACTACATATTTAAATGTGATTTAGCCAGAAAAATCGTTCCGTTGCCCTTCCTTCAGGTTGACCGACTCGACTATAATTTTTCTACAAAGGTCACTTGATTGGTTTGTTACTGCCAATATAGATTTTCCAAATTAGCTTTGCAAAATAGCTTTGGTCATTGGTACTATCCTACTAAAAAATACGTGCCGTCAAGCGATTTAGCGTTCCGGTATCGTGTAGAAACTAAAGAAATGTAGATTTCATGCTACTCCTAACAAGTTAGCCCGCTTCCATCTTAGTTTAAATAAACTAACTTGTAATGAATCAAAATAATAATAGATATCATGGATTCACGCTTTACAAAAACACTAGGGTATGGTAGACAAGACAGCGTGGAATTGAGCTCAATCATTAAACTGTTTAAACAAAAGAAAAATAGATATACTAGGTACCTATCTGAGATGATTGTGGGTATGTGTGTTTTTAAGATATTTTTAAATGGGTTAATATATATGTCGAAGGAATTAGACTAGAGACTTAGAATAGATTGTTGTAATATTGTAATATTGTAATAGACGTCATTGTTTATGGAAATGTTACTGTCTGTGGATGTAATTATTTTTGGTATGTCACGAGTTTTTGACGTGACAACGTCTTGTAATTCGATAGAGCCGGCTGCACGCATGAAAAAACATGACGTCATGCATCGTTACCTCGCTTTGAGGCGTTCCATGTTAGGCTTGAAGTGCAAGCGAGAGCGCGGAACTAGCGACAAAGAAGGACAATCGGCCTTTGCGTTTGGCAGCGTTCAACATCCGTCTATTAAATATAATTATTAAATATATTAATTTTAAATTAAAAATTAATATATTTATTATAAATTTAAAATATAAATTTATAAAATCAAAATCAATTATTTTATTAATTTAAATTAAAGTTTCACAGCCCCGAGCGGTCCCCTGGCAACCGTCAGGCAAATAATGACAGCTGTCATTATAGCTCCGTCGCTACCCGGGTAGCCGCGGGCCTCAAAGAAGGTTTGAATGTCAGGCCCACAGGGGTTAATATTTATAAAAATATAAAAATTTTAATAACCAATTAAATGCTACCATTCCATCAGTATTTTCTTAAGACATTGTCACGTTCAACTATCGTCAGTAAACCGACTTTACAGACAACCAATTTTTTTTTATGAAAGTAATCGAAATAGAACTAATTGTTAATCATTTAATGAGAGATATGAAATAGGTGCTTACTTAAAACTTTAACACAAAGTTAAATTCAATTTGATTTGATAAATGAATGAATGATTGATTTGTTTTAATACTCCAACCAATAAAAGAGTCAGGCGCTAAAGTCCTAGTAGAGTACTTACACCATCTTGAGGGGAATAAAGGAGTTGGGTAGTTAGTTTGTGTCTGGAGTGCGGAGAGGATATACTTTTACACTGGTTGGACAGTGTAAAAGTGTTCTTAAGAAGTAAATTAAATTAGGGAGTAAAGTAAGATGGGTGTAAATAAATTACTGTTCTGAATCTTTATAATACGCCAGGAATTATAAAAATCTATTTCATGTATCAAAACATTGTGAACTTGCAATATATCTGTTCGTGAAGACAAAGTCTTTGTAACCCTAGAAAACGCCCAAGAGATTAAGAACCACTAAAGATGATGTCAAGAAGAATGGTGATACTCCGATATATATATTAACCTATATCACAATATAATTTTGCTGTGCAGGACCAACACGACATATTCATTTTTAAAAAATGAGTTAAAATGAAGTAGAGCATACTGCTAGTCAAACATGACATTCTTGTTGACATAATTAACTTGACACTTTGTGTGAGTGTGCACACATTGCTACTCGTTACGTAGTAATAGAACTCACATTCTTGCAGTTTTTATTGCACACTTGCACTGTAAGCGTTTGAAAAACAAAACACTACGAGCCATCGTGGATTGACCAAGCTATACTACCTCTGCCTACCAAACAGTTAATGACAGACTTTACGTCAAATGTGAACGCACCCTTGCCTTCAAGATAAATACGGCCACTCCAACTAAACACGGCTTAAATTACGCATGAGAGTTTTATAGGGGCTCTTTCACGAAGATGTTTGTTATTATTTTGGCTCATTGTTATCATTATCATCAGCCTATTGTGTCTCTGTGTTGAAAGTGGGGATGTGGCATATTTAGAGTTAAGGTTCGTTGCGGCATAGTGGGTTATGACTTCTGATATTTTATATGATTTCTTGCTTGTGAAGATATTATGGTGTTAGTCTGAAAGGTAAACAGCAATGCTGCTTGGCATCAGAAATATGCAAATACTTACTTCCGAAAGCGCAGCGGTATGCGCGGTAGACTTATAAGATGGAGGTCCTGGGTTCAATTCTTTCGATTCCTGGATGGGATGATTCAGGTTTTCTCGATTGGTCAAGGTCTAGCTGGTGGGAGACTTAGGCTATATCTAGTACCTCGAAGCGATTTAGCATTTCGGTACGATGTTGGTACGGTAAGGTGTAGAAACCGAAACGGGTGTGGATTTCATCCTGCTCCTCACAAGTTAGCCCGCTTCAATTACCACTTTCCATCAGGTGTGACTGCAGTCAAGGGATGACTCGTAGTGAATAAAAAAAAACGGGCGAAATCAGCAAGCTCTAGGTACAACTATTGTTGAATTTTATCAAAACTTCTTATAGGTTTGTGCAAAGTAACGTCTGCTTCTGTTCCACAAGCCACGTCACGAATGCGCATGTTGCGCGCAGTCGCACGTCATAGCGTATCAGGCCACAGGTATTATGCTAATTACGGAATAATCCAAAACGCCTCTAAAACCGCACGCACCGGCATCTGATAATGCCGCTCGGCACAGCGTCAGCGTGCCGCGGATGTCGCGCGGATTCCGCGTCGGATTCCGCACGAATTCCGCGTTGGATTCCGCGCCGTGTTCACTTCGACAGTGTCACGCAGACAGATTATTAGCTACATTGCGATCATTTATAATTGAGAAGCGATGACAAAGCGGCCTAATTCAGATATTGCAACTATAAAAATATGTTTCAATTATGCTTTAGTCTTATTTCTACAAAAAATTCATTATTTTTTTCTGAAGTTTTTATTTTGGATCTTATTGAGGATTTTTATAAAATAATTCGATCCAAATTTCTACTACATCAAATAGGTTTTGTATAATTACTATAAAATCTTAAAAGATCAATTTTATAGACATAGATTTAAGAGGACATGTCAAATATCTTTCCATCTGTGCATAGTCTTCAAGTGTGGGTTGCCTGGAGGACATCGCAATATTGTCGTAAAGCATTATCTTGTTTTATTTAATCTTATGTTAACAATAATGTTTTGCTTCTACCGACATTTACCTCATCACACTACACCTAATAACTTACATTCAAAAAGTGTGAATTACGAAATACTTATAAGATTCGGTCGTATTGTTGTACTAGTACTACATTTTATTTTCAAAACATAAATTCCAACAACAATTGCTACAGAAAACTAGTGGTTGGTTCGTGTCAACTGCAAAAGCTCTGACAATATATAGCTTAGAACAAGTACCGCCATATTTGCTGTCAGATTTGCTCAAAACAAGATTTACCTACCTTTTACCACAATTCCTAGTGACACCAAAATAGTAGCAACATAAAATTCGCGTCGCGCCCCCGGCGCGCGTTGTCGGAACGGATTTCTCTGCTGTATCCAAAATTCCCGACAACGGAATGGATGTGAATCGAATTTTCACGCTCCGTAAACTAGCGGTGTACGACTGACGTACGCGAAAATACAATCGACCAGTTGTCGCGAGTCGCTCTTGTGCTGCTTTTTGTATCTAACGTGCTAGGATTGTAAACTGCTTAAAATATTTGAAAGATGAAACATACATGTATCTATACTAAAGCCAAACTCGACTGAGAATGCTTGTCAACAAACAAATTAAAAATGAAGGTAGAAATCACTAGTCATTTTGCACCTAATTTTTTTAATTAACTTGTCAATGACGAATTCATGACAATAAATTAGATAAGTAAGCTTAAAACTAATTAATATATTCAATATCTTTTAAATAAGATTTTATGAAAAAACAATACATAATTTTAAATTTATTAGGCATAAAATGTGTTGCATTTTCTACCTTCATTTTGAATTTGTTTGTTGACAATCATTTTCAATCGAGTTTGGCTTTAGTATATATGAATAATTATTTATATTGAGGGACAGTGCCAATTAATGTCCCTCTTAGCATCTAAATTATTAAGATTAAAACTATTATTATAATCCCTAAGTATCCTAAACCGACGAAAGGAAGGGGTAATAAGAGTATCGAAGAAACTAGGGAAGTAAGTGTCAAATGGAAGGATGTAGTCTGTCTGCCTACCTACCCCTATGAGAATGAGGCGTGGTGTATGTATGTACTAAATTAATTAAATGTACCAAAACATTATTATTATACTTCGGCGTCACAATTGCCATTATTTTATCGGATTCTTAGAAATTGAATACCTAGAGAACTCTTTAGGAATACTTACTGAAGCAGAGTTATAACTTGTTATATACAAACGCGTCTGACTATATGCTCGATTTGTTGGAAATCTCTATTCGACGTTACAACATTAGTAAAAAAAAAAAAAATTTTCTAAGTAAATAATATAAAATTAGGTCTCATATTTAAAAACATCGAGTTATTTTCAATTATTAGATCTAATTTTTGTAAGATATTCAACCAACATAATCTTTCCACGCTTTTGCACTGTTCACAAGGATTAACGTAAATAAAACGGTAAGGGTTGTATACAACAGGAAAAATATACCGTTCTAGTGGAATAATAGTTCCAGTAGCTTGCTCCAAAGTAATAGCCCGTCCGCTGCAATTGTTACACTACGTATTTTTCCGAGCATTCGTGGAAAGTTAGCTTAAACGCGAAGTCACTTACATTTTAGTAAATTACGTTATACCTATCAAATTCTGAATTGATTGGAAACTAAACAATATCTCTTTGGCAAACGTGGCCAAAGAGGCCATACTTCCTTCTAATGCGGGTTTAGTGCTCACTAGAGTGCCTCGTTGGTCTAGTGGTTAGCCTATATCGCTTCGATCACGAGGTCCTGGGTTCCAATACTAAGTCGGGTCACGGAATAATTCCCAGTTTTTCATTCTTCTATGAAATTTTCAGTACATTCCAAGCCCGAAGTCGGAAAGTTGGTGATGATACAGCTCCGTGTCTCGGAGAGTACTTTAAGCCATCGGTCCCGATCACTATCATCAACATCTCATAGAGATCGTTAGTAAATGAACTAAGTCCGCCAATCCGCATTGGAACAGCGTGGTGGGTCTATGCTCCATATCCCCTCTCCTATAAGGAGTGGGGCCTGGCCCTAGCCCTAGTGGGCCATTTATATGTAAATACCATGACCCAATAAATTTTCTATAATTTTCATCTAGTGGGCTAGATGAAAATTATATAGAGCACAAATTATTATATCACACTCAAAATAACATTTATTTGCCTTTGCCGACATTACATAATCATAATGTGTCAAAGTGTTGACGAGCTAGGTTAAAGAATTTATACCTACTCCTGGCAACGAATTCATATTTTTGAAGCTCTCAAAAGCAATAGGGCCTTTTATTGTAATTCGTTTTTATTTTTATTTTAAAACAAGGAAACCTCTACAAAGAAATACTAAAAAGGCACTTGATAATAACTTTTTCTCATCGAAGACCCTCACCAGGTGTCGTTTTCCATTTAAATAACTCATTATATTTTTCCGTTGGAATTTCCCATGAATATAAAGGAGGCGGCCAGGGCAGGCAAACAGACGTTCGACTCCTCAGAGATATATTGGGCTTGGACGCAGACTAGCAGAAAAGAGTGAACGAAAGACATAATATCTTAGCATTCCACAAGGCCTAACATACGTCTGAAGGGAAATCTCGGGTAGTCAAAACGACTAACGTCACCCAATAGCGATATTTTGGATTGCCATTACACGAAGTTCGTTTTTCTCTACATGAGATATTTTGAGCGTGCCTAACGGATAGGTGCCGGATCTTTCGTGTGCTAAGTACCACATGCATTTGGTAGAAGCAAGAAAAAATAGATTTTGATGTGACGGTTCTGAAATTCAATTTTGCTACCTTGGGACATTCCATTTGTATTTCTTGCAATTTTACTATTAATTTGTTTTTAAAATTTTTTCAAATAAATAAAAATGGCTCTCGCTTAAACACAGTTTTACCTGATGCTGTAACATGTAGATTAAATGGAACGCGCTAGTTGAAGATAAAACTAATCTTTAAAAAAGTACATCGTTAAAAGTATCGTCTATACTTTTCATTCGTGTCTGTGCGCAAGATATTGAGAGCGAACTGATTTAGTTTATTCAGGATCGATCTGAAGTTCAGGAGGAATTATGCAAATGTAGACCTTTCCCGGCTACACAATTGTCGGGGCCCTGCTAAAAATTTATAAAATTCAATGTGCCCTTTTTCTTACATTGTTAATCGTAAATCTGATTCCTTTATCAGTGGTCTTTTGAAAGAAACTGGGATATCTTTGTGATTTTACCGACTTAGATGAAGGCGGAATGTTGTCGATTCAACGCACTTCATTCAATTATACTCCCATTATATTAATTTTATCTTAAGCATCTATTGTTCCACAGTTAAGAAACCGGACTTAACATTGAGAGGTTCAAACATATGGAACTATTGATATACCCACTCCTAACATAGACTTTCTAACTACTTGGCATATGGCAATGTTAGTCTTATTTAAAATTATATTGCAATATTCTTAAAAAAGTAAAGAAATTTTAACAGTTATCCTTTTTGTTGTATATGATTAGCAGTTGTATATAAGACGTGGTACATATTTAACTTTAAATAAATCTATTTCTAAACTTAACTTAACTTTGAGTTATCAAAGTAAGTAATATTTTTAACCACCATATAAGCAAATGTGAGTGACATTACGGAATAGTATAGTGCGTATAAATAATTCATTGCGCGAGTGAAATTGTAGGGTGGTCACTTATCCTGTCTACTGCACAATACTTTTTGCGTGAATTGTTTCTATGAGCTTAGGTAGAACAAATTCTTGACTTTTTCATGAAGTTATCTCTATTGTCGATGACATCTCATGACTTGTAAATGTTATAATTGATTAAATCGGTACTTATTTATAAATTGAATGTTAAGTCTTTTATTATCATTATTAATTTCTAAGTAATAATAAACTAAAATAAAATATTTAATGTCCTTACTTATAATATTACTTAGTTAAAGATTATAATGATCTTGCCTTTGAACTTTTAACCTTCATCTGAGAGTAAGGCATAATATGTTACTATAGGACGTTGGCGGTTTTACACGCGTAGTTCTCTTTTCTGTGGGAATTTCGGCGTAAAATGTGGTCTATGTATTATTATTTTTTTTTATTGACTGCAGGTTAGCCCTTGACTGCTGATGATGCAATCTAAGATGGAAGTGGGCTAATTTGTTAGGAGTAGGTTGAAATCCACACCCCTTTCGGTTTCTACACGACATCGTACCGGAACGCTAAATCGCTTGGCGGTACGTCTTTGTCGATAGGGTGGTAATTAGCCACGGCGATAGCCTCCCACCAGCCAGACCAAGACAAATTAAGAAAAATCTCAATCTGCCCCGCCGGGAATCGAATCCAGAACCTCCGTTTTATAAATCCACCGCGCATACCACTGCGCCACGGAGGTCGTCAAAAATTCTAATATGTAAGTTATATCATTCTAAAGTTTCATCATCCATTACCAACCAAACATCCATCCATACATACAAACTTTCTCCATTGTAATATCAGTAAGGAGGTGTTTGTTTTCTTTGTGGCCGTTGTCATCGCCCAATACAATATAAACACGCTTTTAGAAAAATACAACAGTTTTATGTTAAAGCAGCACCAATAACACAAATGCTCGGTCCATTATATTACGTGCAAGTTCGGACAAAATAAGTAATGACGCTCCTCCCCACGAGTTACTCACACATTGAATTATTTATACCTCTACGTAATGTCGCTTCAATTTACTTATGTGTGGGGAAGAAGTGCAGTCGCAAGTAGTTTTGTGAGGTATAGCTCAGTTATTAACTGACTTACTTCTTAAAGATTTCAGCCTCTTTGTAATATGTGCAGTTTTGTACTATTAGTTGTCTGCATTACGTATCTATCTATTGTCAAAAGCTATAATGTACTAAGCCTATTTTGATATGGTTCCGGGTGATCTCATGTGTTACCTGTAATCACAGCGGCAATTCAAAATCATATAGAAGAGTGGATATGGAGCTTAGACCCACCACGCAACAGAGTGCGAGTTGGCGGGCTTCTAATAATCACTATCATTGATGAAAAGCATTGACGGCCAAGCGTCCATTCTGGTGTAACATCAGCAACACAGCAGTGTACACCATCAACTTCCCGGCTTAGAAAGTAAGAAAAACAAAAATCCTTGAATAAATAAAGTTCAGTAGCCATAGCCCGGATCAAACCCAGGACCTCGAGAACCTAAGCCACATGGGCTTACCATAGGACCAACGAGGCATTTAAAGTGTAATGAGATTAAAACGAAATAGAAAGTTTACTTAGCTATTCTCGCGGACGACGTCGCAGGCCTCCACTAATACTACAACTCTGTTGTCCGTCTAAAGCCGTCGCCTCCGCCGCGGCTCATGGCGCAGAGCTCACGCTAAGTTATCACTGGGTTCGCGCGAACTTGATCCCTTACACGTGGCAGCTATTTCGAATTTGTCAGTCTGTTTGCACACAATTTCAGCCCCTGATTGAAAGAAAATCAATATTTGATCGGGACCTACCCTCGCTGAGTGTTTTTCATCGCGACGCCGAATTTTTTTCTCTTCCGTCATCCCTAATTCTTATTTGCGGCGAATAAATAATTGTATGATTATTATGTAGATCTTGTATACATTATTTATGTTTATACGTATTTCAATTTTGTTTGAGTAATCTTTTGGTTGGAAATACTTTTGAGCTTTTATCTTCCCTGTAGAAAATATAGATGTTTTATTTAGTCACAAAATGTATGCTTACAGAACAGTGATCAAGGTTCAATAAATCTGACTATTTGACTGTTAAAATATAACATGAAAATATTTAGATAATTTTTCATCCAGTTTGGTCCCCAGATATATGGATCAGTTGTTTGGATAAGATGTTCAAAGAATTTTTGGTATCCGATGACCAGGGACACATAGTCTCAAACGCAAGCGCTGCAAATATAAAAGATTGAGTATTTACTACGCTTGAGGATTTGAGCATATTCTGCAGTTGCCTTAATATACCTATATTAAAGTCAGACTCGATTGAGAATGCTTGTCAAGCGTGAATTTTTAAATTGTCTGCTGACAAGCATTCTCTATCGTGTTTGGCTTTAGTATAAATCTGTATTATCAAGTATATAAGGAGTAATATAAGTATAATAAAATGATATTAGACATTAGAAAATATACCTTCTTGGAAAATCATATTATTTTAGATACCTAACAAGTTTTCCTCGCGACGAGACGATTTGTGTATAAAAATCTGTTGCTTAATTCAATTCCTGTGTTTATTTGTATAGCGTGTGAAGATATATTCAGAAAAATAGTGAAAAACGACCTTTTTATGCTACCTCGAGACAGGTGGAAAAGAAACGCGCAAAAGGAAAATAGATACACAATTTCCATAATTAAGTTTTCTTGAAGGTAAACTCCAAAGAAAACGTTGCTTCTTATTCAAAGCGATTGTACTAGAAATTTTTCTTTGAGAATTTGCATTTTTTAAGTTAACTCAAAACGCCTGGAGCCTTCGGGGCTATGTTTGTGTATGCTGTTTCTTGCAACTAATTTAATATTTAAATAGATGTAATGTTATTTAGCTATGCTCGGAGTATCTCAACGTAATAAACTCAACAACTAAAGTTATAGACATAGCTCAACGAGGTTTGAGGAGCCCGACGATTAAGTCGCTATGTCCGCAGAGCTTCCGCACATAGTTCGAAGAGCCAACACATACCCCGTGTTAGACGGCCACCGTGGCGCAGAGTTCTGCGCAGTGGATTTAGAAGACGGAGGTCCGGGGCGGGTAGGTCCGATTCCTGGCGGGGCCGATTGACATTATTTTCTTGATTGGTCCGGGTCTGGTGGAAGGCTTTGGCCTCGGCTAGTTACCACCCTGCCGCTAAAAACATGCCGCAAAGATTTAGAGTTCCGGCGCAATGTCGTGCAGAAACCGAAAGTGGTGTTGAAAGGATATTCATCCTACTCATAACAAGTTAGCCTGCTTCCATCTTAGATTACATCAACACTTAACGTCAGGTGTGATTGCAGTCAACGGCTAACTTATAATAAATAAAATAAATGTTGGGTTCTCAAGGTGCTGGAATAGCGAGCACTTAGATATAGCGACTCTACACTGTAAAGCGCAGTCAGTGCTGTTACCCCACGTGGCTCGAAAAGTACGTAAAGTCATCCGTCCGGTTATTGAGATTAACATATTTTCGTCATTAATAGTTATCGTTATTAAAGTAAAAAACCGAAGGTTAAAATATTATCACCCTCGGTTGAAATCCTGCGTGATATATCTAAGCTATAGTATATTTTCTCTCCTAAATGGAGAAAGGCTTGGGCCTGTAGTGGAACGTTAAAATTTTTAACAAAAAATAGAACCGACTCAAAACGCACTAAAAAGTAAAAAATAACTGCGGCATTAAGTTGCTTTAATTTACTTAAGCATATCTATGAAGTCTATGAAGTTTAAGGAACATTTATTTAACGTAGTAAAGCAATTTGTGGGTTCTAGGTAATGTCCTTAAAGTAGAAACCTTGGCTGACACCGATATAGTATATTATACGGCACTTGTAGCCAAAAAGCTACCGATACTTACACTTACACAAAACCGAAATCGCTGCAAGTGTGCCTATAAAATTTGAAGAGTTCTTTCAATTTTTCCAGGATATCATCATCAGATCCTAACATGATGACGACGGGACCACCTTGGAAGTGTGCCCTTTCTAATAAAATAAAAAATTATTTTATGTTTAATTTCTGTGTAGTCGGGTTTTAATTATATTATAACTATGTACTCAAAACCAAGTATTTTCCTTAACAAGTTCACAAGAAACAAAATGAAAACCATGCACTATATTTCGCCACTACACTCTCAAAATTTCTCTCAATTTTCATTTTCGCAGCGAAATCTCTACACAGATGGTTAGAACGGCGCCGGCGTTAGTTAATTAAAGAACGCTGTAGATACAAAATTACTTTATGTCAGAATCATAAATAGGTTGGGAAATAACAGTTTCTGAAAATTAAACTCGGCCACAGAACACTGCGGGGGAGCCTGATAGCGTTACCTAAAATCAATTATCGTTAGGTATTAGTTAAAGGTTTAAATTGGCTCCAAAATGCTAGAACCCTGAAGCAAGTAACAAAATGCTTAAAAAATGTGCAACACATTAACATACAATATACAACAAGTAAACAGTTAGTAAATAATTCGTAAGTTGAATAATTTGAATGAACGAAACTGACTGATCAGAATGGATACAATTTACAGATGACTATCATACATCTTACTGTTACACTGTGAATTTGGATATTTATTATATTTTATTTATATCTCTCTCTCACTCCTCCGTGAGTCGTGTTTCTCATGCTTGAGGGTCGTGGCCACCCCCATTTATGATCTTCGCCGTGATGATGTTACGCCATCCACTCCTATCTCCGGCTACTTGGAGAGCATCTTATACCGAGGAATCTATCGCTTTCATACAAGTGGCTAGTGGTTTCATTCCTTCTTCGATATGTGTACTATCGCCGTATACGATAGACCATAGGATGATTTTAGGCATTCTTACCCTACCCTAGTATTTTTTT
Organism: Mycalesis mineus; assembly: GCA_034621355.1. Lineage (NCBI taxonomy): Eukaryota > Metazoa > Arthropoda > Insecta > Lepidoptera > Nymphalidae > Mycalesis > Mycalesis mineus. Next base: position 1,229,812 of record CM067896.1, read on the forward strand.
GTATATGCGGCTGACTTAATACGTAGGTTTTTTTTGTGTGTAGTGCGCAGTTAGCATTATCCGTTCACATTATCCAGGGCTGTACCCTGGTAGCGAATTAAATTACGAAGACATGATACTGTTTTAGTTTTGTAGTGCATTGTATCCGTAAGTTTACTGGGCTAGGTCATGTTGCGAGGGTAACGTGACTTGCATGTTCGGGTGACCATGGTGACAGAAAGCTGAAGTACATTCCGTATTGTGTCTGTAGAGCCGTCCGTTCCGTAGGCCTTGGCCTTCGTCTTCCAACATTTCAATTCACCATCGCCTTATTAATCTTTTTATTCATCCCATTTAGCTGTCCAAACCGTCTAAGCAGAGTGATTTAAAAACTAATCAATGTTTCACATGAAAACTTTTTTGGGAAGTAATGCATTTAAATAATGAAAAATAAACTTCATATTAGATCAAAATCGGGAGAATGTTTGTGTGATGAGCATGGATATTTTCCAGTGTCTGGGTGTTTATCTATATATTATAAGTATTTATGTATAATAAATACAAGAAAACATACATAATTACTCACGTGCCAAATTCATCACCCTACATTTTTAAAAATAGTAGAGCTTTTAGTTATTACTAAAATAATTCGTCAGGGGAAGTTTTACCAGCATGCTTATTTCCGCTGCCAAGCAGCATTACTATGTTTTAGTCTGAAGAACATAAGCGTAAGAAATATATTCACATGAGACTTATCAAATTGACAGCTTTCAATGCGGTACTTTGTACGACGTGTTGGATGCCCTGTAAGGTGTTGCTCTGTTTTTAGGTGATACTTTATCATCAGGTAGGATGTTTGATTGGTTTGTCATTATTTACTCTAAAAAAGACAGAGATAGTAGTAGTGTAAATATGAAGTTGATTAAATAAAAGGAATTTTCCTCACTTCATCAATAGCACGGTTACCCTCGGTATGCCGCTACAAACTACAAACTGCATTGTCCTTCAACTGTACTCGGTAACGGTAAGCAATGCCGCTCCGTACGAGACCTGCGCTTTATACGAGTGCGACTGTACCAAGCGGCTCCTTTGACTATTTATTACGTTTTGTACGTACAACGTAAAAATATTCATTATCATCGTCATCACCATTATCAGACCATTGTTATTTAAATCTATTTTAAAACAAGGGACTTGGAACTTAGACCCGCCACGCTGCTACAATAAGGTTTATTTTTTAAATATTCTACTTTATCATAACTGCGTAATTAACTATGTATAATTCGGCGCTGTTTACGACAATTATATTTTCCGATTAACTATAATTGCATCTGTTAAAATATTTATTATGTTTTTAGTTCTTTCTCTTTTGGTACTTTTCTGTACTTAATTATTTTGTAAAAATATTTTTCATTACGCTATTGTAAACGGGTGGACAAGCTCCGAGTTTGTTTTAATGTTAGTAAAAGATTTACTAAGGAACGTGGACAATGTTATAATTTTCGATACTTAATATACAATGTTATAAACGTTTACATGTACTTATGATACAGGTAGGTATTCTCTTATTTAAAACGCTGGTTTTGCATTTTTAAAGTGTATTCAAAGAAAAGTTGCTCTCTAGAAACATAGAAGTCTGCATAGTATCGGAAAATTTTATGAGAAAACCTTGAATAGCTAAGTGAGTCTTGCCATTTGCACTCCCGTGGCGCGGCGTTGAGTCGGTGTGTCCTTGACCTTTTATTAATCTCTAATTTCATACTAGATAATGCTCATTGAAAAAAAAATAATTTTACGCATTGAAATGCCTAATTGATGATTTACGGTTTCGGAATGAAATCGTGAAACCGAAAGGGTTGTGTGTGTATCTCATCTAACTTCTGACAAGATAGCCCGCTTCAATCATATCTTAGATCTCATCATCACTTATCTTACCTTATCAGGAGTGATTGAAGTTAATGCAATTGAAATGAATAAAATAAATTGTAGTAAGTAGGTACATATTTGCACACACACCAACAAAAGCAAAAAGCTTTTAGCTATTTAATTAGAAAAGTAAGGAAACGGTATAAATTCAAAGAATTACAATACAATTGTTGAAAGCGCGAAGTGGCGGTTGAACTGTATTGATCCACTTCATTGCCTTGCCGGTCGCCTCAAGACGGTACTTTATCTTAACCAAAGTTGCTTCCAAATGAAAATATATGGCCACGTTAATCTTCGCGTTGCATGTCTGAAAGAGAAATAAACGTAAAGTGACTTCAGACGTTGCATTTAGACGATGGACCATCTTTTTCAATACAGCAGAACATCTTTTTCAATGATACAAGGAGAATGTACTCAGTTTAAGTAATTACTCATTGTGAAAGAGTTTATCCAGGGCTAGCCTACTACCAGGCTTGTCTGCCGCTAAATAACTTCGGTGTGTCTAGGAAATGGGTGTTACTGAAACTGAATAAAGGCGCAAGTTCGTAGCCGACCGCATATAAACGGCAAGCGATGATTGTGTGTATTTTTATGAAAAAACGTTTCTATATAAATTCATGTAGTCTAATGATTTAACACTAAGAGTTTAATCAATGTCTCCAGACCACACGATGTTGGGCTTAAGTCGGGAAAGATCTAAACAAGACTCTTTTAATAATAACCCTTGTTGATCTAGTGGTCTGCCTATGTGGCTTCGATCACGAGATCCTGGGTTCGAATCCTGGGTCGGATCACAGAATAATTCTGAGTTTTTATTCTTGAATTTTTTTAATATAGATCAAGCCCGGAATCGTGAAGTTGGCGGTGTTATACACCCGTGCCTCGATCCCGGTCACTATCATCAACATCTGTAGCGTGGTAGGTCTACGCTCCATATCCTATCTCCTATAAGAAACGAGGTCTGTCCCTGTAGTAAGCCGTTAATGGGCTGGTAATGATGATGATGATAAATCATAACCCTTACAACATAGTAATTGATGTCAGAAATCAGTCGGTTATGGAATGGAAAATGGAATAATTTCAGAGAAATGTTAGAACAAAAACTTACCTTAATAGATCTGTAAACGTAAAAGAAATATTTTGTCGGATTTTCACAAACAAATTACGATTTCCAATACGACAGACACATTTATTGAAAATCGAGTTTGTTATCAAGGTAAAGGTCGATAACTTGATTTTATTACCCAGTAAAGTGAATTAGAGTAGAATGACAACGGAGACCTCCCGCTGTGGCGTCCTGATTCACAGCGTGGCTTCCTTCTGATCAGGTTTATTGTCATTCATGTTAACGTGACTTTGATTGTACATAATAACTTCAAGATTTCATATCTTGCCGCTGTAACTTTGTTAATCAGAAAATTTCTGTAAATTTGAAATAATATGTTCTATTTTATCACGTTTAATTTTCCTTTCTTTCTAAAATTCAATTCTAAAGTATTGTTTTCTTTGTGAACATTAATTAAATTGATTGGCGACGTAAGGTTTACTTCCTTTAAAAGTAGTTGTTTCTACTTCCCAACTTTCTCCGTGGCGCAGTGGTATGCGCTGGATTTCTAAGACGGAGGTCCTGGGTTCGATTCCCGGCGGGGCAGATTGAGGTTTTTCTTAATTTGTCTTGGCCTGGCTGGTGGTGGGAGGCTTTCGCCGTGGCTAGTTACCACCCTACCGACAAAGACGTACCGCCAAGCGATTTAGCGTTCTATTGTACGCTTGGTTGTCTTCTTTAACGACATAATTTTTTTTCCCTAGGTAGGATCCTTATAGACACCCTTCTTGGGTAGTGCCGGACTCTTACCATCTAAAAACTCCAGCTACCTTCACAACGTTGGTGTCCCTGCGGCCTATCACCAACGTTGCAGTCTGTGTTTCATCCTTCTACTTAATCTTGCCGACTTTAACGATGTCGTTATAGTTTAAATGATTTATGTGTACAATAAGTCTCTGGGTATTTTGAAACCGATTTGCCAACGTTAGGACAGTCCACGCTCTACCTAATATGTTTTTTTTTATATACTACAAGTTGGCCCTTGACTGCTATCACACGTGATGTTAAGTGATGATGCAGTCTAAGATGGAAGCGGGCTAACTTGTTAGGAGTGGGACGAAAATCCACACCCTTTCGGTTTCTATCCGGAACGCTAAAATGTGGATTCGTCTTAGTCGGTAGTGGTAATGTTAATATGATAACGTGTCTTATAAATCCACCGCGCATACCACTGCGCAACGGAGGTCGTCGAATGATAATATGATAATGTATGATCGTAGTATGATAATGTGCTAGTGTTATCAAACTACTATTAAAAAGGCAAAAGTTTGTGAGTGTGTATGTTTGTTACTTCTTCACGACTAAATGGGTGGAGCGAATTTAATAAAATTTGGTATGAAGTTAGCTGACTCTCTGGATTTACATAAAGGCTACACTTTATCCCAAAATGATCACAAGAACGAGAACTACACGGGTGAAACTACGGGCGTCCTCTAGTCTGATATATATTGATGATTTTCTTCGTTATTGTCTCGGTTAGAATCTGAGCGCTTCAGCGACGCCCCGTGGTGTAGTGCTGTTATCGCCGCGTGACTCCGCCCTTGAACTTTATTGATCTAATATATTGTCACTCGCCTGTAGTTTATCTTCATTGACGTTGTTTACGTGTTTTGGTCACAATGGGAAATGTGTTATCGCTAATGTTATTAGAAATGTGTTTGTATGATGGTTATAATCCAGTGTATAAATATTGTTCCAGGTTGAGACAGGAGGTATCCTTATTTTCCTATTAAGGAGCAAATTAACAAACGAAATAAAAAAAGTTAAAAAAAATATTCGTAAATAACCGCCGTCTCTACTTGGTTTGTTGGAGTTCCTGGCTGTGTTAGAACAGACTTACATACATATGTTTCACTTGACCATAAATACTTTTATGTCCCAATTGTTAGATACAATACTGTATTTCAGCTGGACGCTGATCTGTCAGAAGTCAGTCTGAAGTGATCGCAAAAACCTTCATCAAATCATAAAAGCCTTAAGTTTGTCTTCTCATGCTACTACAGTAAATTCTTTAACTATGGTATGAAGTGTGATTTAGTCTTTTACGGTCCGTTAATCGCCCAAGTCCATAACACAAATTTATAAAATTGTCTCTATTTAAATATGATGAATCACCCGTAGTCATCGATTGGGATGACGAAACCATAAGTGTTAATTCGCTTATCAGTGCCCCGTTAGGTGTATGGGTGCGTCAAATGGGGCTCTTTCTCTCTTTAAAGTGACAATAATGGAGAAATTTTTGCAATTGTGGGTTATTAATAAATCCTAAATGTAATTAAATACCTACTTCGTACTTAAGAACAAAAGTATTAAAACACTTTAATTACGAACAAAACAAGACTCGTTCCTCTTTAGGATTAATTTCATCTTTTAGTAACAAATTACAGAAGTTGATACGATACTGTAATTAAGTATCTCAAAGGAGTTTACTTAAGTAATTAAAGGTTGCATTTCTCTTGGATTTAAAGGCATCGGCAGATTTCAGACGCGACGGATAAGCAATATTAATATAAAAATCCAATATAGAATATAAAAATATTGTGCTACAGTGTTTGTATTCGACCTTCTCCAAAATAACCGTAATGTAAGCCGTTTTATTTTTAAATCGAGTCATGTTTATTAATATAATGCAATTATTGTATGTACCTGTAATTATTGTAAATTATATATGTGTAATGTTGGTCCAGTCATTAACCAATAATCACTGGACCAACAAAGCAGGGTGGTTTCAGATCACGATGAGTCATCGTGATCTCAGTAAGTACTGAGGTTTTTATAAGAAAATTTCAGTAAATTTTAAGCCCGGAGTCGGAAAGTTGTTGGTGTTAAGTCGTCGGTCCAGGTCATTATCATCAACTTGTAGTCAATAAAAAAAAACATCTGTTGTTAAAATAACACACTTTATCAACCTAAGCACCCGAATAAGCATTAAAACATTGTAGTGGGTTTAAATAGACTATTCTGGTTTGGACCTGTTCTACAACTGGGTGGTCCGTTAAATAGCCGATAATTATGATGATTATCACTCTATTTTTTTAATTTGTTTTATCAAATTCGTGTGTTTGCGCGTCCTCGAGAAATACTCGGATAAAGTTTCTTCAGTTAATTTTGTTTGTATTAAAATTCACAGTCTCATCGTCTCTGGTTTCACACCGGATTTTGTGTAATTTATTTATTTAAAATATTGTAATCCGAAACCCCGTGCCGGTGTCAGGAGGATTAGCGCTTTAGACGGCACTTTTGGATCAGTCCAAAGGGAATGTTAAGGAGGTAGTGGCTTAAGAGATCCTTTTGATCCTCAATTCAAGGAATTGATTGCGTTTGAAAGTTTATATGATGGTTTTTTGCGGCAATGATAGATCAACCGCGGCTTTTCATTTCTGAAGTTCTTCCTCAAATCTTTTTTCTCCAAAAAATGCTTAGAGTTACGCATTTGTAAATAGCGATTTGTTTACTTAATGTTGCTCTATATTATAAGCGATGGATTAACACTAAATGAAGTGGACCATCTGCTTGTTCCATCAACTGTCATAATAAATAAAGTACCTGGCTGGATTGAGCTCCGCTCGGTGTTATTTCTTACAGTTAATTCATAAAAAATAGAAAGCAACTTTTAAATTAACACATATTTCAATCGAATATGATCTTACTATCTATGTATGGAAATAAATTCAGGAACTTATCAAAATTTCATTTAAATCCGTTTTCGAGATAACAAAACACACATGAAACTTGCTCGTTTTAATATATTAGATTAAGTATGCTAGCAAAAGACAAATTTTAAGATTAAATCGTTTCAAAAGTCTTTCAGCTCATTCACTTGACACGAGTGCTGAGAAATTTTTAATTTTGTAAGATTTTTAATAATCTTTTGTCTCCGCGCGCGCAGGTCTGTCGTCTTTGTAATTACAAGACGCGACTGGAGGCGGGTCTGATTTACAAAGAGAAAGATATTAAAACCTGCTTCTATCTGTGTGAAACTGTGGGTACTGTCTGTTTTATTATATCGTATCTTATATACAATCTATCTATCTACTATTATATAGATACCGTATACGAGTATTTAGTCTACTCTAATAGGTACCATGAGATCGTGGGTTCTCACTTTTTGGTTTGGTCCTTGACTGCAATCTCATCTGATGGTAAGTAATCTATCTAAGATTTCATCAGTATGTGTTTTTGCTGGCAGGATGGTAGCTTTCGCTAACGGTCGAAGTTTCCCACACTACGGAAGCTGTTAAAAAGAGGCTACGAAATATTTTGCTGTATTAGCCTACAGTTCAGATGTACGTGTTAATATTATAAGCCCATGAATTAAAAAGCACGATCCCTCAAGCAGCAGGCGTGGGTAAAATATTACGTCCCTCGAGTTCTGACTCACTTCGCCGCCGGCCCTGATCATTTAAAGATATTCGAAACTCCATTAATGACAATAATCATTAATTCATAACGTAATGCTAACACGAGCACTCACTAAAAGTTGATACGGTCTATATGCATCATGTTCTGCTGATTTTACGATAACCTAATTAAATTTTAAATAATCATTTAATAATATTTTTTTTATTGAAAAGCAACTTAGGCCATCGGCCCGGGATAACATGTTGAAAATGAGATATATAGAAAAACGCCTTCAAAACGCACTAAAAAGTAAAAAATAACTACGTCATTTACTTACTTTAATTTACTTAACCACATCTATGAAGTCGGTGCCATCCAAGTTTAGGTAAAGACTTTAAAGTAGAAAGCTCGGGTGGCACCGACTTCATAGACATGATTAAGTAAATTAAAGTAAGTAAATGACGTAGTTATTTTTTACTTTTTAGTGCGTTTTGAAGGCGTTTTTCATTTTTTGTTAAAATTTTTTTATTTCATACTTTTTAGTGCTTTATCAACGACGAACATACTAATAAACCTACTCGAACTAAACCATAAGTACCAATATTCACTACCTACTTATAACATTCCGACGCCCCTGCAAAAGTGAATATAAAGTTTAAAGAGTTTCCTCGAGTTTTCGTAGATCATTGGATCATGACTTAGTAAACATTAAACTAACTGGAAACTATAACCTTTCAAACTTCTTATTGAGACATAAATTAATCGAGCCCAATCACAAAGTAGCTACTGTAAACCGTTAAATAGCTCCCTCAACTGTCCTTCTTCTTCATCGCCAGACCCTCAATGACAGTCACAGCCCATCTAAATGTAAAGTTCTCATTGAAACAAATTAATCGAGCCCAAACACAAGGTAGCTACTGTAAAACGTTACGGAGCTCCCTTAACTGTACGTCGTCTTCATCACCAGACCCTCAATAACAGTCACAGCCCATCTAAATGTAAAGTTTTCATTGAGACAAATTAATCGAGCCCAAACACAAGGTAGCTACTGTAAACCGTTAAAGAGCTCCCTCAGCTGTCCCTTGTCTTCATCGCCAGACTCTTAATGACAGTCACAGCCCATCTTAATATAAAGTTCTCATTGACACAAATTAATCGACCCCAAACACAAGGTTGCTACTGTAAACCGTTATAGAGCTCCCTCAGCTGTCCCTCGTCTTCATCGCCAGACCCTTAATGACAGTCACAGCCCATCTAAATGTAAAGTTCTCATTGAAACAAATTAATCGAGCCCAAACACAAGGTAGCTACTGTAAAACGTTACGGAGCTCCCTTAACTGTACGTCTTCTTCATCACCAGACCCTCAATGACAGTCACAGCCCATCTAAATGTAAAGTTCTCATTGAGACAAATTAATCGAGCCCAAACACAAGGTAGCTACTGTAAACCGTTAAAGAGCTCCCTCAGCTGTCCCTCGTCTTCATCGCCAGACCCTTAATGACAGTCACAGCCCATCTAAATGTAAAGTTCTCATTGAAACAAATTAATCGAGCCCAAACACAAGGTAGCTACTGTAAAACGTTACGGAGCTCCCTTAACTGTACGTCGTCTTCATCACCACCTCAATGACAGTCACAGCCCATCTAAATGTAAAGTTCTCATTGAGACAAATTAATCGAGCCCAAACACAAGGTAGCTACTGTAAAACGTTACGGAGTTCTCTTATATATAGATCGGCTCCATCATCAGATCGACTCCAGACCTTCATCAAATTGTAGTGCTTTTAAATACTTACCGGAAAAATTAACAAACGTACTTGTTGTCCCTACAATTTTTGAAAGTTCCCCTCGTTTTCTCCAGGATCCCATCATCAGATCCCGGTTTTCTTATCATGGTACCACCACCGGATTATCTTCTTTTCAACAAAAAAAGAATTATCAAAATCGGTTCATAAACGACGAAGTTATGCGCGAACACACATAAAAAAAAAAAAAAAAAAAAAAAAAAAAAAAAAAAAAAAAATTTTTTTTTGAAGTCGTTTAAAAATTAAATCCTTGTTTATTCAAAATAATTTTTATAATTAATGGCTTAAATGAGCCACCTTGCATATCTTCCATTCTTTATCTCTCTCAGTCAGCTACTCCCAGCTTTTGGCAGGGGAGCATTCTGCGACACTCAGTAAAGATTTCATAAAAATGTTAATCGTCTCAGTGTTCGTTTTTCGGTGCTAGTGATGGCGGGAAATTATTTATTTAGTCAGATGAGGGGGCGGACGCTTACTCAGATCGACTGTAATTTGAATCTTAATACTATTCCATTATTTATTTTAAGTAGAATGAAATGCATGGGATTGTTTTGTGATGGTAATGATGTGATTTTTTCTGCCCGTTTCATTGGAGTCGTAATGGGTTTTTGTCACCCCAGTTTGTGTGTTGAGTATTCAAAAACTCAGCTTCTTTACTTTGGTAGGCATAGCTGTTTGAATATTGACACATTTACAATTTAAAATTCAAAAGAATTTATTTCAAATAGGCTGTTATACATACATTTCTTAACCGACTTAAAAAATTTTTTAAATAAAAATAGAACCGACTCAAAACGCACTAAAAAGTAAAAAATAACTGTGTCATTTAGTTGCTTTAAATTACTTAAGCATATCTATGAAGTCGGTGCGAGCAAAGTTTAAGGAACATTTATTTTACGTAGTAAAGCATTTTGTGGATTCTAGGTCCTTAAAGTAGAAACCTTGGCTGGCACCGACCAATAAGGCCATCGGAACTCTATAAACACCTCAGGGTTACCAGAACGCACATTCTAGTTAAGTCCCAGGACGAACTAGTTGCATCACTTCCTAAAGACGAGGGTGCCGGAAAACTTGACTCTAGGCTTCAATTTTACAAACAATTTATGGCAGGGGCTCAGGTAAATAGAACCGGGTTGGGTGCAAGACGTAAAATAGAAATCATACGTGAAGCTATAAGCCTTTCAGTAGCTAGGGCTCAAAAAGGGTTGACGACGAATAAAAGACAAACTAACTTCGTTAAAGCAGGCTCAAGTACAAATTCCACCAGCAAGCCTTATTCAATTCTGGGCTCTGCTCCTGATTGGACTTTATTAATGGACACGTATGAAAAGCACTATAAAATCGCGGAAGACTTAGCTATTACGACATCTAGACCGGACATATTTTTTTTTCCAAACAAATCAAACGTATAGTACTTGTTGAGCTTACAGTGCCGTGGGAAACAAACATCCCTAAAGACCATGTATTCAAAGTGAATAAATACTATGACCTTACTAATGAACTAACCAAAAATGGCTATGTGGTTAGTTTATACGCGGTAGAAGTGGGTGCGAGGGGTATACAACCTGCTAAAAGACCTTGGCCTTACTAGAAGTGCAGTAAGCTCCATATTAGAACGAGTGTCCAAAGCTGCACTAGTAGGGTCCTTCCGAATATGGTTGGGCAGGGAGAATAACTTGAACAGAGGAGTTGAGTGTTGACGCGCGTCACAAAGGGTACCCTTAAACGTACACCCGTGTCACAAGTCTCGGGCTCTGTTCGGAGTTTTTCTCTCAGCCACGCGATGGACCCGGCACCCGCACGGTGAATCCATGGAATGCTAAGATATTCTCTCTCTCTCTCTCTCTCTCTCTCTATATTTATATATATACGTGTCGAATTGAGAACCTCCTCCGTTTTTTTCGTTGGTTAAAAAGGAGGTTATCTCCATTCAACCCGTATGTATGTAATATTGCAGAACTGCCCAGTTTTCGCATATGTTAGTCTATATCAGCATCTGAACAAATGTGCCAAATTTCAAAAATGTATGTATGTATGTATATATGTCTGTATGTATGTATGTACGTATGTATTTATGTTTGTGGAGGCATATCTGCGGAACTACAAGTCCGATTTTGAAAATTATTTTTTTATGAAATAGGGTACACCTCCAAAATGGTCCCTTAGTCATCATGTTAGGATCTGATGATGAAATCTAGCTTAAATCGGAGGAACTCTTCAAACTTCATAGGCACATTTGCAGCGATGTCGGTAGTTTTTAAGTTTCTGGCGAGTATTGGTACTCATAGTTTAGAACGAGTAGGTTTTACGTATGTTCGTTGTTGATAAACCATTAAAAAGTATGAAAAAAAAGATTTAATAAAAAATTAAACCAACTTCAAAACGCACTGAAAAGTAAAAAATAAATGCGTCATTTAGTTACTTTAATTTACTTAACCATCTCTATGAAGTCGGTGCCATCTGTCAGCTTTTTACTTTAAAGACGATACCTAATTCACACAAAGTGCTTTGCTACTTTGTTAAATAAACTTTCCTTAAAGCTGGATGGCACCGAGTTTATAGATATGGTTAAGTAAATTAAAGTAACTAAATGACGCATTTATTTTTTACTTTTCAGTTCGTTTTGAAGTCGGTTTAATTTTTTATTAAATCTTTTTTGAAACTTCAAGTCTGTCACTAAATCTTTTTTGAAACTTCAAGTAGTGAGTGCCGATTCGGAAGGCAGGATTTGATCAGTAAGTGGTAAAACGATACACCTTTATCACTTACATTGCATCGGATTGTAAATTACATTCAAATTACAGGTTTTTTTTTTAGAAATTCTCAGAAGCAGTCCGCATTCAGAAAGTTGGTGACAGATCCTCTTGTCTCATAGAGCTTGTTAACCCGGTCCTGGTCATTGTCATTAAGGCTTAGAGATTATATAATTATTGTCCTAAGTTAACCAACTCGGAGTGAGACAACTTACTACTTCTAAGCTTGAATTTCATGGCCTGGTTGTTAAAAAAGGTTTATAAAGGTAATTAATTATATTAGAATTATTATAGCTTGAATTAATTGATCTTTCATCTGTGTACCATTAGATCAGACTTAGCGAAATTCAGAAAAACTTTTCCTTTTCACCCCAAAATTCAAAATGTAATTCTTTCAAGTAGGCTATTTGTACCGGCACTTTTGTAACGTCTAGTAGACTGATTGTAGTGACTCACCGGCTCGGAAGGCGATATTTCTCTTGTTAACTGAGGGATTACAAATGTGCAATAAATCAAACTGTGTATGAACTTACGACATCAGCCTGCGTTGGTACAGGTGGCGTCACCTATTTGTGAACTGCGTCGTTTCTATGTGCGTCGGCCCTTATAAATACGTAGTCCATATATTATGTAGGTCCATTTAAATGCACACGGTGTCGTAACACTAAAACGGTCCGAGTGGCGGACCCGAGGGGGGTTGGCACAGCGCGCAAATACGGAGCCCTGAGAAATATTTATTTACCGACACAGTTTATATGCGACGATGTTTGCTGAACGTGACGAGAAACGTACCGATCGGATGGAGTCTTACTAGTTTCTGCAGATCCAACGACGTTATTAGAAGATGAATTAGATACGCCTAAATAGTAGGTATCTTACTTGAAAGAAGAGACTGTTGTGAGTGGACCTTCGTTATTTTATAAATGTTGAAAGTTAGATAAAATAAAAATATATTAGTAGAACTATCTTCATTTTATGAAAGGTTAAAGATTTTCAATCCATATATTATGTACTGTAACATGTATGTATGAGTTTGGTCGTTATACGTTTGAGAACTAGCCAACAAATTCCCTCATAAAGCGTAATGTTTTTGATATTTTTTAGGCATCCTGGTAGGATTCCATCCTCGAACGGATCCAATTTTCTACCGGCTTCTATTGGTGACCATCGTCTCTATCGTGTAGAAGCATCTTATTATTTTCCTTCAGCTGGTCAGCTCATCATGTTGTCGTGTTCTTAGGCATAATAGGAGAAATAATTTCCCCAATAATAAAAACTTAGCTCATGTCAATCTTTAAAATAAAAGTATAAATGTTACGTTGCTCTTCGATAGGTTGCCAAAAAAGACCCGTAAAAAATCGGATCAGTAGGTGCAAACGTTGGGACATGCTATAGATAAATAAATATTTGGAGGTGAGGTAATTACAAACTCCTTTTCTTGATGTTCATACTCGTAGTTTAAAAAATTTGAGCTCTACTGAAATTCAGAAAGACTTCAAGTGAATGGTGAATTTGAGTAACGTTTTAGTAGGATAAGAGGAAAAGCTAGTTACATTTATGTAGCATTATATTGAACCCAATTTTCTTGCATACCGCCCTCAGTTAAGAGATAACCTCAATACAGTAATCGCAAAGCAATGCGTCCACAAGTCAATAAATCTGATTGGAATCCCATTAAGCAAGAGGAGGAACGGGGAAGCAATTCTTGTACGATTCGATACACTGAACGATATTATCAATCCAAAACTGAATGCTGATGATTACGTGTCAACGTCGGTCTAGTTGCTACAAGTTAATGCCTAATTCATAGCATAGGTGTGTTTATAGAAGTGGCGCATAAACATATGCGAAAAATGTGAAAATGTAAAATGTTCATTTTTCCAAATAATTGCAACCATTCATCTCACCATTATCACAAACTGTGGTGGTGTTCTATTAATGAAAATAAACACGTTGCATTGGGCACTGGAGCACTTAAACATCTGATTGACTTTTTGGGACATATTGCGCGAATTTAATGTCTAAAAATATCCGCAATATGTCCCCGAAAGTCCATTTAAGCGTCAGAAAGTAAGAGCTTTCTAGAGTTCATCTACATAAACTAACACAACATCACACTACAAAGGCGAAGTTTGTACCTGTGTAGTATTTCGTAGTTTTTGCGGGTACTACAAATTCTAAATTTAGGAACGTCCGTTAAATAGATACATAATATACGAGTATTGTAAACGTCATCTTTATTATAATAATATGATGGAAATAGTACAGAATGTTCATACAAGTAAATAAACCCAATTCAAAAGCCATTAAGCACGAGAGAGGCAATTCATGCGTTTCCTCGCACTGAGCGATATATCATACGGAATATCGGCCAATCACCAGAATAACAAATGAGTATGTTAACATGGGTGTAATGAAAAAGGTTATTAAGGAAATTGTGATCTTTATCTGAAAGTGGATAGGAGTTCACGCATTTGTGAACTTTCGCACTGTCTGGATTAGTTTGGTTTAGATGCTATGCTTTGGCTTACCCCTTTCACACCTAAACGATCTGATCCTATTTTATACCTACTCTTAATGGGTTTTGCTTATATTTTATCGGCCTATTATTAGCCAAACATTAACAATGAGGGAATTGTTCAGACATACCACGTTTCTCTAATTTGAGTTAGCGGGTTAGATTGATTTTTTAACAATCAGTGTTAGGATGTTTATGATAATGAAGGGAATGATGTCTTAACGTGTTCTTCGAGGGGATATTACAACACTTGCTAACTTGCTTGCTGTTCTGGGCTGTTAGTGATAATTTATGGTAGAAAGTAAGGTTTCAAATTTCCTAGTTTAAGAGGGCTCGACACATGTCCTTGTAATCTGTAGTCGTCCTCATAGTCGGTTGGGTGTCAACTTCAGGGCTTGCTTTAAAATCGGAAAGGGACCCACCCAATACGCTACACCAGGGCTTGCTGTCTAGGAGTGAATCTTTCTCATACAATACTTACAGATCTGATCCCTACACAGATTTGAAGCCATTTACTCGTAGGCTCGGCATTGAGTATCGACAGTGCGATTTTTATTACAAGGTTTTTTAACCATATCTCTTTGTTTCCAGTTGTGGAGACCGGCGACGAGCCAGCGGCCTGCAGCAACCGGCGCACGCTCGTGCTCGCCAACCACCAGAGTACAGCAGATGTGCCCATGCTGATGGCGGCCTGGAACCCGAGGCCCGGCGTGCTCTCCAACCTGATGTGGATCATGGACCGGGTCTTCAAGTTCACCAACTTTGGCATCGTCAGCGTTCTTCACCAGGACTTCTTCATACAAGCGGTGAGTTTGTTGTTGCTATCTCTGAAAACAAAATAATATTCTTTTATTTTAATTACTACTGAGCTATAGTTATTACTTATAATATAGCGGAATGGAGTTTTTTTTACCGAGTTTCTCCGTAAAAAGTTAGCGTCAACTTATGTGTAATTGAAACAAAAGATTCAGCTCCATATACATTGTCGTTAATAAGGTTACTGACGTGACAAAGCTGTTATAACTTAGTAACAGGTCATCTTGGAAGTGTTATATGTTACTAGAGGATGCCCGCAGTTTCACCCGCGTAGTTCTTGTTAACGTGGGAATTTTAAAATAAATTGTGACCTATGTTTTCAGGGTATCAGCTATTATTATTATATTTTCAGGGTATCAGCTAACTCGATACCAAATTTTATTAAAATCGCTCCAGCCGTTTGGTCGTCAAGAAGTAACAAACATACACACTTACAAATGTTTGCTTATATATTAGTAGTATGATTTTAGTACTATGTATTTTGACAGGCATATCGCGGTATCATACCCATACACTAAAATGTTTGATATTGAAAAGACCGTGTTCGAGACTAAACTGCAATCATCAACTAGTATATTATAATATTGTTTGTGACGTAGAATTTCTATATTTCTGGTATTGAATAGCGGAAAACAGTGGCAGTAAGCGTAAATACATTTCAGCTCTACAAAACGGAAGAAGTGGTAAAAATAAAAACGTTTTGTACTCTCATTTTTAATTTAAATGCGCCTCCGCAGCGATCCAATTTGTATAGTAATAATTGTGGAGATATTTTAACCTAGATAAAAATATTGTTACTTTAAAGCAATACGTATAATGTTTGGAGAAGTAGTACTGCACTCTGTGCCAGAGTTCGTCCAGGGAAGTGCTGTTGCAACGCTTATTTCTGCCGGCAAGCAGCATTGCTGTGATCCAGTCTGAAGGGTGTATACACTGGCAACCAGTGTAAATACATATTGATTGGCGCAGGACAGCCTATTCTAGACGTAACTCTTAGTATTTCCTACGAAGTATAGCTCTATATATGTATTGGATTTCTTCATAAAGTTATTTCAAGACTTCGTTAAGTATTCCAGTGTAAGAGTAAAATACGAAATTTATTTACTATCGCTATGCTTATTCCAATTCCAATAGCAGCAATGCTGTGCTCCAAATGAAAGGATGAGGTTATCGGTGTAAATATCGATACATGGGGCTGAAAACCTCCGCTTCGCTTTTTTATTGGGCCTCCTGCAGCGCATTATGGGCTATGTTAGAATCACTACAAATAGTCTTATTTGCCGTTTCAAAAATTCTTGTTGCCATGCCAACTTTAAATAAACGAATTTAAATTTAAATTTAGGACTTGTTTATAACATGTATAGCAGCTATTGTTTTATTAAAGGCCATGGTGTTTAAGATATTTTTGCATAAGAATTAAGGACTTATTCGCCAGGATTTGTAAAGTTATGAGTGTGTATGTTTGTTAGTTTTTCACGCCGCAGGTTTAACCCGATTAGGTTTTTTAGAATGCATTTACAGTATACTCTTATTTAAAAATGGTCTATTTTAGTCCTAATAGTGCCACAGCAACGGTAACTACGCAGGTAAAACCGCGGTTCGTAATTTTATATATTTACCCTCTGTAGTAAATTATTTATGGATCATGTTTGTTTTATATTATTAACTGTTTATCTGTATTATCTTAATAGTATCAATCGGAGCGTGGTTCGCACAGATTGTGTAAACAGGCGCCATGTTGGAAGCGACGTGTAACGTCAAATGGCGTCATGTTTTATGAATTATTCAATTATTTTATCTGCGTGTTTCCATTAAACGTTTAAGCACGCTTTTGAATGACGGGTGTGGTGTTGTAGTAGTAGAGCTTACCTAGCTTACGATAAGCTATATTTTGAAATAAAAACGTTTTTACTTCATGTAGTAAATAAAATTTTCCACGATAAATGTGCATATAAATCGAATCTATACTTTTTGAAGTTACACAGCCACAAACATTCATTCAAACCTACTCGTAGATACGTCAGACCAAATGTTTAAAATGACATTAACATATCTCATGCTATCAGCTCATTTTGTTTGTATTTAGGTATAAATAAATAATACGATGCTCGCCACCATCATCGAATATTTTTGTATATAAAAAGCTATTGAGCTTTTATAGATCCTATCGCTTAAAAAAATCAATCATCGAGCCGTTGTCTGCACGTTAAGTCGACAGCCCTGATCGTTAAATAATCAAATATTATCACCCTATTATAACCCACCAACCCACACTTGTAAGGAAGGAGGCCGGTACTGTAGTGGGTATTAATTGGCTGATAATGATAGTGATGATGAATGAATAATATGCTGCTCTACCTTCATCAATCAAACACAACAATGGCATACATAGGTGTAATGTCTTACGTGTTTTATTGGCAATGGTATTTAGTAGTGGAATTAATTATGCTAGCTGTACAAGTAATCATTATGTGTTTGCTGTTGTTATTCTCTATTATAGAGATATATGACTTTGCCTAAATGCTTAATGGATATCAATATAACATGTCATTAGATTCGACTAAATTGTGGGAATCCCTTAGATCTAATTTCCTAAATTTTCTATGCCTCTTTCTCTGAAGTATCTACTTCTATTTTGAAGGTTGTGGTCCTGGTAGGATCGCAACCTCGAAAGAGTCAATTTTTTCCACCGGCTTCTCTTGATGTAGAAGTCCACCTAATTATTTTCCTTCAGCTGGTCAGCCAATCGTGTTGGAGAAGGGCTCTTCGGAATTTTCTATAACTCAGTCACTTTTTATACACATACTAGCTGACCCGGCAAACGTTGTTTTGCATTAAAAATTAAAAAAAAAAATTGATGAAAATTAGATAGTAGCCGATTCTCAGACCTGCTGAATACGCATACAAAATTTGGTAAAAATCGGTAAATCCGTTTCGGAGGAGTAGTTTTAGTTAGAATATTGACTTGAATGCAATCAGATCTGATGCTAAGTGAAGACACAATGTAAGATGGAAGCGGCATTTCCACATCCCCTATAGGTTTCTACGCATCATAAAGGACGGAATGGTAAAACACTTTGCCATGTCAGTAGGGTGTTAACTAACTTCGGCTGAAGCCTCGCACCAGCTAGAACTGGACCAATGTAGAAAATATTAAAGAAAATTTTTTTACTTATGTAATTTCGTTAAAAATAAATTAAACCAATGACCTCGGTCTATTTTATCAGAGTCGGTTAAAACCCGATAAACAGTCAACTTCAACGACACTTCAACGCCGAGTTCGCGCTCGTCGTCCAATGGAGAAGGGTCATCGGTGGGGGTTTTAATGGCCTATCGAATTCCATTATGATAACGAATCATCGCGTCAACGATGATGTAATAAGTGCACGGGATGATTCGCCCGCTACGTCATTACGATAGTAATTAAAAATCTGTTATGATATCGGCTATATCGGTGGAGGTATGAACGGTAAATGTATAATTAAATTAATTGCATTGACTGCCTCGTCGATCCAGTGGTTGGACTATTGGCATCAAATCACGAGGTCCTGGTTCGAATCTTGGTTCGAGCTATAAAATATTGAGTGTTTTGACTGCAGAAATTTTTTATCTCGAAGTTGATAGTGTCACACCTCTGTTCCTTGTGCTTATGTTATGAACGTCAAGCCGTTGGTACCATTGATACATTGTCATAAACATCTTTTGAATATCTCAGTAAGAATTCTTAGCTGGAAGTTGGTGCCTCATGGTGTTACCTCCTTGTCTTGAGAGCACGTTATGCCATTGACACCGGTTATTGTTATAAACATCTGATAGTGTTTGTTACACAATGAAATATCCTCCCACATCAGATGAGAGTACTTGGATTCAAACCCAGGATCACAAAATAGGAAACCGCATGACCTAACCATTGAGTCATTGGTAGTTACTAATGTAGTTCTCACTTTATTTTTGTAATTGTGGTAGTCAGCGCTTATTTGTGGCCGGCTGAGACAATTTACTCACAAATTGCTCGTTTTATACGCATGATTCACAACTTAAGATTACTGTTGTTGTTTGAGTTTTTCCGATATACATTACAGTTTTAAACTTTTATTTTATATACAGTCTCGCTGCCATGTTAAAGCAAACGAAATAAAAAATATCTGTTTTTAGAGATATATTTTAATATGTGTGTTGTGATGTACGAGATGATATTACGAAGACGAAGAAGGTGATGAGTTGATGTCTGACAGATGTGAATGGAGACGCCGACCTAGCTTAAGTAGGAAAAGGAGATGATGGCTTATAGTGTCCTTGTTTCACCTAAAGTCAGGTAATATCGGGAAGTGCTAACTTGTCGTAAAATAATAAAAAAAAATACTGTCGAATTTGTCATTCCAGGGGGCCGTAATAAAGAAAGATTAGCGGGAGGAAAACGCAATGGTTAAGCTCTCTTTAATAATTAACTCACAAAATGTAAATCTTTATACCCTTGAATCCTGAAGATTTACACGCTGAAGAGGTGACGTGTGCAGTTCGGTAACATGAGGGATTATTCTAATTTGATATTCAATTTATTATATTCAAGTGTAGCTAAGCTCATTTTAACAGGACTCAGCAATGTTGTATGAATCTATATTGATGGTTGTAGCAGCACTAGACTTTTGTTTATATATTTGTTTTATAATCGTACTTCTTGTGTCATGCGGAAAACCAAAGCCTGTAACAAAACCAAAACCTGTACAACAAGCTAAATCAGTTTCCTACAGTGCGATACTCTACGTGAGTTAATTTTGAGGTCTACTAGTATTTTAACTCACTTATACAATTAAAACAAAAAATACGATCTGTGTTGTAGATTTCCCTGTGTCGTCCTCCTTGACCTCGAGATCCTGTAATATAGACTTATTTTGCATAAAATGACTAATACGCTCTTTAATGACTTTTTGGACCACGTGGTCTAGTATTTAGCATAAAAACAGTCACAAATATAAAGCGTCTCGTATATTCACGCAATGGAGCCGTATCGCTTTTCATGGAAACCCGTTTTCAGTGAATCTCTTTGTGAGAAATGCGAAATGCCGAAGGACCCGCTTTTTTGGGGATATCTGCTTTTCGGTAAATCCTCTCATCCGAATTTTTGATTCGCTTTCGGGGATGCTGGAGTTTTTGAATAGTCAAAGAGCGTGTGCAATGTTTCACTCGCTTTTATTGCACATTTACTGCTACTTTATGATAGTACCAATGCTGTTTACTTATGTGTATATTTACTTCAATACTATTTGATTTTAGCCATATTTAAGACTCTGATATCTATATCATTACATTATTATTTTATACCTATCTTAACATCCCGCTACAAATCATTTTTCTGAAGGAATATGGTGCTTTGAACCATCACGCTATTTCGATGAGAGTTGTTGGGCTTAGGATTATAATAATATTGGAATATGTCACTTCCAAACGTCAGTCTAACAAATAACGTGCCTTAGAAAGTCACCACTAACAATTTATTGGAACAAAAGGAAACCCAATTTTTATTGCGAACCTAGGGTTTTGTGATCCAAAACTACTGGACAAACGAGGCTTTTGCGTAATATTTAAATTATTTGTTATCTTAGATACATATATGTATTCTTGTTTGTATTATAATAAAAATTTATATTTTATCTAAAAGAACACAATAATTATTCTTTCGACCCTCTCATCTTAATTTTTAATACACTTTTGGAGATGCTGTATTTCCTAACTAGTCGAAGAGCGAGTGCAATGTTTCAGTTGGTTTTATTTCACGTACATTTACTTCGACCTACTTTATGTTAAGAGCTCTAGTTTATTTAAGTTTACATTCACTGAGGAATTCCATTTGGAATATTGACCAGATGCAACTGCTGGGTAAGTGATACTTGCTTGAAACATATCTGTTGGAGGTTTTTCAAACTAAACATATAGAAGCAAGTGTTACTTTACGAAATTGCATCATTTTTTTTACTACAAGTTAGCCCTTGACTGCAATCATACCTATTGTGCAATGATGCAATTTAAAGAAGAAAGCGGGATAACTTGTTAGGAGTAGGATAATCCACACAGTTTGTACTCGATATCGTACCAGAACAATAATTTTTTTTGTCGACTACAAGTTGGCCCTTGACTGCTATCACACCTGATGTTAAGTGATGATGCAGTCTAAGATGGAAGCGGGCTAACTTGTTAGGAGTAGGACCAAAACCACACCCCTTACAGTTTCTACACAACATTGTACTGGAACACTAAATGGCTTGGTGGTTCTTCTTTTGTCAGTAGGGTGGTAACTAGCGCACGGTCTTAATCTGCCCCGCCGGGAATCGAACCCAGGACCTCCGTCTTATAAATCCACCGCGCATACCACTGCGCCACGAAGGCTTGCCAATTCGCTTGGCGGTACGTCTTTGCCGGCAGGGTAACCAGCCACGGCCGTACTGACTCTCTAAATAACTGCATTTTTGGTACTGTTGTTAGTCTGTAGTTTTGATTACTCGGTTCGAATCCTGCTTCTGACTATGTCATAAATGCTGAGTTTCTTTGAAATATCGCCCTAAACCAGCTAATCTACATTGAAGCTACATTAAGCTTCATAACCCATCTCCTATAAGAAGAGATGCTGAGAGACCCTGTAGTAGGTCGTTGTACTGACAGGGATAAGAACGCTTGGCCTGATTTTCCGAAGGTGCCGTTTTGCGTCAAACCTTGTTATTTCTGTTTGTGGCGGTATTCTGCCAGTCGTGAAACCGGATTTTCAAAACTATGTTTGGGTTTGCCAGTCCGGGCACACTCCAGACATTAGAGCCAAAGTCACCTTTGGTGACGTGTCAAGGAGGACATCATCAGTGGGTCGTTAGAATTGTTTAAAATGATGACAATGAACAAGTAGGCAAGTAGATTTATTCAGTTTGAATTGTGAACTGTGAAGTGGCAAGTGCTCGTATCTGATAGAGCAGACCGGATGCGGCGCAACGATAACAAGAATTTGGTAATTTATTAACAAAATATACACTGCGCAGGAAACGATACTGTAGGTACGGCGCTACGCGTTGCTACAATGTATTGTCGACTTTATGGCGACGCAACTAAGTTTAGTGTTATTTGTACTAATTGTGATAGACTGCGGGTCTGGAGCGGGAATTTGTGTGGTACAAGTTATGAGATAACTGCGTTGGTATCTGGTTAGCCCTAGCTGGTTTTACGACCTTGGGTTCGAGTCCATCCGTTAAAAAATGATGCTTGGCCGTATAGTGGGCTATTAACATATAATAGACTGCCAATTTGGTGATTGATTTCATGTTTTTTTTAATATAGTCGATGCATTTTAAATCGTGTCCGGTAATAAATAAATGTCACTGACAGTATATATTTCATTAAACGCTCTTATGCAGTTTTGGATATTCTATTAACGAAATTAAAACGCCTGGCAGTGACGTTTCGATACGATTGACTGTAAATCCTGGATAAGTTGTTGAGCAACATTATTTATCACTACAACTGACCGACCCGACAACTCAGTTTAAAATGCGTTACTTGCAATCCGTTTTGCCTAGGTTGGTACTTCTCTTTTTATTTATATAAATTAAAAGCGATTGTAAACGATTTCTATTATAGTCATTGATGTATGTAATTTGAATAAATTTAATTTTGACAGACGAACATAAGACGCAATTTCAAAAAGACTCACGTATGGCATAAATATTTTGAGCTTGCTTAGATTTAAAGAAAAAGAAATTATTTTTCTTTCTTCAGTTGACCGCCTCTGACTTAAATATAATTCACAGTATTAAAAACATTGTATGTCCCGTACGAAACAGGTTTACGGCCCCTGGCCCGTTTATGGGCACAACTAATAAAGTCCAATCGTTTTACTACCTCTGGCGACGCGTAAGAAATGCACCGGTGGCTCAGCTCAACTCCATAATTTGATTACTGTACAAGCGATTTTGAGATATATCTCTTTAGCGTTAGAGTTGAGTTTCAAGTGAACGATTTAGCGTATTCAAACGCCGTACTGTACTGTGTTCCGGTAATGAGTAAGCAACGGTGATAACGTAAATAGATCTTCCGGTATCCACTCGTGGTATGGAATTTTACTGGTTTTAGATTCTTGTGGGCGTTCGATTTAGGAGCAGTTCTTCTTTGTGAAGTTATAGTAGGTAAGTAGGTACAGTTGGGCCATGCTGTAGAAGTGATGGTAAGTGATGATGCAAAAGGGCTAACTGACGTTAAGAGTAGGATAACATCCATACCCTTCGGTATATACACGATATCGTACCGAAAAGCAAAATCGCTTGGCAGTACATCTTTGTGGGTATGATAGTAATTAGCCATGGCCGAGGCCTCCAAGCCAGCCCCGGACTAATTCAGAAAATCTCAATCGGTTCTGCCGGGTATCGAACCCAGGACTTCCGTCTTATTACTCCACCGCACATACCATGGCGCCTTAGAAGCCGCCAAAAACTGAATAACAATATATGTACTGTAAAAAACTAGTTGAATGTGGAATTAGATTGGGTGATGCGAATAGTAAATGCCTCGATGATCCAGTTGTTGGCTACAACAAGAAGTTCGAGGTTTGAGTCGCGCGATGAAATATTGAGTTTTTCTTTTGATGAAAATTTATGCTACACTGGTGCCTTGAAGAGCACGTTAAGCTGTTGGTCCATCGCTTCAGAGCTCCATAGTGTGGTTAGTTCAAAGTTTCATATCCCTTACATAAGCAATATACTCCACCTAGCCTATGACGGACCGTTATAGTAAGCTTATGCTCGAATACTCAAACGCAAATCAAATTTAAGAACGTCTGGTATCAACTTGTGACAGATGTCTATTGCAAACCTTCAAAGTAACTTGACATGAGACGTACTTAAATCTAATTTGCGTTTAAGAATTGGAGAGGTACAATACAAAAGCATTCTTAAACATCGAGCTATTGAAGCTTATTATATCAGCCGTATTGTTCTATACACATCAATATGTACATGTATTGTATAGACGAATATATCCAATATAGAGAAATAACACGACATTATAAGGATTCGCAGAACAAACTCTATCAGAGCTCGATACCTCAGCCCAATTACAGCTTCAATATTGGATTAGCCTTTGTCCAGCCAGCCGTTATAGTCGAACGATGAGCGACGTAACGGCGAGACGACATTGTCATTAGACAGAAAAAATTACGATATCTTTGTTAAACAAATTCCACTCGTTTTTAATATAGAACCTTTTATTTTTGCTAGGCCCTAATAGGTAAATATACTAAATTGTACATACTACCAATCATTTTTAGGGCAGTAATTTTATTTATTCGCTTTTCTTATTAGTACTTTTTTTAGATGAAATTATGTTTTTATCTGTAGCTCTGATAACGTGTGTGCACATGCATTAAAGTAAATTATAGTCTAAGTTGAATATCGTGTAAGTGCAATGTCACGGGGATAATATAGACTATAAAATATAAACTGGTAAATCCCGCACCTGTGTGTAGAAGCAATTTTCATATATTATGAAAAAAGTTCAAGCGTATACATTATGTATTATTTTCCGACCCAGTGGCCTGGTACGTTTAAAACGTTTCGTATAGCATCTCCCTTTTATGAAGATGGTAGCATTTCTTTTTGTTGGCAATAGAGGACAAGGCTGCCCATTGCTTGAAATAAAATCTGATCCTATTTTGTGAACGTATCAGAGGATAATAGCTATAATTTGGTTCGTATCACTTACGAGCATAATGGGAACAGGTTGCTATAAATGTCTCATCTATTAAATGTATTACTTTATCTACTCTTACACATTTTTGTATATGTTAATTAGGGCATTGTTGCTTTCATTATTTTATAAAATAAAATAATGAGATTAAAAATTAAATAAAAGCATGGTATTCCTTAAAAAGTGTTTTATGGATATTTTTTATTATTGTAGTACAGTAAATCTTTTTGAAGTAGTTATGATAATAGTTAAGTGCGAGCCTATTTAATGTATGAAAAAAAAAAGTGAGAATATAATTTTTGTTATTACTTTATTTTTCTACATTTACTGTGTGAAACAATTTAAAAGTATTTTAGTGACTGTCATTAGAATATCGTTTAATTATTAATATTTATTATATTATAGGACAATTACACACGTCGCTATATAGCCCAAAAGTAAGCGTAGGTAGCTTGTGTTATGGGCACTATGATAACTGATGAATATTTTTGTATATTATACATTAATACTTATGATATATAGATAAACACACAGACACTGGAAAACATCCATGCTCATCACACAAACATTTTCCAGACGTGGGAATCGAACCCACAGCCTAGGACGCAGAAGCAGCGTCACTACCCACTGCGCCACTCGGCCGTCATGTTTAATGCATGTTATTGATACGTATCATCATCATTATCAGCCAATCAGCGGCCAACTATAGGGCTAGGCTCCCTCCCCATAGGGATATGGAGCGTAGACCCACCACGATGCTCCAATGCGGGTTGGCGGGCTTAGGGTGATAATGTTTCATTTATTAATGATCACTATCAGATGTCGGTGATAGTGACCGTGAGCGACGGCTTAACGTGTTCTCCGAGGCAAGGGGGTGTAACGCCACCAATTTGTCTCCAAACTCCGGGCTTAGATTGTACTGAACATTTCATAGAATAATGAAAAAGCTCAGAATTATTCTATGACCCGACCCAGGAATCGAACCCAGGACCTCGTGATCGAAGCCACATAGGCTAACCACTAAACAAACGAGGAAGTCGATAGGTGATATGTATAGTAGGTAAGTATTCTTTCACTCAATTTTGCATAAGTATATATTCGGGGATTTTCAATGTTCTATAATTTTAACTTGTTTATATATCTTTGATAGCTACATACATAACTTTAACGGCATAGCAATCAGATTTTAATTTAGCCTTAAAAAATTTTAAGTATAAAAATAATATGAAATATAAAATAAGTTGAAAAAGCAAAAAAATTAAAATGTTAAATCGTAAACGTTGATTATCTCGGCGGAGGTATGTTTACACAGAATCAAATTAAGGAAAAGTCCAAAATAAGCCGACCGAGTTTTTTTTGGAGGGAAAATAATTTTTAGTAAATTCTATTCCGTCCGTAGACGAATTTCGCGTTTTTTGGGGACGTCACTGTAATTGAGTTTCTGAAGATAGCGGCCGCGGCTGCCGAATTAAAATTAACAATTTTCGCCAATTGGAATACCAATCATAGCTATACATAAAAGAAACCATTGAATTTAGAAGCACATTTTGCAGTTGGATAATACATAACTGACATTGCTGGTTTCTGTATACCACAATTCGGCGTTTAAGTGTGTTTTCCGTGACATTTGATATCACTAGTGGTTTCGAATCAGGAAGTCCTCGGGTCGGGATATAATATATTGAATATTTTTTTATTTCAAAAAATTGTCGACAGTAAAGTTCTTAGCTTGGATTTGGGACGTGAGTGGTTTTACATTTGTTTTTTTTGTATAATTCAAGTTGACCCTTGACTGTTATCACACCTGATGTTAAGTGATGATGCAATCTAAGATGGGAGCAGGCCAACTTATTAGGAGGATAAAATCCACACCCCTTTCGGTTTCTACACGACATCGTACCGGAATGCTATATTGCTTGGCGGTAAGTCTTTGTCGGTATGGTGGTAACTAGCCACGGTGAAAGTCTCTCACCAGATCAAGACAAACGCCATACCCAAAACTAAGAATCCCAAAGCAAATTTAAGACAAATTAAGAAGAAATCTTAATCTGCCCCGCCCGGAATCGAACCCAAGACTTCCGTCTTAGAAATCCATTGCGCATACCCCTGCGATACGGAAGTCGTCATACTCTTGTGATTCAGAGAGTTACGTATTACCCGGCGGTCTTGTTCATTGTCACTAACATCTGAGAACTTCATATGTCTTAAACTTAAATTTGTTTGATGATAGAAGTAGATTAGTATCGGCACTGAGAAGGATGGCCGGTGAATGTATACGAGGTTTTAATCCGTAGGGCACCGAATATTGATGAACTCGGACGTAGTCAGCCGGTTTGCTTGCAATAAAAAAATATAGGCCTAGTGGTAATCCCTCACCTCAGTAACAAAAACCTTATTTATTTTGTACTTAAAACAAGCAGGTAGGGTGTATCTGTTTATCTGCGAAACCCCCTAAAAGATACACCAATGTTTCGTCTCGCCTTACGTCCTTCTGTCAGGGCACAGCCACCCCTATCCAATAAATTGTCCGTATCGCCCTTCCTTACCGAAGCCCCCGTCTTTAATTACGCGAAAATCAGGTACGAGTCAAATTAGTCACCCCCCTCTCCTCGATTACCTCAAGGTGACTTGGCGATATTTTTAGCATAAATACGAAATCAATGATTCTTTGTTATAAATAAATATTGCGTTTGGTTTGTCGGTCTAGTTAGTTCAGTTACAGTTAACGAGGTCCAAGGCTTATTTAACTCTATCATAGCGTATAGTGTAGTCGAAATGTAGCTTGGCCAGTTTGTCAACTTGCAACTCATTACACTGGCATCAATGTTCAGTATACGTGAACTCATGTAGATCCTCGAGTAACGAAAGGAAAGGTGTAGAGTTTGTGGAAAACTTAAAACACGTATTTACGTATAGTATAAGATATATAGAGTTTTTCAGTAAGGGCGTGTATAGGTAGGAGCTTTGTTCTTTATCTGAGAACTTTATACAGTATCTGCTTATACTTTGCACTTACTTTACATGAAAGTGTTGTTGGTGGGATAACTATTCCAGTAACCCCTTCAAGTAGTCATAAAAACCATGCCAGGAGTAGGTACAACGGCGGCAGCCAATTTACTCTTTAGCTCTCGGATCGGCTTTTTTAACCGTTGATAAGAATTATTTCATTAAGTTAAAACCGTGTTCTGATGAAATAGATTATTATTTGTTACATAATCATCACAGTTTCAAGTTCAAAGTCTTTGTTCCCCCAAGAACAAGTAACCTTCGCACGACAAGGGAACGAGGTCGAAAGTACGGCGCGGATATTTCTCATTGCAAGTACAAGAACATTTGTACAGAAGCTGTAATCTTGGATGTGAGCCAGTAATGCTTGAGAAAGACGTAAACTCGTATGCTAGTGTATATAGGAGGCTTCGTTTTTGTACACACGTTGTTTTACAGCATATTTTGAATAGAAACTATCGTTCTTTGGTATTTCGTTATGTAAAATAATTTAATAATTTAAAATACAACTACTGTTGTGAACAACCAAAAAATATTCATTGGCTTTTCGAATTTGTTTTTTTAATTTTAATTTTTGATTATTCATTACAAGTTAGCTTTTGACTGCAATCACTCCTGATGTAAGTGATGATGTCATTTTCATCATTCGCAGCTAAAAACCATTTCGATTAGGAAATTTTTTAAACAAAACCGCAATGTAATACATAATCAGAAGTGTATATATTACTTACTATTAAACTAACATTACCAGGTATATTTTTATTTTTTAATTCTCCAACAAAATTAAAACTTTCGAAAAAAACAACATCCTATTACATTTTAGTCTCTGTTTGATCAATAGTTTCAGTTACGTACGTACCTTACCTAATACATACAAAATAAATAAATGTAAAAATATTGCTCGTGTAAATATATAGCAGTAATTTGGAAAACTGTTCACAGTTTCATTAGGAAGTCTTTACGAGTGTATGCAGAGCTCAAGGCTAGGCGCGGCGCTGAAATTTTCACAAGTTGCCACCGCCGGCTGGCGCGTTGCCAAATAAGCACCCTGTGTAGCCGGCTCGGACTCTTTCTTATGCACTATTTACTTACATACTTTATTTTTAGTGTAAACTAGGTTTTGCTTTCAACTTCTTTTTATTTAACAAATGTTGGATGTTTTCTGTGTCTAAGTAGAATTTGTCAAAGACTGGCTGGGCGGTGGTAACCACCCATAATCAGATGACCCACATACTTATTTACCCTTCTATTATAGCGACAAAATAATACCTTTTAAACCAATATAGAGTAGTCTAGTTTATAGATTTAATGATGACTATAAAATGACTACGACAATGATCATACTACTATTATAAAGTTACTATTAAGAAAGTTTGTATTTTTTACGACTTAATGGTTGGAGCGATTTTAATCAAATTTTATATGGAGTTAGCTGATACCTAGTATTAACACATAGGCCACATTTTGTTCCGAAATTCCTACGGAAACGGAAACTGCGTCACGGCTTGCGCCACCAAAAATATTTTTAATGAATTTCCGCCTGCTTTTATCCTGTATCCCCGTATTTTTCTTTTAAAGTTTAGAACCCTGGAACTTGCATTAAATTATGTACCTAGTGAGCGTTGCTACAAATACCTATGAATTAAAAAGTAAGTCTAAAAGCAAAAGATGCTATTAGTTAGTCCCTTTCAAATCGGCGGGTGAACTGAAGTACTAAGCAAAGACTGTACGCAGCGCTTATGTCGCATGCTGTTAAAAGCTATTTGAACAAAAAAATGTAGAAACGAGCTCTTGAATTCCGTGCACTCGGAGCTTACTTACCTCCCTGCGTTTATAGGTATTTAGTAAGGGTTAACGCTCCGCTTATTTCTTAGAAATTGTACCGTAATATAAAGAAACCGGAGCTGATTTAATATATATTTTTTTATGTTACCGTCGCACGGTTTCGTCTGCTTATTACTGCGGGTTTAAAATATTTATGCCACGTGTTAGGCAAATATCAACCAGGTGTTAGGGAGAGGAAATACATGCCAAAAACCTTACTAGGCAGAATCCTGAGGGCAATATGTGGACAAGAATTTGCTTAAATCTTCAAGGTGTAAGGTGGATTAACTGACGAATAAAAACGGAGGAGGTTCTCAATTCTACACGTATATTTTTTTTATGTATGTCCACGCATAATTTTTTACAAAGTTGTCCGATTTGATAATTCTTTTTTTATTAGAAAGGGCACACTTCCAGCTTTTTGGCTACTAGTGCCGTATAATATACTATGACAGTATAGTACAAGTACGTTACGTGTCGATACATCTCTAAAAAGTAAGAAATAAAAAATTTTAACAAAAAAAAGAATCGACTCAAAATGCACTAAAAATAAAAAATTTTAACAAAAATTTACTTAAGCATATCTAGGAGTCGGTGCCACCGACATTTATTTTACGTAGTAAAGCAGTTTATGGGTTCTAGGTAATGTCCTTGAAGTAAACCTTAAAGCAACTAAATGACACAGTTATTTTTTACTTTTTAGTGCGTTTTGAGTCGGTTCTATTTTTTGTTAAAAATTTTATTATGTTAGTATGGATTTTTTTTTTAATTTAAAATAATAATTTTATACACAGACTTGTGTTATTATTGTGTATCGTCATACAAAAAAAAAAAAAAAAAAAAAATGTATCGGTATGTTAAAAATAACTGTGTCATTAGTTGGTTTATCTTACACATTGTAAAATAAATTTAAAAAAGAATGATCCTTAAACTTGGCTGGCACCGAAAGATATGGTAAATTAAAGCAACTAAATGACACTTATTTTTTAATTCATTGTACACACGGATGGTGATTTAGTCACAGTATCTGTGTATAGAAGTATCTATAAAAAAGTAACTTTTGGCCCCGCCTGTTCTATTTGTTTTACATGACTTAGGAACATTTTTGTGTATAGAAATACGATAATAGAAAACGCACAACACGCGCAATGTTGCACATATTAGAATAGATAGCTTCATGTATGATTTGAGCAGCGTTGTGGGTTTAAGCTCCATATAACCTCTCCCATATGAATGAAGATCTCTGGCCCTGTAGTGGGCTGTTAAGATAGGCTGATAATGATGATGATGATGATGATGATAATAATGAAAATGATGATGATGATGATGATAATGGTGGTGATGATTGTTTAATTACCAAATCTTATCCTTATCCTTAGCTGCACATATTTGTTGGAGAAGAGAAGTTTCCGATAAATCTCTTGTCTCTTTCTCTAAATTGATCCTTTAAGTGTCATTTGAAATTTAAACCCTTTAAATGTGTTCGCAGATGGTTCGAACCCTTGTGGAATCGAATGTAATAGGGGACTCACAATCTGACCCCATTGTGAATTTTTAATCGCTCTCGAAACTTATTCGTTTAAAGTATAGAACTGCAAGGATTCTGAAAGCACTTTAGTACAAGGAGTGAGTTGGGGTAGGTTGGGGTTACCAGATGGCATGGAAATGAGAACATTTAGCGTCCATAACCCTTTGTATTATAATAGTTACGACTCGCAGTTTCACTTGCGTATACACTTGTATATCGGAATCAAAATGTGTATGTTGACATAGCGTCAACCAAATATTACTTTTTGGATGACGATTCACCATGACCGTGAGCTCCATAAGCTGACTGTTATGGGGTTGAGCTTAACAGCGTGAAGTTAAGGGTTAGATCCCCACCCGTTGACCATTGTCGTCTTAACTAATCCTACTTTTAACATTTGACACTTTCGTAAGTCGAAAGTTTGTATGTATTGAAGTATTTATGTTTGTAAATAAATTGTTTCATATCGCTATATATATATATATAAAATTATTAACTAAAACAAAATATTTTAAACTAAGTGAGTTTTTGTATGAAAGTTTACAATAATATAGCTTACATATCAGAATATCACATAGGCCATATTTTATCCCGAAATTCCCGCGGGAACGAGAACTACACGGGTGAAACCGCGAACGTTCTATAGTTTTATATAATATTCTAAGTAGGACTTTTTACCAATGTTGAATGTAAAGGTTTTGCTACGAAAGCATAAAATATTTATAATTAGTATGCAGTAAAACGGGTTACATAATTTTTGGTAAAAAAGGTTGCAAGGTTACATCAGAACCCACTGGCACGAATTAATTTTCGCATTGCATGAAAACGGAAAATGGGTCGCCATTTTTGTAGATTATTACGAAGTTTCCTTTTGTGCAAGTTTCGAACTAGTTACTAAGTAAGACACAAGTTTGTAAGAAACTGGGGTAAGTAGCTTACGATTTACGGATGCAGTGAAAAATTAATGAGTTTGTTTCGATGCTCGAATAAAGTTCTGGATGGTTTTGGTTATCACTAATGGTTTAAGAGCCTGCGATTGCCAGACATTCGTAATCTTATTAAAGTTTTTCAGCCTATGCTCCTATTATAGTTAGGTAGGCTACGTAACTTTGGACTTTGACTAAGGTGCAAACGTACTACTATAAAAAACTCTACTATTGATATTAAAAACTAGGTTTTGTTTAATTGATATGGGACGCAGAAATGAAACAAAAAAAAATGTTGTTTGCCATAAATCCAATTCCCAGCGACTAATACTCCCATTTTTTTTTACCAATTAAAGCGAAAAGCTAGATACTCGTATCAGTAGAGTAGACGAAAGCCGAACGGATAGATATTGAATTTAGGGCCTTTATGTTTTAGTCTGCCTATGAAGCACTGAACAATTGAGGCATTAAAATGGAAGTTATAACTTAATGTAAATTTTGTTTTTTTACAGGTAAGTCAAATTTAACAGTAACACGGTGATAAGTACCACACGGGTAAGTTTTCAGAAGATTTAAATTCATCTATTATTAAAAGTAACAAAGTTCGTATTAGAAATGTAATATTTATATCGACAAAATAAATTGATGCTAATTGTGATTACTGAATATTATGTAAGGTTAATTTATTGGCATTTCAAACCCTACTTCCGTGATCCGTGTCCTAAATAGGATGGAGGCAGCTACACTCAGTTTCATAGGGTATCCTGGCTGCTTCTTAGCCAAAAAGTCCCTCAAATCCAGACAGTGCACTCCCAAATAAAGAGGAAAAATACGTTTAACTATCTGATGTTAATTAATCGTTAAAGAAGAATGTAACCCAATGATATCATCGACACATTTTATTCGAGATCTGACGTAAAAATCCAATCAATTTTCACAATTCATTAGTTGGAGCTAATGTTCGGCCGCTACAGCGTCGTTTGGCGCGGGCGGAATGTACCCACGTGTTGCGCACTTAGGGTTTACACGATTTATTCAGTTTTAGGAATTAGAGTGCTGAAAGAGCCAGCGATTAAACATGTTGTTGATCATGTGGTTAATATTTTTTTCATTTTTGAATAGATTTTATTTGATAATTTATTAATAAGTTTTGTCGCTAATGTACGTACACGCAACGCCAGTGGCAATGCTTAAACTTTACCGTTTTTTTGTATTTGCTCTTTGAGTAACCCTGCGTAGTAGAACTGTTGGGAATGACCGAAGTAAGTAGTTAGTTCCACAATTGACACTGACACATATGAAAATTTTCTGGATATGCGAGTAACATAAGTTAACGTCATGTTTTTAATTATCAATTCATCAAAGGAAATGACATGACATGATATTGCTAATATCAATATTATAGAGAGGGAGGCAATACCAGTAAAGAACCTTTCTCATTTAATAAATTAAAGCTTTGACAACCTATACCATACGTAAGAACGATAGGCAACATTGTGACTTAGACCAAAGTGGGTTTAGAAAATAGTAATAGTATCTAGTAGCTCACACTTTCGATGCGTGGAGGCGATATTTTTAATTATGCACTTTTGGACGACCTCTGACCAATCAATGATACCAGCTTGTCGTCTTCTCTTACAAGAGATATGTCGATGACGAGGCCTGTAGCATCATAGCGCTGCAGGAGGAAGTATTTAGCGAACTTATTACATATTTAAACAAGGTAGGGAACTATAAGAAGTCAATGTATTCGTGGCATCATTACTGACGCTCGTGGAATAGACTTGTATCTGTCCCGTGGAATTTCGATCTCAGGGTCATCGCAGTTCGTGTCACTCGGTTCAGAGCAGGTCGGGCGGAGGTCAGTGCGTTGGTACATTTAATGGTCCCAGTATGGTGGTCCTGTTAGACGGATGTAGTGGGATCTTGGTAACGGGTTTGTTAATCTGTGATAACGCCTTTGTTGAGATCCTTTTTATGTAGATTTTTTTAGTTTCTCGTCAAGCTTTGTTTTTTTTTGTTTATATTTTTGCAGCAGTTTAGACTTAATGTAAGAGCATTCCTCAAGCATTTCATATTTTTATCAGTTACAGTATAAATCAGTACGGTGATATCATTTTATTTCAA
Source organism: Mycalesis mineus (assembly GCA_034621355.1). Classification (NCBI taxonomy): domain Eukaryota; kingdom Metazoa; phylum Arthropoda; class Insecta; order Lepidoptera; family Nymphalidae; genus Mycalesis; species Mycalesis mineus. The sequence goes on from CM067896.1 coordinate 1,264,183, forward strand.
GTATTCATGCAGAGCTTATGTGTCTAAGAGAATGTATAATTTATTATCTTGGTTTACGTCTCTTGATTAAAATTATACGTCTGTTTAATCTATTTGTAATATATAAATATAACGAAATTGCCGTATCTTTTAAATGTGACAAATATAGAAAATACCCTTAGCCAGGGAGTTTTCGACGGCCTCCTTGGATGTTCTGGGTTCAAAAAATATGTAGGATACAAAAGGCGGCCTTATCGCCAATCTCTGCCAAGCAACCTTAGGCTTAGGTAAAGTATAAAGTAAGAGACTGCAGGTCAGGACTGATTTAGCGTTTCGGTACGATATCTAAACCAAGTTATCTCGCTTCCATCTGAAATTACATCATCACTTATTATCAGGTGTGATTGCAGTCAAGGGTAATTTGAGATAAATTTAATTAAAAACATATTAAATATAAATTAATCTATAATTTCAAGAAAATAAATGAAACTTTACATCTGAACGATGCGTTAGATGTATAGTGTAATAATTGTCATCATTGTCATAACCATCATGAAAATAAATGCTAAATTTTTTCACATTAAAAATAGAAAATAATTTCAAATCAAAATCAAATCAAATCCACTTAATTGCGAACTTGGGTACAAGTAGGTGTTATAAAATAATAAAAAATAAACATCAGCCGAATTCCGCCTTGTGAGCATGCAACAAACAAGTATATGCTATAATTCTAATTATGATTAAATATTAATTCATTACAAATATATAGATATCGTTGTAGTTGTGGTCCTTTATATATTGGTAAAATAACTATTCAGTAAGTTGTTCCTTCAAATTAGACTCCAATGTTATCCTTACGTCAAAATAACGCAACCTTTATAAATGTCAAATAATAATAATAAAAATTAAAAAGATAATAATAATAATAAATTTCAAAGATTATCCAAAGTCAATGCTATTAAATAAAAAATTTTTAACAAAAAATAGAACCAACTCAAAAGGCAGTAAAAAGTAAAAAATAACATGTAGTTGCTTTAATATTTACTTACTTTTTAGTGATTTACGCATACTCTGATGTAAGTCGGTGCCACGCTTATATTTGATTCAATTTGCCCCAGGATATCATCATCAGATCCTAACATGATGACAATGGAACCATCTTGGAAGTGTGATAAATTTTTTAATGAAAAAAGAAGTATCAAAATCGGACAACTCTGTAACAAGTTATGCGTGGACTTAAAACAAAATTAGAAAGGATACATTGTCAACAAATATATGTCAAAAGGTTGTGACATTAAGGTGTCTTTAAAGTGTTTTTAAATGTCATTAAGCTACTTATATTTTTAATATTTTTGCCCAATTTATTATATATTAAGATAGAAAGACAAAATATACTTTTTCTAAATTTAGCTGTTTTTGCTGGACGTATGCAGAGCTCAAATTTTTGAAATTTTTAAATAAAATGATTTATAAGTATTGAAATTATAAGTACAGCTAATATAACCGGCATACGTTCATCTAAAACGAAATACATTTATAATCCATTTCTACATGAGTTCCACTGGAAATTGTTCAAAGGAATTATTTTGATCCGTTCAAATTGGCGCGTCCGCCGTTACGGACCGAAATACCCTTTTAAATAACATCACCGCATTTACATACGTGTACAGAACGAGGCTCTAACTCGGATATCCGTTTTTCATTCGTGAAAATCAACAGACCCGCAAAAGCCACTAATCAGACCTCCCGAAAACTTCTATAAACAAAATTGTAACGACGCTGGCGATGGTTTACATTAAGTCGTCCGAATATGTATTCATCATCATCATCATCATCATCATCATCATCATCATCATCATCATCATTCTCTGCTGCCGGATGTCTACTGTCGGAGATACCTTCTTCCCAACTCACAACTTCTTAAGCCTCTTGCATACAACTTCATTTTGAGCTATTGAATTATCGTGAATGAGCCACATTTCTTTCAAATTATCGCAATTTCGTTTTATTTCAGGGATACTATTTGTTATTTCTATGAAACTCCTTTCGTGGCTAGCGGTACGTTGTTTTCATAAAAATACAGTCTATTCGTCATACATATACAAATATGACTATATTTGTATTGTTGGATGTATACGTCTGCTGAAGGCTACGTACTCGAATCCTAGACTCCATTGTCATTTCGTGTGACACGAAATGACAATGGAATGTGTGATTAGTCGATGATTAAAACCAAATTTTTTTAAATTATATTTATATTCAAATTGACTTTTAATCAGTGAGTTCAAAATATTTGTATTTTTGACGTGACAACGTCTTATAATTCGATAGAGCCGGCTGCACGCACGAAAAAACATGACTCATGCGGCGTTACCTCGCTTTGAGGCGTTCCATGTAAGTGCAAGCGAGAGCGCGGAACGAGCGACAAAGAAGCACAATCGGCCTTTGCGTTCGGCAGCGTTCGACATGAGTCTATTAAATATAATTTTAAATTAAAAATTAATATATTTATAAATTAATATATTTATTATAAATTTATAAAATCAAAATCAATTATTTTATTAATTTAAATTAATATTGATAAAAATATACTTAAATTAAAAATTTTAATAACCAATTAAATGCTACGTTGTCACGTTCAGCTATCGTAAGTAAACCGACTTTACAGACAACCAATTTTTTTGTTAAGCGGTTTGGTGTGAAAATATGACTACTGACTTTAGAATTATTATAATTTTCGTGGATCGAATTAAATTTACACGAGGTTTTTTTTTATTTAAATAAATTTTATTCAACAAAGGCTTAAATAAATATTAGAACCTAAAACTAAGGCTATTAGAATTCCAAACTCAGCCATCTGGGTGAAACAAAAGTCATAACACCAAGTTGCCGAGAGAATTAGTAATTATTCCTGTAAAGAACTAAAGTGCTCTCTACCCTCACTCGTAACTATGAAGCTATTATCACATTGTCGCTGCGGCTCGCGCGACGTCGTCACCTCACAGATGTGAACGTATGTAACGTTTTAAAGCGCAAAAACCAAATCCGGCTTAAGAGTTACAATTTTCCACGCCGCATTTAATCACCTCGGAGTGGCGTTCACCTAATTTCTACTCGGTGGAATAATTTATCCCCGAAGACCTTCGCACATTTTATTAGTGATGATAGAAGGGACAAAGGCAACGTATCAATATGGAACATACTATACTTAACTAGAGATTGCTTGCGGTTTTAGCCGCGTAGTTCCCGTTCCCTTAAAAATTTCGAGATAAAAAGTAGCCTATATGTTATTCTGATGTATAAGCTGTATTATTGTAAAGTTTTATCAATATCCATTTAGTAGTTTATGCGTGATAGAGTAACTAATCTACACACTTACACGCTCACAAACTTTCGCCTTTGTATCTGATAGTAGTATGATTTATTTATTTATTTATTTATTTATACACATACAATCTTTATAAATACAGCTTGGTGCTCGTAAGCTCTTGTCGGCTTTTCTGAGCACTGCACATTCCTCTCTTAATCTAACTTATGTCTAATTTACATACAAATATTAGCTTAAAAACGAAGAAAACAATTCAGTGAGTAAATATTATTATAAACGAAAAAGTTATACTAGCAATAAAAAAAAAAAAAAAAAAAAAAAAAATAAGAAAAAACTAAATCTATAAAAAGTATTATGTGGGTAATGTAATAAAAAACATCGCGCGAAGACATACTAGCCGTTGCGCCCGAGAAAACGTTTTTGTAACACTTATATACAGGTTGTTCCACTATTAAAAAATATTTGAGTTGCTAGTAATAAAGTCTTTTAATTTATTTTTGATGTTATATATATTTATTGTGCTTCTTACATCGTTGGGTATCAGATTCATTAGTCTAGGGACGAGATATTTTGTCGTACGCTTTCCGTAATAGTTATTTGCCATGGGGGTTATAAGTTTGTGTTCATGCGTTCTCCTTGTTGTAATAATTTGATTTACATAGTTTTTATTATGATCAAAAAAGTTTTGTGTAAGTAAGGCGAGTTTGATTTTTAGGTGAATAGGTAGAACTTTACAGTATTTAAATATTTCTTCATCCTTTTTATTGCGATAATCAAATCTTATTTTGGGTGGTAGGAAAGCTTTAAGGGCCCTTAGTTGTAAGTTGTATATTTTATTTAAGTTGGTTTTAAAGGTACGACCATAACTACTTAGACCATAAGTTATGACACTATCCATGAGAGCTGTATATAATTGTATTAACGTTCCGAAACGTACCTTATTTTTGACAATTACCAGTTTAGCAAGAACTAAGCGTAGTTTATTACATACAAGGTTGATATGTTTGTCCCAGTTAAACCGATTATCAATTATTAGCCCTAAATATGTGTGTTCGGAAACGTTTTCAATCTTGGGACATTTGCATCCGGGAATGTTGGAGTGCATGCAGTCATGGGTATGGGACGTAAGTTCCGGCTCATTAGCGCTTATATTGTGACTGGATCGTATGTGTAGAAACTTGGTTTTTTGTGGATTCAACACAAGACCAACATCATGCGACCACTTGCATAACATATTATAGTCGTTTTGCAGGTCTTCCATAGTTGTGATTATATCTCGCCCAGTTGCTATAATACATGTATCATCCGCATACTGAAATAGTTTACACTTTTTAATAATGTTTTTTGCGTCATTTACATAGGCCAAATAGTGTAAAGGTCCTAGCACAGAGCCCTGCGCTGTTCCTTCTGTGCACTGTACCCTGTCACTCTTCTCCCCGCCTATTTGGACTACATAAGCCCTGTCTAACAAATAATTTTCACACCAATGTAAAAGTGGCCCTCGAATACCAGTTGCATCCAATTTCTCAATTATTGTCTTGTGCTGCAGGATATCAAATGCCTTACTGTAGTCTATGAAAACCATCAGGACATGTTTTTTCTCATTTAGACACGCATTTATATAGTCTGTAAGATTAGACAGCAAAAGTGTAGTACTTTTATTTTGTTGAAATCCATATTGTTCACCAGCTAAAATGTTATTACTTTTGTAAAATTCATGAATTTGATTACTAATATATTTTTCAACAATTTTATCTACTACGGGTAAAATAGTAATAGGCCGATAGTTGTTATAGTCTTGCCTACCACCCTTTTTGAATATAGGTCTTACAACTCCAAATTTTAGGTCTTTGGGATATGATCCGGATGTTACAGATATGTTAATTAATCTCGCAAGCACACTCGAAATTTTAATTGATATGTTTTTGATATCTATAGGTTTAATTTTGTCAATCCCCGGCGATTTGTTATTATGTAATTTACTAATTATTTTGTGAATGTCTAACGGATTAGCTTTTTTAAATCTCATTGATATGTTGGCAGATTTTACGTATTCACTTTTGTTTAAAAGTTGAATTTTACATGTGGGAATAACGTCTTTAACGTTTTTATCAAAGTTAGAAGCAAAACTGTTTGTTAATGATTTTGTGCTCGATATATTTTTAAACGATTTCATTATTATGTTATCAAGAGATTCTTTAGTTCTGCCTGTTATTCGGTCTAGTAAGTGCCATAACTTTTTTGGTTCATTTTTAGATTGTTCTATTTCACTTTGTGTGGTTTTATTTTTCAATTTTTGTATTTTTGTGTTACACCTATTTCTAATTTTTATATAGTCTAATTTTAGTATTTTATCGCTTGGGTCATTTTTCCATTGCATAAATTTCAGGTCTTTTAATCTACATAAACATATAATCTCATTATTTAACCATTTTTCGTAAGACCTTTTCGAGGTTTTAACTCGCACTGAATATTTTCCTAACTCATAGCATGAGTATATTTTACTTATTAAGTTCTCGATTAAGCACCCAAAGCTATCAACAAGTATATATAGCAATATGTTTTTACTACAATGACGTAGTAAAAAAATACCATTTAAAATAAATACTAAATAGGTCACTGTTTTAAATAATTGTTCCAAATTTCATGTAGATAATTCTTATAGTTATCAAAATAATCGAGTGTGAAGGACTGACCGACGGACGGACGGAAGGATTCCATTTTACCATTATGGTAAAACTTCATGACATAAAAAATAAAAGTTTATTAATTAAAATTATTTTCAATTCAAAAATGAAGGAATTAAAAAATCAAAAATTAAACATAATAAATGTTCTAAAATATTATTGACGTGTATTCTCTCAGTAAGCTAATATGAGACTGAATGCGATTAGAAATCTTTTTCGCGTTTTAGCTCTATTTTGGTTCGGACACTTTTTAACGCTGACCCGAAGTCCATAGTATTAATATGTCAATGGCTAAATATGATAAAATTAGATTTAGCTTTTGTATGTCGTATACTTACTAAATGAAAACATTATTATAAGAGGGAGTAAACCTAAATCATGGTAAAATAAGTTTATTCCATATCAGGATAACAGTAACGCTTGATAAAGTGTTAGTTCAAGTCTTAAATCGAATGAAACCGAGAAATATTAAGTTTTCCTTTTCTTTTTAATAATTTCTTAAAAATAGTCAGTTAGTATTTGCCATTAGAATAACCCTCTGATAATGATTGTTATTTTTACCTGCTGTTATAAATCTTTTAAAATTCTTCGTTTTTTTAGTTTATTTTGTAACAGCCGCTCTAGATTTCATATATCTCTGTTGATCCTCTTTGTCGCGTCTCTAATGGAATATTCAGACTGACATTAGCAGTGTTAGGGGAAGTGCAGACGGCGCTTATGGGTCCGACGGTGAGATAAACTAATGGTACACGAATGGTACTCGCATGTACCTAACGAACGAGATAAGTGATGATGGGGAGCCAATCTGCATAATGTTCCGGGAAACACTAATATATTTATCTGTTTACTAGTTTCCACACGCAACTTCGCTTTCATGTAAGTTATTTTCTTATTTCATCATTAAAAAATTTAACTTTTAAGCTGTCTGTCCACCGTAGCGGAGCGAGTTGATAGAGCAGAGAGAGTTCATGGAGCGGTAGAATTGCTATAACTATATATAGCTATAACTAAACCCCAAGTTGGTAACTGAAAGAATAATTATCAATCAAAGCAATTTAATGAACAGTGAATTACTACTGGCAAACTATGGTATTACAACCCCAAGACACCGCGACTCAAGCTGAAAATAATAATTAATTCGTTTGTACAAATTAATTATCTGAGTTGTCTAGGTTAAGCGATAAGCAAAGTACAACGTCTGCACCGCACCGCGCCACGCCAGAGCCTAGACTGCCAACCAGTTATAAACTCTATAATTTTATAGAGATTGAATAAAGTAGAGAGGTGAAGTGAAGGTATAAACGAGCGAAGCCCGGGCGCTCTGGTTATGTGTAGTGCCCAAATCGGTACGATGATAGTTACCATATATGTATATAGTTAAAAAACTATTGCAATCAGCATAGTGAAAACAGTGAAAAAAGAATGGAAAACCCAAACAATACAACGAGTAATATAATCCCTAGGATATTCTTGTCTAAAATAATATAAAAAAATAAGGAATAAAAAATTTACAATAAATATTACAGAAAATATATTAAAAAGCTACCTACGTGTGATAACACCATTATATCTGATGATACCGGATCCCGGTATTCATAATGTTGTAATAGCGAAGTTTGCCTTTCAATGTCTGCGGCTCCTTATTGGATTAACCTAACCGATGTGCCGGCATGTAGAGTTATTCTCGTAAAGCTTTAATAATGTATGATTTTAGCCAAACTCTCCTGATTTAGTAGATCATTATTCAAGAATGCAAATATTATAATTTATTTTGCTTATATCCGCAAAATACCAAAGTTATCCAAGAAACAATGGTTATTATAAAAATATAAACGGCTAAAACTCACGTCACTGTTATCGGAGGATGCCTAAATAGTTTTCAGTTTCCTTCACGCCGCGTTACAAAAACAAGAAAGCTCATGACTAAGGTCCCCGCATGGTTTCGAAACTCAGCTGTTTATATTTTAATATGTAATATGGAAAATACTTGCGATAGTTTAAATTCTAATGCAAACAATGGTTAATTGCAAAACAGTAGCATCCGCAGTTGACACTACAATCGACTGTAAGTTTATTATGAACAATCAATTATTCATTGTTCTTTTACTTGAAGAACCAATTAGTGTTTCTGTTCTCAGTGTGAAATTTAAATTTGTTTTATGACAGGAATGTTTGTTTTCTTCAATCAGTCTCAGCAGATTACTGCCTTCTGAAGGGGTAGTAGAATCACTACAAATAGATGAAATAGACGTTTTGTCAGTCTTTGTAACAAGAAGGCTTATTCTTGTTATAACCGAATTTCGAATTAATTTTTACTACAATTACCATCCATATAAAATTATTAAGGCTGACAGCTTGTCAAGTGCTCACTTTGGCACGGAAATGCCACCTGCATACCATGTTAGGGCTGCTTCTGAGAATATCTCAGAGAAAGGAAACCATACTTTTCAAAATAACTTCACTTACTACTTGCATCTCGAATCTTATAATATAAAACCATAATTCAAAAACATCACACAGCTAAGTTCATTCCCGTCACATTGTATTGAAAATTCGGCTATTCTTACCTCAAGGAAAACATTTTGACTCACTCGTCCTATATATATCCTACTGTACTGGTGTCCTCTCAAAGGGCTCTTATTCGTCTCTTTCATAAATACTGAATCGGTAAAATAAAGAATTAGTTATAAAAAATAATAAACAACACAAATAATTTCAGTAATAAATGTACCTCCCGACTTCCGCTATCTTTAAGAGATATATATTTAATTACTTTTCTTATTTACATCCTATCTATACCTATCGTCATGTACTGGTGTTCTCACAAAGGGATCTTCACCGTCTCACGTGTAGTCAACGCACACACACTGTCAATCTTTGTGTTATAGAGAATACTTCTAAATAAAGCAAAGCTCTATATTTCAAAGTCCGACCTTAGTACTCAAGAACCTTATAATGTAAAACCACAGACATCAGTTACACCCACCAGTTAAAAAAAATAACACGTAATTAAATTAACACCACATACCTAAGTCCGGTTACATTTTGTATTGAAACCTCGGCCATTCTTACCTTAAGGAAAACATCTTTACTCACTCATCCTATTTACACCCGTCTGAACCTACCGCCCATGTACTGTCCTCTCAAAGGGCTCTCAATCGTCCCACGGGTGGTCGGCGCTCACAAAACGTCTCACACTGTCAATACCGGTGCCCTGATTGAAATTCCATTATCAGGGACCCTCTGGCTACAGTACAATCTTTAGAGGGGTGTTTCATATAAACTGGGGTGTGGCACCGATAGAGTTAAGATACGACCTTAAATTAAAAATTAGTTTATTTCAAGTAGACTTGGTTTGCAAGCACTTTTGAAATGGTCAATCTATCTGTTTGTTAAAGTTCTACATAATAAAAAAGTTGAGTGGTGTCAAGGGATTGAATTTCTGCGACACTGGTTTAATATAACTCAATCTTTCTCATTAAATTAAATTAAAATAAATAAATCATCATAATTGTTGAATTATTCAATTTAGAAGAAAATACTCGTCTTCGGATCACGAGGACTCACGTTTCTGTCCTGTCTATGAAATATATTTAATTCCGGTTATTAATATTTATGTTCGATAGATCGACAGTTTTAAAAATTATCAGCTTCCCGTCAACTGCTCGATGTCTTAAGCTCCATATTATCCGACTTTTAAAGGGCACGTCCTGCAAATTTAAATTCATTTATATCAAAGTAACTTTTTTATACAAACACTTTCAAACACTTTTGTAACGTTGAAGAATTAGAATTGATTCTACCATCTGATCGTAAAGCGTACCGCGAAGCGAATATTTAAAATAGGCTGATAATGATGATGAAGTCACTCGTAGCACGTTATACCTGTAATGTGAGACGACCCCGCTGAGAGCTTTTTCCTCTCCGCTAAGTTCGGCTTTCGGGCTTTGTATCGCGCGGATTTACCGACACCTTTTATGAAGGGCATAAGAATTGCGGCTCCGCTGCGGATTCGGCTTAGAAACTCGCCTTTGAGAGTGTTTGCCAATTTCTGAGCGGCTCATTTATATTTTACACCGAGCTCGTGCTACGTGGTGTGTGTTTGTGTTTGTCTCAACTTGTTATTTATCTGTTGAGTGTTAAGTTTAACGAAATACGTAACTCAAGGATAAATTTTTAAAGTATACATTTGGATCAATAAAGAGGTAGTCATAATATAAAGAGGTGCATATGTTGTGTTCGTGGGTTTGACAATGTTATTTATCTATTAAGTGTTAACTTTAAGTAAAGGAATTTATAACTTAAACTTTAAGTTTTTGAGATGTGGTCTATGATGATTGGAATCAGGAAAGAGGAAGCGGGAGCTGGTTACAATTTAGGTATAGCTATGATTTTGTCTACAGCTATGTGAACTAGAAAAAATGGCGAGCTCAAGTAACTCTGATTTTTTATAAATACTTATGAAATTTAAAAAGGAAAAATTTTGACAAAAATCATATTATTAACACATTTTATAGATAGTGAAAACAAGGTTGACAAAGTCAGGATTGTGGAAACTTTTATAAAAATAATTATTTTGTTTACAGTTTAATGTTAAAGATTATAAAAGCTCTAACAATCATAAATTCTGCGAGTCTATGTTTGTTGTTGTTGTTGAAATCTATAGCATATTATTCGAGTCACAGTTATGGTGTAACTAGGCTGGTGGAAAGGCCACTTCACGCTTAACTCACTTAAGTGTCATAATGCGTAGCGGTCAGCCATTTATATGGAAGTTCGGACAGTCTGAAACTGTCTTAATTGGAATTGATAATGTAGTTGGGAATAGAAAGCCTAATGACAATTTGTGGTAATAGTGTGAATGTACATATGTAGGTATGTGTTTGATAATGTTAAGTTTATACAATGTGTTACGTACCGATAAATATCGATCTTAATAACACAATTATGAGTATAAAATAAGTATTATAAATAAAAAATATCCACATTAAAAAAAACAAAAAGGGTCGAATCCTTGAAGATTTAAGCAAATCCTTGTCCACATATTATCTCCCTCAAGATTCTAAGAAAAATTTTTAGAATTCTAAGCATGTATTTTCTCTCCCAACTCCTGGTTGACGGCTTGATAAGGTATTTACCTGACACGTAAGTTTCTTCTCACTAACATCAGATAGTTATTATTACAAAGCTAAACATTATTATCTTAAGTCTGTCAATTACTTTAGGACAAAGTCTAAACTTAAAACACCTTCTCCAATAAATAGTGTGTTATGATACATGCTCTGATCGGATGAAAGTTAGACCGAATAGGTGTAATAAATTTTTCTGACACTTCTTTGTTTACAGTTTTTTACAGCGTAAAGCCGGATGCGCATGTAGATCAATTTAGATCATGAGTTGTTTTTGTTTTCACCAAGACCTCTTGTAAAAACTACTTTTAATTAGGAAAAACGCATTCTAACCAAAAACCGGTTCTAACTAACATATTTTTTAACTTCGTTACGACCGCGGGTACATAGATCACTCGCGTCTTAATTTTCTTGAATATTATCATCATCATAAGTAAATGGTAAAAAGTTGCCTGAAAAAGTATTTGTCTTTCTAACTAATAACAAAAGATCAAAACAGATACTTGTTCGTTTCGATCTTTAGTTAAGTAAAAAAAAATCAACCAATCATTGTTAGCAATAAAGTGTTTCACCTCTCCGCAGAACTCGTTTAAGTTAAAGATTTCTTTTCATTTCATTTTCATCCGATTACAAAGTTGAATGAATCCGACTGTAGGCAGAGAGCCGACACGTGGAACTTTTAAATCAAAGAAACAGGTCCTTTAATTGATTGATGCGAGGGGCGCAGTATTGGTAGAGGCGTTTACGATTCCACTTTTGTCTCGCTCCTTATGGTGATTTATTGTAAGACTAGCTATTGCCGGCGGTTTCGTTTGCTGTAAGCTTGAAAGAAATAGGCAATATTTTGTTTATATTCCTATTATTTTACACTAAAGGACGCCGGTTCCCGTAAAAAGTAGCCTATATATTATTTCGAATGTAATCATTATTACATACAAACTTTCGAGTGTATAATATTAGTAAGGATTGGATAAAAATTTTGAAAAATGTAGTATCAAGATAGTCGCAGGCTTGTTAAACAAAGTGCTGAGACGGGGAAATGATAATCCATCTGGCAGTTTAAGTTTTTAACTCTCTTTTTTAAATTGTTATTACTGCATGCCATTTTGTTTTTATACACAAAAAAGGCTGAACGCGATCCAAGTCTACACAGATGGAAAGTACGTATTCGCTAGCTACGAAAGGTGTTTCATAGAACTACAAACACAACCATTGTGTCACACTCGCTAGTTCTTATCGTCTAAAGTTGGTATAAACACGCACCCTAAATTAAGCTTGAATAGCTTGATATCTGACAAGAGAACTTATTGCGATGGACTTGTAGTCTTCAATATCGGACTAATTTCTTATAAGTTATTCCTTATTAAAATATCCACCAACATTTATTAATGTCAAATAATAATAAAGTATTCATTTTCATGTTATTTTCACATTAAACTTAGCCCCCTAGCTACTTAGCTAGGGAGCTTAAGTACTGACTTAAGCTCCCTAGCTTTAATGCCTGATTAAAACAAATCTGGGAACAAATTGGCAAGGGCGGTGTAGTCTCCAACATCAGACTAATTTCATATACCATAAGTTATTCCTAATCAAGCATCCACCGATACTTATCAACGTCACAGCCCAGAACAGCCCCCTTTAATTGATTGATGCGAGGGGCGTATTATTGGAAAAAGGCCGCGTTTACAATTCCACCGCTGCGCGTCCCGTGTTGATTTACGGGAATGCCTCCGCGCGCTACCTGCTTATTTATCCGGGTTTAATTCGATTTATACACCCACTCGTAATAATATTTATTGAGAAATTCGAGTTTTTTTAAATAATATGTTAAGTAATGTGGTATTTTATTTTCATTATTCAATTTTCAAGTCAGTGAAAGTCTGTATTTTATGTGTATTTCAGTGGTCCAATGAACTGGAATCTAATGTAGGTGGTAGATATTTTTTTATATTTTGAAGTAAGCAAAAGTCTGGGTTAATATTAGATAAGAAAGATTTGTTAGTTAGTTTTGGGTCAATTCTTAACAGAAAAGACATTGTAAAATAGGTTCCATGGTATGATTTTTTTGATTTTTTTAATTCCGTAAGAAATATTAATCCAATACTTCAACAGTTATGGGGCTAGTTTCTAATCTAAGCCTGCCTCTTATGCAGGCTTTTCACTTTTAAAAGTAAAGCTTTTAATTTTAAGACAAGGCTGTGCGGTTACTGCAGATGTATTTATCATTTTGCAATAGCGTTAAAGCGTTTTGCGCGAGCCGTTTTCTTAAGTAAGTAAGGCTGTCTGTTCGTAGCCGACTGCAGACGTCGACTGCAGACGACGTATCGCAACGACATTACTTATTTCTATGAAATATCTTTCATGGTTAGCGACACGTCGTCAGCTTATATCAACGACGGTCGGCGATGAACTCTCAGCCTACTGCTAATAAAACACGTGCCAGGAACAGCTAGTAAATAAGTAAAGAAGATACTTCCATCTAAACTTTCCCTCAATTTTCCTATTTATTATGCTTTGAAACTTTGCGAAACAGTATTTTAATTTTGAACGTAAACTCAGGGACTTTGGTCAGTTTGGAAACTAAATTATCTTTTTTAATTTCGTTATAATGTTGAGAGCTTTTAATTAGGTACTGCTTTTTTTATTACTCACTGAAATATTTACTTCAAAGTCACGACGATCCTCCCCGAAGGCTAATAACTTATTTAACTTTAATAACTAAAAATTTCATGACAGAGTCGAATTGTTGTTGAAATTAACAATGTAACTAAAACTTCGAAATATTTGTTGCATACTATCTTTTATAGGATATCGGAAGGATCTTGTTTTTTGTTTTTTTCCAATCTTTATTATATGTATATTATTTAATCAGGTAAATGGAATCTCAAGAAATCTAAATACCTAAAGAACACTAAATATCGTTTATCGCAACTGTCATTTTTATTCTATTGAATGTTACGTAGGTATATTAAATACTAGCAGTCGCCCGCGACTTCGTCCGCGTGAAAACCTCTTAGGTTATCTTAGGTTCTAATTTTAAAGACAGACTTTCATATATATTTATGGCTGATGGGTATAAATTGATATTAAATAGTATATTTCACTGAGTCTAGCCTTCAGAATAAAACTGTTTAAACAAACGAAAAAATTCCGTGTCTAAATAGAATGAATTCTTAATTCATCATCGTATATTATAACATAGACTAAACCACGCGCACCCCCGCCAAATGTCCAATTTTAATCTTTTAAATAAATTAAGGTTTTTAAATAAAAAAATGGTTGTTGTGCCTCCTCGACATAGATAGGTATAGTGTGTCGCGGACTTTTTTGTAGATATTTATGGATAATGTAGCTTTCGAATGGTGAAAGAATTTTTAAAAACGGTCCAGTAGTTTTTGAGCCTATTCATTTAACCAAACAAACAAACAAACAAACAAACAAACAAACAAAGTTTTCCTCTTTATAATATTAGTATAGAAAAATGTAGATATATTTTATAACTAGCTATTGAAGGTTTTTTGTACATTAAATTGGATCGAATACTTGAGCTGAGCTTGAGTTCGAATACTTGAGTTGAGCTTACAGTACCGTGGTAAACAAACATCCCCAAAGACCATGTATTCAAAGTGAATAAATATTATGACCTTACTAATGAACTAACTAAAAATGGCTATGTGGTTAGTTTATACGTGGTAGAAGTGGGTGCGAGGGGTATACCAGCGAAGTCTCTCTACAACCTGCTAAAAGATCTTGGCCTTACTAGAAGTGCAGTAAGCTCCATATTGGAACGAGTGTCCAAAGCTGCTCTAGTAGGGTGCTTCCGAATTTGGCTGGGCAGGGAGAATAACCTGAACAGAGGAGGTGAGTGTTGACGCGCGTCTAAAAGAGTACTCTTTTAAAGCTAAAGTCACAAGTCTCGGGCTCTGTTCGGGGGTTTTCTCTCAGCCACGCGATGGACCCGGCACCCGTACGGTGAATACATGGAATGCTACGAGTTATGGGTACTATGATAACTGATGAATATGTTATATATATTATACATAAATACTTATAATATACAGATAAACACCCACCCTTAAACCTACACCCGTGTCACAAGTCTCGGGCTCTATTCGGAGTTTTTCTCCGAATGCTAAGATATTCGTCTCTTTTTTATAATAAAACTCTTATTTATCTACTAACGTAAAAGCTTTCTTAAACATAAAATAATTTAGAAAAGTCGCTAATAAGGTACTTTATAAAATCTATTTTAGAATTCTATAATAGATTCCAGTGTTCTCTGCATATGAAGTTAAAGTCTTATATAATTGACTTGATAAACAATTCAACGATGAATGAGGATCCGCCTTTGTTACCTACCTACTCTGAAAGTAATAAAATCTATACCATATTTATCTATACTAGGAGCATGACTGACATACAGCTTATTTAAAATGATATTAATCGGGCTATTACTAACTCTTACACTATAAATATATCCTACACTAGCATAATATTTTTTCAAAATGTGAACCTTTATTGTATGATAAAAACAAGATTTTATTTGAGAAAATGTTATCACCAATTAATTCACCCTGACATCTTAAATGTTACAACGAGGCCTTTGTCCTTTCGGAGTTAATTAAAAAAGTCTATACTAACTTTTATATTTACAAAGAAACAAATTATCCCAGCACTCGGAAAATTGTAAACAAAACAACTAGACGATTTAATTTAACGTTAACAGCAATTCCACAAATGTAATGGTGATTTCTCACGGGATATCATAACGCAAACTGTGACGAAACTCGGCCACTCGGTAGTGCAACATATCGCTCTTTCTGCTTAACACGATGCTATCTTTCAATTTATGAAAGACAAATCCGTATTCGAAACTCACACGATTGATTTTTATTTTATTAGATTTTATTACACTATTGTTTTTGTAATCCAGGTGTAGTCGTGCAATATGGAAAATCGTGTAATAAGGTATGTTTCATAAATTTTTGACATTTGTTGTTGTTGCGGAGGAGAAAAAAATCCTTCGGATTTCTGCCTCTCGACAGAGATTGTCCGACTTGAACGGACTAAAATGACCTTTGCACTTCAAGGGTAGGCAAGGATCCGCTATGCATGTCATCGTGCTTTCCTCTTACGTATTTTCTCTTTTCATCTTCTCCTCTTTTTCCCTTTCCCTTCTCCTCCTCAGTATGTACCTTAGCATTTGAGGGTGTATGTACCTGTCTTCCTCGATGCTTAACATACTTGCTCTCAAGTTTTGGGCCCTTACATCACTGTTCGATCTCTGTGCCACCAGTCTTAGATCCGCGCGATAGTATATTAATAACAAATTAGTGGCTAAACTACTTTAAAAATAGATAGAATTGATAACTTACAGAACTATTATCATAGCGGTGTAAAATAGCTCAAAGATTGCATTAATCTAAAAGATTGTTGTATTTATGCTCCATGTGAAACCATCTTAACCATTTCGGACGAGCCTCGGGCGAAATTTCTCAAGGAATATCAGGCAACGGTTGAGATTTCATTTTCTGAATATAAATTTAAGATTTTCGAGCTCATTACTCTCATCGGTGATTTAAAAAGGTCCGACTGGATAGCCGCCGCGCTACGGTTTCCTTTTGTGCGTAGATAGCTACGACGTAGCGGACTACGGCGTAGAAGCAACGTAGCGTTAATATTTGTTTTATTAACTTTTCATGTAATGTGCTTGGCTTTTACCAATGAAAACTCAAGTCAAATAAATCGCAATTACCTACTACTTCATTACGAAATTCGTCTTTGTGAGTTTTTTTTGTCTCATATATTTCTCAATTTTAAGTATCGTGTTTAACATAGACAGATAGAAGTGACGTTGTATGTTTCTGCCCTTAAGTGCTTCTGGTCTAAAAAATTATTGTTTTCGTTGTAATTATAAAGACATGAGTCATAAGGTATTATTTTTTTAATTTATTACAAGTTGATTGACTTATTAGAATGAGATGATATCTTCTCTTTTCTACCGGAATGCTAAATCGCTTGGCGGTACGTCTTTGTCGGAAGGGGGGTAAATATTAACAGCCGAAGTCTTCTAGCAGCCAAAAACCTCAAATTTACGGCAGTGAATATTAGGACGAGTTAACGTGTACTTTAATGTATTTCTATTAAAGGTTTTTTTCAATAAGCATCAACAAACGTTGTCAAATAAATTGTTATTAACTAAACGAACAAGATCTTTACGTATTTATTTAATTTTTTATATATTTTCAATTTTATTAAAACAATACAAAACCAAAGAGATTGAAATTAAATTAAATTCGTGGAGGGCGTGAAAAGGGACCTTGGATATCGATCTTGTACATGGTTTATTAGTTATAACGTTGGGAAATGGGATTGATATCGGTATCAATCAAAAACCTAGCAACCTAGATAATACAAATTTTGAACGAATGTATAGTTATTGGTAATTTAAGTAACTTCTTATATATATGCATATGTATTTAATATATATGTCGAAAGAGGGTCGGACATAACTAGAAATAGGTAACTGAAAGAATAATTAACAGCAACTTAATTAACAGTGAATTACTACTGGCAAATTATGGTATTGCAATGATACGTAACGTCTCGTGTTAATTAATGTAACCTCAAGACACTGCGTCTCAAGCTGAAAATAATAATTAATTCGTTTGCACAAATTAATTATCAGAGTTGTCTAGGTTAAGCGATAGCAAAGTACAAGGTCTGCACCGCGCCACGCCAGAGCCTAGACTGCCAACCAGTTGTAGACCCGCTCCTTTTATACAGCGTAGAATGACTCAAGTAGTGGGGTGAGTGGGGGTATCGAACGATGCGCATCCGCAAGAGGGCGTAGCTGGTGCACGTGCAGTTCACAGACTTCTTTCTAGTCGTGTACGATGACGCAGGCGCCGTCACGGCCATACTGACCAGCACACGTCCTCGTGGGCGTCTTTGTTGTTTATCTGAGATAAAAAATGACAGTTCGATCATCCTGACACATTTTACCATATTTACAAATCTCACAAACATAAAGATCTGTTCCTTCAGATTATGCTGGACCGGTCAGTAGACCCTACAGCGATCCCTTCAGTTTATTAACTGGCCCGGATAATGCTAGACCGGATATTGATCCCTTTAGCAGATAATGCTAGACCAGATCAATTCCCTATAGCTGGTGGTGCTAGACCGGACATTGATCCCTTTAGCAAAGTCATTGGACCGGCTAAGCCCTGCAACGATTATTTTTTTTTCCTTTTTTTTTATTATTATTTTATTTTTTCGTTTTTTTTTTTCTCTTTTTTTTAACCTTTGCTAGACCGGAATTCATAATTCCCTATAGCCCTATCATTGGTCCGCTTGCGCCTTCAATGATAGTTACTCTTTTTTTTTCTCTTTTTCTTTTGTTTCATTTTTTTATTATTATTTTTTTTCTTGTTTCTTTTATTATTTTTCATTAGTTATGTGAACATCAGCCTGCATCACAATGTTGTGAGGTTTACATTGTACATAGTCAGTATCAAAGTTATCAGACATAGTGTCAGAGTGGGCAGACATAGTTACGTTATCGACTGATATGGTATCTGAATTGTTTTGGCATGGACTAATAATTTCAATATCATTAATTTGACTATCAATTTCTAGATTAATTAGATGACTGTCGGTTTTTAAATCATCCGCCGTCACGTCATCATCACTAAGAGAATTGCTTTTACTTTGTTTTATTTTGTGAGTGAGGAAGTGCAATGATAAGGTCCATACTTTCCAAGTTTTTGTAGTGGGGATGGATCCGATCCCACTTCTGATGTCGAAAGAAGGTCAGACAATGAATAAAAAAATTAAAAAATGAAAACAACAAAACCACAAATGATAAGATATCAGGAACAACTAAAAGACTTCAAAACCAAGCAAAGCCGCCAACACTCGACATAACAACAAATCCACTTAAATATGATCATTTTCATCTCTTTTATGCGATATATTTTCATCTTTTTTGACGACCTCCGTGGCGCAGTGGTGTGCGCAGTGGATTTATAAGACGGAGGTCCTGGGTTCGATTCCCGGTGGGGCGAATTGAGATTTTTCTTAATTTGTCTTGGTCTGGCTGGCTTGGGAGGCTTTCGCCGTGGCTAGTTACCACCCTGCCGACAAAGACATATCGCCAAGCGATTTAGCGTTCCGGTACGATGTCGTGTAGAAACCGAACAGGGTGTGGATTTTCTAAGTTATAAGTTAGCCCGCTTCCATCTTAGTCTGCATCATCACTTAACATCAGGTGTGATAGCAGTCAAGGGCCAACTTGTAGTCGATAACAAAAAAAAATACCTCGTGTCATATCAATTCAGCGCGCACTTTTTTTCTCCCAGCAAAAGCAATTAAATCTCACTACGGATATGCAATTTCCCAATCTAGGTTGTTCTAACAATTCTGCATACCGTACTGGAAGTGTAGATGATTTAAGAGTTCATTTAAAACACGAACTGGCGCTTCATAGGCAAACTAACAGAGCATTCCTGCTTCATAGAACCGAAAATTTTAACGACGGCTTGTTGGGAAATGAGTGCCAATTGAACAACAATAATAAATTTCTTCTTCTTCTTCGCCGTCATATATGTATTTCTATGTAATGCATAAAATTAATAAATTATTAATTTTGAAATTTTATAGAAGTAATTTATATCACAATCAAAACAACTGAAACTGAAATGTATGTATTCTTAAAATTTATGTATGCATTCTTGATTGTACTGCGCTTAGTAAATTCATAACTATCTGTATTTTCGTTATACAGTGATCTTAAATCTTGATGCCTCTCTCTCTTTTAATACATCATGACAGACAAATTTAGTTTTGTAACTACGATATACAATTTTATTGAAATGTGACCTTTACGTCAAATAAATAAGGGCAAGTTATATTTAACGCGATGATATTATGTTTTTGTAGGAGAGTCTAAAACTGGTCTTTTGTAGGCAGGTGTAAAAAATGCCGAATTTCGTGGTAACTTTAATGAAACGTGTTCGGAAAAATATATATTTCATTTAAATTTTATGTGTCACGCGTACAAGTGGAAACATCTACATTTTAATTTTACAATCGTATTTTATGACGGCTCTCGAAATATATGAGCATTTTACTTGTAGAAAGGAACAAATACTGTTAATTACTTTTTACAAAATGAAAATAGGTTTTATTTGTACGTTTACAAGTGTACAGTGGTTTGTTGGGTATTAATTAAAAAAGAGGTTTTATTGTAATGTATTTTTTTATATAAGTTAATTAACTAAACAAATAGATAAATCACACTCTGGTTTATTCGATAATCCAGTATCTTTCCTACAGCTAGGTCAATCCATGATGGCTCGTAGTTTTTTGTTTTTCAAACGCTTACAGTGCAAGTGTGCAATAAAAACTGCAAGAATGTGAGTTCTATTACTACGTAACGAGTAGCAATGTGTGCACACTCACACAAAGTGTCAAGTTAATTATGTCAACAAGAATGTCATGTTTGACTAGCAGTATGCTCTACTTCATTTTAACTCATTTTTTAAAAATGAATATGTCGTGTTGGTCCTGCACAGCAAAATTATATTGTGATATAGGTTAATATATATATCGGAGTATCACCATTCTCCTTGACATCATCTTTAGTGGTTCTTAATCTCTTGGGCGTTTTCTAGGGTTACAAAGACTTTGTCTTCACGAACAGATATATTGCAAGTTCACAATGTTTTGATACATGAAATAGATTTTTATAATTCCTGACGTATTATAAATATTCAGAACAGTAGTTTATTTACACCCATCTTACTTTACTCCCTAATTTAATTTACTTCTTAAGAACACTTTTACACTGGTCCAACTCGACCAAATATCCTCACCGCACTCCAGACACAAACTAACTACCCAACTCCTTTATTCCCCTCAAGATGGTGTAAATACTCTACTAGGACTTTGGCGCCCGACTCTTTTATTGGTTGGAGTATTAAAACAAATCAATCATTCATTCATTTATCAAATCAAATTGAATTTAACTTTGTGTTAAAGTTTTAAGTAAGCACCTATCTCATATCTCTCATTAAATGATTAACAATTAGTTCTATTTCGATTACTTTCATAAAAAAACTCGTGACATACCAAAAATAATTACATCCACAGACAGTAACATTTCCATAAACAATGACATCTATTACAATATTACAACAATCTATTCTAAGTCTCTAGTCTAATTCCTTCGACATATATATTAACCAATTTAACAATATCTTAAAAACACACATACCCACAATCATCTCAGATAGGTACCTAGTATATCTATTTTTCTTTTGTTTAAACAGTTTAATGATTGAGCTCAACTCCACGCTGTCTTGTCTACCATACCCCTAGTGTTTTTGTAAAGCGTGAACCCATGATATCTATTCTTATTTTGATTCATTACAAGTTAGTTTATGTAAACTAAGATGGAAGCGGGCTAACTTGTTAGGAGTAGCATGAAATCTACATTCCTTTAGTTTCTACACGATACCGTACCGGAACGCTAAATCGCTTGACGGTACGTCTTTTTTAGTAGGATAGTACCAATGACCAAAGCTATTTTGCTAAGTTAATTTGGAAAATCTATATTGGCAGTAACAAACCAATCAAGTGACCTTTGTAGAAAAATTAAAGTCGAGTCGGTCAACCTGAAGGAATGGGCAACGGAACGATTCTTCTGGCTAAGTCACATTTAAATATGTAGTTTATCATCATACGATACGTTTTTTTGACATTATAAATATAATATTGGTAAAAAAATTAAGTAGAGCATCATTCCGTTCGGTCATGACACGCAGCGATACAACCTACAATAGCCCGTGTACACCGAGCCGTGGTCGACTCGAGACTGATGTTCGAACTGTACTCCCCGCACCCTTCGGTTTCCCCTCGCGAGAAATAGTGGGGCGCGTCTTAATGAATTAACCAAAGTATATGTTTTATATTATAAGTTTATTGATGTATACAATTTTCTATTAAAAAATTATTTTTTCTCTTAAGTAAAATAAATTATCTAATACCAGTGTATTAGATAATACTGTATTAGATTTACTGTAAAAATAGGGAAAGGGCGTTAGGAATAAAATGTAAGCTCTAATTAAAGGTAGCTAGTAAACAATCCTACTAAAAGTAAAAGTTTGTGATTGTGTTTGTTTGTGTTTGTGTTTGTTGCTCTATCTCGAAAAAACTTCTGAATGGATTTTGACGAAACTTTACAATTATATCGCTTACATATAACACATAGGCTATTTTCTGTCCCAAAATTCCTACTGAACAAGAACTCTGCGGGTAAACTCGCGGGCATAAGCTGATAAAATATATATTTAAGCTTATTTACTTGTAAAATCGTATAATGTCCTATCATATTGTCTTACATCCGATAGTTATTATGCCCATTTATCGGTTGTCTTAATTTGTTCGCTGTAATACAATACATGCTTATTTATTGTTATAACGGTTATCGGGAGTAAAATAATATTTTCCCTCGTATTATTTTTGTTGTTCGTTTTCACTTTGCCCCAATTTTGTAAGCGGATAAATAATACCAAACGCTGACAGGCGTCTGACGGACCCCAAATGTATTTACGAAGGCTCGGTTGTTTTCAAAAATAATCTAGAATAATATTTTGTTGCATTCCAGTTTTTTTTGAACGACGGGCGTTTGATTGAGTTATGATGGGTGGTTACTCTTGAATTATAGCTTGGTTTTACAAGTTTGATAATATAATTGACTTTCAATGTAGACATACGTGCGTCAAATGTTGATGTGTGGTATCACTCAAAAGGTGAGGATGTAGGTATATGTATACTATCGCAGGGTGACGTATAAGGTCTACGCTTGATAGCTCCGGATTTCCACCATAAACGTATGCTAAACCAACATATAACAATGCCGTAGACGTTCAAAAATGGAACGCATCTGTGAACCCCGTTGCTTACAAAGGGAAAATTGGCGAAAAAATGGCCGCCCGTATTCAAAGGCGGGCATAGAGTAACAAAAACGCGACCGTTTGTGAGGTATAACGAAATTGCGAAACCATGAATGCTTAATGCTCGCAGGGCCGGGGGATTAATTTGACGGTGTTTTCCCATCGGGCAGGAGAGGATGCAGCGGCTTTGGAACTTGTTAGGTGGTGCGTCCATCGGGTACATCAATCTGCAACTTTGAATTCAGATTTAAAGATATTTAAAGTAAGCACAAGTTTATATAGGCGCTGAGTTAAGACGTTGGACTCAAATCCGTGAGGTTTAGTGTTGGATCTGCTCCTGTTTGGCCCTTGGGATAATCATTTCTCTTCGCTAATTTTGTGCCCTAAAAATAGTTATGCGGGGTCATACATAAAAGAAATAATAATATATACATCGAATTGAGAACCTCCTCCGTTTTTCGTCGGGTAATAAAAATGCAAAAAATAATTTTAAAGTTTACGTCGACTTGAAAGAGTAAATGGATAAGTTTACTCTTTCAAGTCGACGTAAAGTATAAAAAATAATTTTAATTAAAAAATATTTTGACTTACGCTGCGCTGTACACGGCTTTTTCAATAGGACGTTGAATTTTTAAATTACTTTTTATGTAATATTTTATTCATTAGATGTTACTATAAAAATACTTCCTAACTAAAAAAATATTTTCCAAAGTTATAATGTGTTACGCAACTTTATGGACAGTAGACGATCAACTTAACTAAGCTTAATACTGTCATTGTATGTATGGGTGTGGAATCCCTACGGGAGATGAAACGTATCGATTTCATAAGATAATAGGATTATGTCTTGCAGATTTGTGCTCCTTACTTTGCTCTCGTTTCTTTAATTGAGCTAATTTCATTCCTCTTTTTTTATTCCTTTAATTTATTTTACCAATCAGTTCTACTCGTTCTAGTACTACGTACGAATGAGGGCAATTCTATTAATGTTAAATTATTATCAGCCTATATTGAATGGAGAAATAGGGTCAGGCATACCTCATGATGTATAATAAAAATTTTTAACAAAAAATAGAACCGACTCAAAACGCACTAAAAAGTAAAAAAAAATTAACAAAAAATAGAACTGACCCAAAACGCACTAAAAAGTAAAAAATAACTGTGTAATTTAGTTGCTTTAATTTACTTAAGCATATCTATGTAGTCGGTGCCAGCAAGTTTAAGGGACATTTATTTAACGTAGTAAAGCAGTTTGTTGGTTCTAGGTAACGTCCTTAAAGTAGAAACCTTGGCTGGCACCGACTTCATAGATATGCTTAAGTAAATTAAAGCAACTAAATGACACAGTTATTTTTTACATTTTAGTGCGTTTTGAGTTGGTTCTATTTTTTGTTAAAATTTTTTATTTTTTACTTTTTAGTGATTTATCGCCAGGTAACGTACTCGTACTATACTATTATAGTATATTATACGGCACTAGTAGCCAAAAAGCTACCGATACCGAGACAAAACCGAAATCGGACAACTCTGTAAAATGTTATGCTTGCTGTCATACATAAAAAAAAAATATACGTGTCGAATTGAGAACCTCCTCCGTTTCGTCGGTTAAAAAAGAATTTGGATGAAGCTGAGGCTTTCTACTCTAATACGTGTTGGCTGGCTTTAGGGCGATAATGTTTCGATTCTGTTACTATTATAGTTGTTATTGAAGAAGTCGTTTAAAAATGGGCGAAGTCTTTACATGCTCTTTGAAACATAGGTTATATAATTATAGCACCACCAATTTCCCAAGTCACTTAACATTAGCTTGTGCAGTCAACTATTACCTGTTAAAAATAATAACAGCTTGTGCTAATTATAATTAAACAAAAGAAACTTGTTAAAATTTATGAAAGAGGGTTAACAATTTTAAATAGAAAATACTTAACAATAAAGTTTACACGCTTCCGTATAATCGTTAAGTTTAATTGGAACGTTTTCTAAGCCTCAACTCACCCTTAGCATTATTGTTAAATAAAAGGAAAACATAATATGAGCAAGAGCATAAAGTAGAGGAAATCCAATTAAAATTCTTTCAATGCATATTCGTATAAAAGCGCTGTACTAGAGTGCAGTATTATGAGTTAATTGCAGACCCTTTCAATGCTATCGGTATAGAATGTTGATCGGATCTGTAAGACCATTGATTTTTAGAACATGATTTATTTACAATCATCGACCTTGGCGATCTATAAGTGCACATCGTATACATTGAATCATTAATTAGTCATCATTATTCTAAGCTTATTAATTAATGGCACTATAGGTCAGACCTGGCTGATTTTGACTGGTGGGAGGCTTCGGCCGTGGCTATTTACCAAAGTCTTGGCAAAATTTATTTGACAAAGACTAGAGTTTCGGTACGATGTCGTGTAGAAACCGAAAGGGGTGTGAATTGCATTCTACTCCTAACAGGTTAGCCCGCTTCCATCTTAGATTGCATCATCACTTATCATCAGGTGTGAATGCTGTCAAAAACTTGTAATGCATAAAAAAACAGTAATAAAAAAATGGGGCAGTTAGGGGCATACTAGTAAAACTCTATATCACAGAACTTTTCCGGGGAAGCACTTCTTCCATTTTGACCCTTTATCTGACAGAAGCATTGCTACGGTCCTTACAATCATAGCAATTTACCCACTCATATAGTCCCTGTCCCCAGAGTGCTATGTCTTTATACGGAACTGTCAATCGAGTTTCTATATAAAGGGGTCTTTTTCCCCAAAGATGAATGCGTTACCTTCCCACGTTGCGTAGGTAAGTGGGTACAGGTAGGCAATAAAGTGGGAATGAAAGAAAAATACGTATAGGACGTGCCTTCAGGGGAGGTGAAGGAAGGAAGGTAGGGTGACGAATTCGGGAGGTTTTGTGGATAAAACGGGTTATTGCTTTTCCAATGGGCATAATCCCAAGAGTTTTTTAAGTAAATTGGATTTTTTATATCATAAGAGGTTAGTTGAGAGCTAGCTAGTTAACAAACAGAATGAGCAGTTATTTTGCAAAAGTTCCTTATTAATAATAAATAATTGATTTATTTTTTATTCCAGGCTTAGTAAAAAATTTGAAACCGGAGCATTCCCGACAACGAAAAAATGTGGAGTCTATAATAATCTATCTATCAATCAATATAAAATAAACCAATTATTTATTGTCAGTGAATACATACATTTTTCCTCTCAGAAAAACAAGTTAACTTGTATCAAAAAGCAAAAATATCGTGACCTTAAACGCAAGAAGGGCGCTCTAATTTCTTTACAAAAGTATATAAATAGAAGCGACTAAATCCATAAGGGTGGAAATTAAATTTTTCCTCGAAAAAAATCATTATCTCGTAATGCAAAGAAGTGGATGACCGGGGAGTGGTATGAATGAATGAAATAAGACGAAATGAGTGTCGGTTTTCAATTTTGTATTTACATGTTTTTGATATTTTATTTTCACATTGAGAGGAGAGAGAAGAATGCGCCAAACCGCTTTGGAACAGCACGGTGGGCAACTCTATATCCCCAATCCTATAAGGACTTGTCTGATTATGATGCTTGATTATTAAAATATCTAAATTAGTAATTGCGGACAACATAAGAAAGGAACATCTTTATAGGATTGGGGATATAGAGTTGCCCACCGTGCTGTTCCAATGCGGTTTGTGCAGTGGCAGTGGCGGGGCACATGGTTCAAACATCTGATGGGCGCTCGGAGCCCCAAGGAGCTAGAATGGTGACCCCGCACTGGAAAGTGCAGTGTTGGTTTGACAATTATGTCGGATCTAGGCAGAGTTCATTCAAGAGTTCGTAGGTAGGTTTTCATAGGTAGCTAGATAACTTAACCCAGTGTTCACAATGAACTTTGGCTAAATCACACCTGCTTCTATTCAAATATGAAAATGAGATTTTTTTATCGACTACAAGTTTCCCCCCTTTCGGTTTCTACACGACATCGTACCGGAACGCTAAATCGCTTGGCGGTACGTCTTTGTCGGTAGGGTGGTAACTAGCCACGGCGAAAGCCTCCCACCAGCCAGACCAAGTTTAGAAAAATCTCAATCTGCCCCGCCGGGAATCGAACCCAGGACCTCCGTCTTATAAATCCACCGCGCATGCCACTGCGCCACGGAGGTCGTCAATACTATAGTATAGTATAGACTAAGTTTATAACATTGTATCGTAAATATACGTATATACATATATAACGTCACGCCTTTTCCTCCTAGGGGTAGGCAGAAATTACATTCTTCCAATTGCTACAGCCCTTGCATACTTCCTTAGCACTCTTCCACTCTCATTAATCCTGTTATACAAGTTGATCTGTAAACATTCCAAATATTAATTTCGTTAATAAACTTAAAAATAATTTTGTTATTTTTAGTTCATTCATTCCAGTCGCAGATTAGAAAAGAAATACTCTTTAGAAACTTTTCCCCGTCACGGCAAGAACCTTAAGAAATAAACTCATTCCGAGCTTTTTTGTGAGTGTAAATATTTTTTTTAATTTGCAATCCTTTCAAAATAAATTGTGATGAAACAAGATTTTAGGATCAGCTCTCTCTAATCCGAAGGCTGATTGCCGCCTTGTTTGTACAAAAACCGCCCCCGCTCAATTATATAGCAATTTATTTTTGGATCTTAAAATTTGTACGGTATTCAAATTTATTATTTAC
Organism: Mycalesis mineus; assembly: GCA_034621355.1. NCBI lineage: Eukaryota > Metazoa > Arthropoda > Insecta > Lepidoptera > Nymphalidae > Mycalesis > Mycalesis mineus. The sequence goes on from CM067896.1 coordinate 1,291,962, forward strand.
CTAAATCCACTTTGAAGGAAAAGGTAAAAATATATTCTATGAAGCCAACAAAATTTAATGTAAGTCTATTACTGTTTTAGTTTGCTTAAGTTAAAACGTTATGTTATATTAATTTATCTTTTATAGAGCTTGACTTCTTTCAAATGATCTAAAATAATAACAATTAAGAATTCTATTTCAATATGCAGTATGTAGCTGCTTAGGATATTGAGTATGGATGAATAATTTAAAAACAAACACATAAAATATATTTTAAATTATTGTCTATTGGTACCACTTATAAATTAATTGGCCGATTTTCAAATGAAATTCGTGGGTTAAAATTAGGGTAACAAATGATAAGTCTTAGATTTTGTTTTATTGAAATGGTATGTAAAAACAAAAATTCTTAATTTTCAGCGAAGTTGTCTTGAGAGATCAAACCCATGACCTTTCGTCGTGTCGTGTCCATGCACTTCACCATAAAGCTGACAGTTGTTTATCAAATCCTGAATGAACTTATGACCTCTCGGCTTTGAGCCTCCCCTTAAGTTATTGATGTTTCTTATTATACATACAGCCACACACAGACTTACACAGAAGCAATAATTTAATTGGTCTGACATCAAGAGTCCTGAATGCCGGCTAATGTCACAAAGGCCTTTATGTCATCAGCATAATGCGCGCCCTTTGTCCTTTGTCCATAATCACGTCGACACGATAATGAAATCCGCGTGCTCTAATTACGTGCTCCGGCTGTGACAATGGAAACAAACAAATGGTCCTGCGCGAAACTGTATTATGTAGGTATAATGAAATATTCTCTTATGTGCGTATTACGACTATAATAACTCTGGTAACGATTACTCGTTTAATTCTGTATATAGAGTAACAACAAAGCATAGAAGTTTTATTTTTTCAGGTTTTATATCTCATCGAGAGATATTCTGCGGTTTTATCTGCGTAGATTGTTTCCAAGGGAGTATTACGATTAAAAGTACCATATATGATATTCTAAACTTTATTCTTGAACTGTGTATAAAATCGACCATTTGCGTTGAGTTCCTTATACTATTCATAGTGATTATCTATATTTTAATTAATTTGTCGAAATGAATATAAGACTTGAGGACGACCACGGTTTTATCAGGGTAGTTTCCATTCCTGTAAAAATGTAGGGAAAACGTAGTATATGTGTTATTCTGATATATAAGCTGTATTATATTGTAAAGTTTCATCAAAATCCATTCAGTAGTTTTTGCGTGAAATAATAACAAACATCCATCCATCCATACTTACAAACTTTTGCGTTTTAAATATTAGTAACAACAAACGTTGTCTTGAATATCCTTGTGTTTCTTTATCAACAGGTAAAGCGCTTGATTATTTGACCTATTTTTTATATACTTACCTTTGAAAGTTATACAAAAATAAACGATAATTATGCTATAATTATAGGTAATAATTAAATACTTATTACAGTATCAAGTAATAGATAACATTAAATCAATGTCAATAATGCAAGCCAATCTACATCAAAATTCTACGTGAAACGTCACAAAAACCCCTAATATCAGCGTCGTACGCGAGCCCTTTGTCCTCAATAATGGCGCCGACACGGTAATAAAACCGCGCGCTAATCTCGTGATCCCGATCCGTTACAATGGGGCACAAACAACGGATATCGTCACCCAAACAGATGCTCTGTACATCAGTAATTCGGCACACAAATATTGTAATCTCACGGGTTAGTATCAGCTGGTTCATTGCGTTTTGAAGTCCTCTCTGGCGTGATTTAAAATATCGTGTTTTGTAGTTTGGAAGTTAAAAAAGTTTTGTCAGGGTAACTTTTAATAATGATTTTTTTCCATTATAGGTTAGCCCTTGACTGCAATCACACCTGATGGTAAGTGATGATGTAATCTAAGATGGAAGCGGGCTAATTTGTTAGGAGATAGATAAAATTCACACCCCTTTCGGTTTCTACACGATATTGCACCGGAACGCTAATTCGCTTGGCGGTCTTTCCCCCTGCCGACCCTGCCGATGTCTTTGTCGGTAAAATGGACCTGGACTAATTTAGAAAATCTTAATCAGAGTCTGTCAAAATTGATGATGATATTCCTACAACAATGAGTTTTGTGCGGGAGCAACTACATGGCACATCCAGTATGATACACGTAAGAGCATAACTTACTTATTAACTCAAACAGCGACACAAAATGTATCCCCGCCACAGAGTGTGCGCAACATTAGATGTTTGTGTACAGCGCGTAATATCGCTGCGGGCATTCAAGACACGTAGCGAGGCTTACCCGGCCCGCCGATGTCCCGGATCAACTTGCATCGCGCCCAGGTGTTGGGGGTTTATTCCTTTCCTATCACTATAATATATATAACACTTAATCTGGCTTCAAACTTACTATAAACTTGCTGTTTCCATGACATGCTAGAATATACCAAGCGTTTTGCGTCATATTTTATACGTATAGCTAAGGTTTGGAATGCCCTTCCGAGCTCAGTTTTTCTTGATCCTACAACTTGGGTATCTTTAAAACAAAATTAAATAGGCATTTTCTAAACATGTCCTACCTCCGACCACATCTACACTTACTATCGGCTGAAATCGTGGTCAAGCTGAAGTTTATTTTATATATAAAAAAAAATTAAAGTTTAAACAAGCCTCCGTTTCCTTCAATTGCATTCTTCCTACTTGCTAGCTTGATTCTATTGCTCTCTTTCTACAATGGAAGATAGCGATGTAATGCTTGTTAAATATATACTGTTACTAATATATATTCCTGTCGCGTATCTAAAAATCAAGCCGGCAATTTGAAATGGTCTAAACAAACAGAAACTTTACGAACGGCTCAAAGAAAAATACTCGTTGTAAAGTCCACCCCCTTGGGTAGGAATAGGTTTCGTGATCTGAAAAATTAGCCTGAAACGTTGACTAGGAGGGGGAAAGAGAGGGGAATGTGTCATACTCGTCACTCCTGTAAGTGTACCCACGCTTTGATGCTTTTCTGTATATTTTGCTCTAGAATAAATTGTTTTAAATTGCCTACATGAAAAAGAGAAAACAGTAGTTTTGAAAGTTATTCGTCACGTGTTTTAAGTTAACTAATATCCATAATTATTAAACTATTAACGGCCACTACAGAGCCAGGCCTTCTTTCTTAGAAGATATGGAATATGGAGCGTAGACCCACCACACTGCTGGTGATGTTTCATTTATTAACGATCACTATCAGTTGTTGATGATAGTGACTGGGTCCGGGGATGTCTGTACCGAGGATTAGATAGTTAGGCAATAACAGAGCAGACGTGTAACAAGCCCAGAACTTTTCGAAAATCCTGTTGTTGAATTGAACTGTAGGAAACGATGGGATCAAATCCTGGCTTTTTCGGATATGAGCTAGGCCTTTTATCGTTGAGCTATTAAATTTTCTACATTGAAATTAAAAACTTATTTTTCTCAAATATTTTTACATCTCACTATAAAGTTAATAGTACTTTGAGACTCAAAAGTTTTATAATTTTGAATATGTCTGGGCACGTAATGAAACAAGTTTAGCTAAAGAGTGCTTATAATATTTATGACATTTTAATTGAGAACCTTCAAAATAAAACAGAGAGTGCCACTTAGAAACTCGTTATATTAAAAGTTGGATATTACTATTGAAATTCAGAGCTATTACAAATGGAGTATATGACTTTTTAGGGTACCGTATTAAAAGTCGTAATTTGATGTCTCCATAAGTATCTCAGTAGCTTAGAAATAATAGAGCTCTTTGTCAAAAATGTTCCTATATAAAGTATGTAGTTATGTATGTATTTTGTTTTTTGTATTTTGATAGCGTCTTCGCCGGCAGTGTTAACTAGCAACCCACTGTGTTCGTTTCCTGGCTGAGATTTTCTTGGTTGGTTTGGTTCAAAGCTGGTTGGTAGAAGGCTTCGGTCGTCGCTAGTTACCACCCTGTCAGCTAAGAAGAACCGCAAAGCGATATACCGTTCTAATACAATGTCGTGTAAAAACCGAATGCGTACACCTTTCGGATTTCATTCTATTCCTAACTAACCTAACATCAAGTGTCAAGTCAAATCACGGGTTAACTAATTATGTATAATAAAAAAAACTCTCAATCGTGATTAAAGTACGTATGCCCCCCAGTTATTTCTAGTCAACTAGGGACCTCAACAGCGTCACGGGGATGGAGGGTTTGGGCTAGCGCAGAAGCTCTACTTGAAGGCTAGAACCTGGAAGTAAGGAACTGTATAACGGTGGTGAAGACTCTGACCACGGTCTAAAGGTACACTTGGCTACATGTGGCCAGCTGCTGAAACAAACATCGTTGTCAATATACTCTTCAGACCTAAACGGGACAATAGTTGCCGAATAATTTATGAGTGTGCAAGGCTTTTCACCTGTTTTAGGTCGACGCTTGCCATTGTAAAACGTGTTGATGTAGTTATAAATTATATAAGTGCGAGAGCAATATACCTACTAAACTGTTATTTCTAAGCACAGAATAAGACTCGTTCGTCTATCCATACACTGCGTAAGTGTGTCATGAATTATGACACACTGATATACTTACTTATACTATCAAAATAATATAAGAACAAATTGAGTTGTTTTACAAACATAAGTTGAAAAAGTTTTTCCTAAAACACCGAAATTTTCATAATGTTCATCTGAAAGTATATTTTTTAAGAGCCACGCTCTGTATACTCCCGCAAATTGCGGGTAGGTGCGAAAAGATCCTCGAAATTGCCGACTCACATTTGACAGACCCCAAGAATTAGAAACCTACGGGCTTCATTTTATGAGTGGAAGTTACGAGAAAAGCCCCAGACGGACTATTAAAGGCTATATTCCACGAATCTCATAAACTACAGCGAATAACCTATACTTACACCGCAAACAAACTCTAATACAAACGTAATAAGGTTCAAATTCGTATGATGGACAAACAGAACAAACTTTGCGGAGTTTTCTACGTTCGCCGCCATTTTGTTCATCGTAAAACATTAACAGCATCTCTGTATTTTTGTGGTAAGCAACAAGTCATATTAAAATTGTAATTACTGAGGGTGTAATGTCTCGATTCCGTTACATTTCCTTAATTTCCTCTTTTGGGGTTTTTAATTAAACCGCTGATTTATGACGGGATGTTTTATTTTTTTTGCCGTAGAGGAAAAGGGCAGGACTTTTTTGCGTAAACCTTTTTTTGTTAAGGAGTTCGTCTACGCTTTAAATTAACTCATTCAAAGAATAATTAAAGTAAGTACTTATAGATAATACCAAACGCATCAACTTGATACATCTGTATTATATAGTTATTTTTTTAATAATGTTATCATCATAAGCCTATTCCAAATTGTTTAATACAGACCGCTGTCTGAAGCTGATATAGGTGGACTACGGTTTTTTCTGGTCAAATATTAGGGTAAAGTAATCAAACTCTGGAACTTATTTATAATGAAAAAAAAAAAAAAAAAAGCTTTTGCCAAGAAAAGCATTGGCTTTTTTTATCGGTTGTCTGTTACAGTATAGAAAGGTGGGTAGGTTAGTGACAACATGACAAACCAACTCCCAATATTATATACTGATAATAAATCGATCCCCGTACAAGGGGCCCGGTGTTGCAGCGATACAGGGAATCCGGATATTGTGATAAATTACCGTAATTGGTCAGGCTGTCATTGTGCTCTGTTGCAGCTTACGTCCCTGTAGTAGAAAAATGTTCGCTAATTTATACATAAATACATACATAACATCACGCCCCATTACCACAGGGGTAGGCAGAGACTACATCCTTCCATTTTCCACAGGCCTTGTATACTACCTTAGCAGCTTCCACTCTAATTAATCCTTTCATACAAGTTCGTTGGTTTACCTTTGAATTTATAGCTACATAATATAGGTATAATCAAAATATTACTGACCTATTGACTTATCACGAGATCTCTTAAACTATACACTCGGTTGACTCAAATTAAGCATACTCAAAGTTACTTACTTCTCAATACTACCTCGATACTACCTCGGTAGCGGGACCTATGCGAGTAAAACCGCTGGGCAGGATCATTATGGACTCGACTAGTGTTTTATATACCGATAATAAATCCGTTGCCCGGTGTTGCAGCGATACAGGGAGTCCGGACATTGTGATAAATGACCGTAATTGGTCAGGCTGTCGTTTTGCTCTGCTGCCGCGTACGTCTCTGTTGTAGAAAATTGTTCGCTAATTTAACGTCTACGTCGAAATAAGGAGTGAATAATGAGTTTGAAAATACGGTAACACGGCAAGGAGTTTCTTGCAATTTTTGATTCTCAGGTGACTTACAGAGAGCTATATACTTTTAACGTTGAATAGATACAATTGTTACTTTGCGGAAGTTCATTATGTAAAATAACAGCTTCAGTGGTGCAGTGGTTTGCGCAGTAAATTTATAAGACTAAGGCCTTGGGTTCGATTCCCGGCAGGGCTGATTAAGATTTTTTTTAATTGGTCCAGGGCTGGCTGGTGGGTGGCTTTAAACGTGGTTAGTTACCACGCTACCGACAAAGATGTGCCGCCTAACGATTTAGCTTTCCGGGATAATGTCGTAAAACGTAGAAACTAAAAGAGGTATGGATTTCATCCAACTCCTAACAAATTAACCCGCTTAAATCTTAGGATTGCATCATCACTTACCATCAAATGTGGTTTCAGTCTAGGGTTAATTTGTAATGAATTAAAAAAAATATTAGTTAATGTAAGTATTATTTTGATAGAGTTGAGTTTGGCTATGGAAAGTAGAGACTGAAATTGCCAGCAATATTAAAACTCAGCTTTAACAGAAAATCCTCAACGCTTCACTTTAAAACCGGAGCATCCTCAGGAAATGTTGACTCTATTAAGTTCAATTGCAAAGTTGTTATTTTCTGTCAAAATCTAAAACCAAGTTATGAATAAGGAGGTTTTCTTACCTAGACTCTTGTTTCTATAGCAATCTGAAAGTTGTCTGAGACATCATTAAAGTTACCTCAAAGTGTTTACCTTCGCCGCGAGGACAAGACGCGAATGTAAAGGCGAGCCTGTAATTGCGTCGTATCTCTGACGACGTCTAAACATGCCCTATAATTGAGGGCTAGGTTGGTCTTGTAGACATAACATGATCGTAGGACTGGGTTTAATTGAGTCTGAATTTGAGCGGCCATTGATTAAACGTTTGTCCTTTGAGTAAGGATTGGATTGGCAAGGTAATTATATCTACTTAATTGTATCGGTTGTCTAGTAGTACATGATTAGTTGCGTATTATTGCGCTTATTCCTAGGCCAGGAAGAAGCTTGTGTGTTCAAGGTACATATAATAATAGATGGCAGAATTTGTGCGCCAGAAGTGCGCTATACATATACCATACAGTGGCTATATATGCCTATAAATTTACTTAATGCCTACATTTTTTATTTAATTAATTCCGCTGCGAGAATGCGTCTACGAAAAGAACTAAAAAACACGAGGTCTCAAAATTTTCAAAGACATAATATTAATAAATCATTTTATTTACTCGCAATAGTACTGAAAAGTTCAGTGTAAAATGTGGGACTAAAACCCAATATAACTATGTTTCTATTATGTCCTCGCCTTACGGGCTAAAATGCGTATATAATTGGTTTTTTAGCCCCTTGTTTAACAATCTACTATTGTGTCTGTTTTATTTTAGTTAGTTTTGGATATCAGTACAAAGTCATATATAAAGTAGTGTAGTTGTACCAGTATGTGTGTAAAAAGCCATTTAAACTTTATGAATTTATTAATTTCAATATTTGTTTGATCTCTCCTCCCATTTTGAAGTCAATCAAGCCTCTTTCAATAAATTGATTGGCTCATCAAGCCTCAAAGCGCGCGTTCGAAATAATTGCGCGCTTTCCACCGCCTACGGGAAACGGGTGATTGTTAATTGTTTTGAGTACTAAAAATGTTTTAGGCTCAGTTTTTTATTAACATGAATAATTGAAGGAGGTTAAACTCCAACTAGAGTTAAATAACATTGTGTACCCTCGATTACCCACAATGAAAGCACATAGTAGATAATAGGAAACCAGTTCGCATATTGACCGACAATCTTTGTTCTAAAGATGGCACCAAGTGATGATGATGATGTCACTTGGCGTGCAAAGATCATACCATTAGTCATGCGTGGTCCTTTGCCTATCAAAATGAGGCTTGTGTTTTTAAATATTAGTAGAGCTTTTTGATGAGGGCATGGATGGATGCCGGTACAAATTATAGGTACATTATGTTTAGTATCTACGACTCATGTTGAGGGCGGTGCTTTGTATGACGTGTTGTTTACGTAGCTTACGAAGTATTTCGCTATCATCATCATCTGATGGTAACTCCGATAGTTACTATTTAAAAATATAATGTACAGGAGCTGCTTCTATCCGTACATACATACCATCACGCGTCATACCCATAGGGGTAGGCAGAAACGACGTCCTTGTTACGATCCCACCATATCTCTCTCGCTTCTTCCAACAAACAAGTAACTTCCAAACGTACAAGTAGAATTAAGGGTAGTTGTTGTCCTGATCCAGGAACGCGTTCACATTGGTTTTTCCCCTTACAACATTCCTATTCACTCTCACCCTATAATTCCTTTTCATAAGTCTCCTCTCATTCATTCTCTCTACGTGATCAAACCAACTCAGGAAAATCTTCTATACAATGAGTTATCTATTTTTCTTTACAAGTCGATTGGAAATGGGAAGGAAAATTCTGGTACCGAAAAAAGCCGCCAAGTAACTCAACAGTATCGTTGGGGTCTAAGCTCTTAATCTCTCTCTCCAATGAGAAACAAAGCCTTTACTTAGCAGTGGAGCATTAAAAAGGTTGATGACATTAAATTTACCAACGCTAAAAAGATATAAACGTTATTTTTCTTTTACCATCTGATCGTGTTTAACTATAAACGCGAGAATAAAAAGCTTTCATTCAGCTTACAGGCACCATAAGCCATAACTTTATAAGCTATAGAATAAATTACCAAACTGCTGTATCACAGTATTATTCTTACTGTACCTCCTTATCGCTAAGATAACCTTAGATATTACTAGAGGACGCTCACGATTTCACCCGCGTGGTGAATTTCAGGACAAAATGTGGCCTATGTGTTATTCTAATATGTGAGCTATATTATTGCAAAGTTTCATCAAATCTATTTAGCATTTTTTGCGTGAATGAGTACCAAACATCTCTCCATACGTACAAACGTTCGTCTTTATATTAGTAAGGATACATACCATTACATTACATGAAAACATTGTGATTAAAACAAAAAAGAAAAGCAAAAAGTGTTGTCAAGAAGGGATTACCATTTAAGCAAATATTTTTCGACTGAAACGGCTCTACAGGATTAACTCGTAGTAAATGAAAAATATAAACATTTTTTGGGGGAGTTCAAAGTGCGAAAATACAGCCAGTTGTGAAGTGGTCTCGGGTCCTCAGTGGGTTTTTAGTACTAACGATGCCTACACTAGGCCATTGAAAACCAAGCGAATATAACTCTTATTTCAATAGATGTAAAGTTCAAATTGTGTGTTTAAGATAATCGGTGGTTTTGAAAACATTGTTGACCTAAAAGGTTACAAGTAAAAGTCCGAGGTTGGTCTATTTTTGTTATATTATGGGACCTAATAATTTGTTCCATTGTTTTGGCCTTAGGAGTGGTTATAATGTTAATCCTTGCAAAAGTGAAAAGTTTCCTTCCGGTAAAACTTAATTCATTACACTGGTAAGTGGCAGTAATATGACGCCTGCTGCCTGCTGTTTATTTAACAACCTACATACATTAATTACTTTTTAAATTCGTCAAAAATCAGTTTATTTTAAACACGCTTATTTCATACGTTGGTTTTGAACAGTTCACCTATTTGTAATAACTCTACTACTGATTGGAAAGGCAAGATCTGCTTAAAAGTGCCGACAAGAAACATAACAATATTTTTTTAAAAAGTTTTACATATATTTATATCCTACGTACAGTATATAAATAATGTAAAAGAATATAATAATTTATTACCATAACGAGGGTATTTCATAAATGAAAATTTATATATGAATTTATATGTTATCCATAAATTCATTAAAGTAACAAATTCCTCACTTACCTACTCGTGTTTGCCTTTCTTATGTCTCAATTTACCTCACTTTAAAGACCTTAGATCCGCTAGACACATAAATTACTTCATAATTCTGCGCTGAATATATGATGAATATATTCAATTTAATATCACGCCCGATCCTCCCCGGCCCACCCCAAAAATTGTTACTATCATTATAACAACGTCCATAAAACAATACAGATTATGAAGAGGGACAATCTCACCTTACAATAAATCTAAAGTCTAAACCACCTGAGCGTTCGACGGACTCGCGGTTATGAATGAGTGTAGTCGCACCCCCGGTCTACCCTTCGTGGAACAAGCTGATAGCGACCTTGTACTGTAGGAGAAAAGATTCATTTTACAATGTTTATTCTTGCATTTCGTTAAGGCGAATACACATGTGAAAATTAATTTAATTTGGCCTGTATAAAAGTGTATATGATGTTTTCATAGTTTTTATATTAAGTAAAATATTTATTTGCTTTTTATATTTTTCTTCTTTGTGAGATTTTTATGTAAAATTTTTACATTATTAAATATTGTTTAAGGCAAATTAAATTAAACACATAAATATTGGCCTACTACTATTAGCTACTATTTATATGAATTTTTTTATTTAAGCAAGAAGGAAACTTCGTCATATAAATTTTTTAACAAAAAATAGAACCGACTCAAAACGCACTAAATAGTAAAAAATAACTGTGTCATTTAGTTGCTTTAATTTACTTTTTAGTGCGTTTTGAGCCGATTCTATTTTTTGTTAAATTTTTTATTTCTTACTTTTTAGTGATTTATCGACACGTAACCTATTTGTACTATACTGTCATAGTATATTATATGGCACTTGTAGCCAAAAAGTTACTGATACTTACACAAAAACCAAAATCGCTGCAAGAAGTGTGCCTATAAAATTTGAAGAGTTCCTTCAATTGATGACAATGGGACCACCTTGGAAGTGTGCCCTTTCTAATAAAAAAAAATATCAAAATCGGACAATTCTGTAAAAAGTTATGCATTGTCATACATAATAAAATATACTTGTCGAATTGGGAACCTCCTCCGTTTTTTTCATCGGTTAAAAATAATGTCAGTCTCCGTTATAATAACAAATCTTAATCCACATGACCTCTAATAATATTCCTGTTAAAAACTTTCCTTGTAACTTCCTAACTAAGCACACCTGCGTGAAGTCGGGCATGTTTCTACCTAAGACGAAGTTTCGTGAAAATTCGCCTTAAACATAACCGAATTAGAAGCTCGAAAGCAGACCGTTTCCTATATAGCACATCGCACCGATCGCTAATTCATATTGCTTGTCTCTACTATTTGAATATCAATCCTATTACAGAATACAAAGAGTGCAAATTTCATTAATTATTGATTGCAAGTGTTCAAATCGTCCTGTGTGTTCAAAGAAAGTTTTACTGTAACAACAATGGAGTAGAGTTGAAATTCGTTTGGGTGGGATCATGGTGTGTTTACACCCTGACGCGACAGGCTCTTGCCCGGGCCGAGCTCGTATCCTGGGCGACCGACGGTCCCCACCTTCCCCCCTTTACCAGGGTTGCACTTGCACAAATGTTTTACAACTCAATAATGGGACATTGTGACCTCTATGGCTGTGTGCATAGAGGCTACTTTCAATGCACGGATATGATTTAGAGGAATGTATTTTCAACCGGTTACGGTTTCGTTTGTTTTTTGTTTGCGAAAAGGTGGATTGGGTTTTGATTGGTATGACATTTCATTTAGAGGTATGAAAGTTTTAACGCCTTTTTGTGGTATGCGATCGTATAACCTAACTTGTAGCTTTATATTACGGGGGTTGGGTTCAATTTTTAACTGTTATACTTGCTGTATGTGTGATTTTGTACCTAATTAATATTTTAGTTTAATTTATATTGCAATATATTTTGTGCTCCGGACACGGCTTATACATTTTGTTTGAAAATTTTCACCCAACACTCGAATAAGGCGATATGTTTTGAGTTTATAGTCCTTTTACAGTATTCTTAGAGGCTAGATATTTTGAAATGTCTTCATTCATGATACGATTCCAATTTTATCTTAGAGTTTGAGAAACTATGTGCTAGATGTTAATAGAATATTAGATTCTCTTTCAACTCAACACCAGATTTAAAAGTATTTAAAAACTTAGTCAGTGTTAGAATTTTTCAGTAAACATAATTATATTAAAAAAGTAATTTAAGAACATCAATTCTAAACTTCAGTATAAAATAATGGCAGAATAATCAACAGATCATACGTAAACATATAGGTACGACCATCAATTTTATAGGTCGGTTAAACAGGGTCTGGTCTTCATACATAAGGCATCAATTCCATCTCCCGAAGGGCCACGGTGCAATCTTGCGTTGAATACTCATTGCTAGTTTGTGCATCTGTCTGTACATTCGTAGGGATAAGGGCTGCAAGTGTGAAGGGTGGAGAGAGGGAGGCAGCCAATTACATTACGGGAATATGACAATTGTGAATTGAAAATTTACAACTTTTGATTACAGTTTGTGAGTGCTTGGCGTTTTGTCGTAGTTTAGAATATTCAGATCGCTTGGGGATCGTCGGATCGATTCCCGTGTGTCCAATTTGTGAGAAGAGTTAACAATGAAGGTGTAAACTAATTGTTTGTATAGCATGCAGTTTGTTTCATCGGTTAATTAAATAAACTGTTGCATGCATTCTAAGCCTTTGAAGAATTTCGGAATAATTTATTTTTTATAATTTTATTTAATTAGGGTAATGTTTGTTCTTTAAAAGGAATATGGTAAATAGGGGCTGTATACGTTTGGAATATTCAAGGTGCCTTATTATTTTAAATTTATAATTCATAGACCTAAAGTAAGTGAAAAATGTTTTTCTAATTTATTTACTTTTTTTTCTTTCTTTTTTTTTCTTTTTTTTTTCTCTTTGTGTAAAACATTGCTTTTATTTATGTGTAAAACACTGCCCCCCCTGGTTCAATGTGTAAGCTAATCTGTAACTTCTCAAATAAATATATTCTTATTCTTCAAAAAAAAAATTCCAAATTACAATTTTGCCTATAAACTGAATAACACTTCGTTAGGCATATTTTAAGGAGTGAGTCCTGAAGTGCCACGGACCAATTCATTACCTAACTCATCATCAAAATCCTATAAGAAAGAAGAGAAATGACCACTAACTACGTTTTGAAATTAAAATAAACAACAAGCAAGCATATTTTATGTACAGATAGATTTTAATTTAATATCTCTAGCGCCCCGCCAATCTAACCTTAATTTCGTAGAAGAGCCGAGCTTAAAATATGCACTGGAAGTTTAAATTCATTTTATACTTTAATAACTACTCTTTTTCATCACAACATCATAATCTCCGGAGTCGAGCACAAACACTTCGCTGCAGGATATTAAAAATAAATATCCCGCATGCTTCGAGTAATGAAAATCAAATTTACACAAAATCCTCTATCGTGCAGCAGTCGAGAGTTTCCACGATCGCACTCGTGCCATTTTGCGGGCGGAAGCGAATACTTGTAAATAAATTTCACCTAAAGTCTCAAAACATTGATAGACTGTACTTACTTGAGTAGTGGCAGTAAGTTATCTTTGTGAGTGTGCCATATTAAATTTGGAAACAATGTAATTGACTTAATATTGTCGTCAGAACTAAATGTGTATCGCAAAGCTCAAATGAGGATGACTGTTTCCAAGTTAATTTGCAATATTTGAAGTTAGTTTAACTTTTAAGTTGTAATTATGTGCTTAATTTTTAGAACAATTTTCAAATATAAAAGTGTACCTATTTAAAACTTTTACTTATACCGGTTCCGGTTGCAAAGCGGATGTAGCAGAAATCGGTCCGATGACAGTTTTTCATATTGGACTGACAGTTATCACAGTAAATAAAAAATAATCAGTTAACCAATAAACACATAAGCAGTTAATATTCCAGCAGATAGGAAGGCGCGGGAACCGCGTGAAGTGATTTCCGCGTCTTCCTATCCAGCTTAACCCTATCCCGTCTCACAGCAAGCGAGCGCTTACGTGAGTTCTAAAAATAAAGCGCGCTCAAAGTACCCCCTTGTCAGCCTTTTCGCGCTTCACCATTTAGTTTTAAGCGCAAATGTTCTCGTGTCGACATCCCGCTCGTTACAGTTCTCGTGTCACTCGCTCAAACGTCTACAAATGATACTCTTTATTTATTAAATGTTGTGGGTTCTATCATTCTGTGTCAAAGTTTGTATGGAAAAGTGTTACCATATAACCCTGCCGACATTAACGTGTTTTAGTCTAAAAGGGAGGTGGATTTCATCCTACTCCTAACAAGTTAGCCCGCTTCCATTTTAGATTGCATTATCACCATCAGGTGTGCATTCAAGGACTAACTAGTAATGAATAAAAACAAGGGTTAATAACGGTTAATACAAATAATACATTATTAGTTACTTGAAGCTTTACTTATATTTGAGCAGAGTTGTGAGTTCAAACTTTATATTATCCTCTCTTATTAGAGATAAATTAGCCATGCCCTGTAGTGGGCCATTCAAAATTAACTAATGATAATGTTAATTTCAGTAAATACTAGAGTACGCTCGTAGTTTTACCCGCGTTGTTCTTGTTCTTGTTGTAGTCTATGTAATATTCTGATATGTAAGTTATATTATTGTAAAGTTCCATCAAAATCCAGTTCCAGTTGTTTACCATCCATACATACAGACTATCGTCTTTGGAATGTTAGGAAGGATTTACCTATTACTTATCTGTTAAAACATGATCAATTTAAATATAGGTGTTTCTATCATCTTTTGTATTGCACACAATATAAAAGTATATTTCAAAAAGTTTGCCTGTTAAAAGTTATAGATAGACAGTACCAAAATATAACTTTGATTTCATACAACTGAGCTGTTAAGTAAATAATAGTGTAGGTTTATTTGTAATTTACTTTGATATTGAAGCTGAACAGCTCTGGTCTCCTGTCCATAATAGGTACATTTAGGAACATTTTTCACGGCAGGCCGTTGGATATTTTTCACTGGAACATAATAAACACCCGTCATTTATCACTTCCGGTGATATATTAAGCTAAAAAGCCCGCGAGGCCAGTCCAATGATCGATCAAAACTTCTAAATAATTATTATTGGAATTATGTGGGATAGAAATGTATTTTATCTTCAAGCTATTGTTTTATCGGTTTTAATAGGTACGTAGTTTGTTTTCCATATATTTAAATTGCCAATAAAAAGGCGCTTTTTAGGTCATGATAATTTATCAAATAACGCAATGCTTTACGCTCATTAGTCTCACTTAGGTATAGATAGTCGCATTAAACTTCAAGTTCCTTTAGTATTTTACTAATCTATACTAATACTATAAAGGTGAAAGTTTGTTTGTATGGATAGATGTTTGTTACTTTTTCACGTAAAGACTACTGAATGGATATTGGTAAAACTTCACAATAAAATAGCTTACATATTAGAATAACACATAGGCTACATTTTATCCTGAAATTTCCATTTTCTTTTTTTTTTATCGACTACAAGTTGGCCCTTGACTGCTATGCCGTGGCACAGTGGTAGGCGCGGTGGATTTATAAGACGGAGGTCCTGGGTTCGATTCCCGGCGGGGAAGATTGAGATTTTTCTTTATTTGTCTTGGTCTGGCTGGTGATGGCTTTCGCCGTGGCTAGTTAACACCCTACCGACAAAGACGTACCGCCAAGCGATTTAGCGTTCCGGTACGGTGTCGCGTAGAAACTGATAGGGGTGTGAGTTTTATCCTACTCCTAACAAGTTGGATCGCTTTCATCTTAGATTGCATCATCACATGTGATAGCATCAGGTGTGATAGCAGTCAAGGGCCAACTTGTAGTCGACAAAAAAAATAAATTTGAAGATATTCCTGTTCCTATCTCCAAACAAACACAAATATTAAAATTGTTAATACAATAATTCAGAGAGAAGTAAGTAACTCAGAGCTTAACACCAAAATCCGGTCAAACATTGAAAACGCGGATTTAGGAGTCAACATAAAGCACATTGCAAACAAAGCTGCTCGGATCTCAATTACTCGCATACAAATTAAAAGACGGACTTTTTGATAGAGACAAAAAGGGGTGGGTATATAAAAATATCGCTACTGTAAGTATTAGTATAAAAATATGATAGCTATGTTTGTAGTATCTGTATGTATTTTATTCACATTAAGAAAATCATTCTAGTACAAATGTCATAATTATCTAATAGTGACAAAAATGGAATGTTGGAAGGGGCAGATCAAGGCAAACGTACCAATTCCAGGACATTCTGATTAAAGGCAAGGCCAAAAGTACCCTAAACCGACGTACTTGTATGAAAGGTTTTATGAAGCTGGAAAAAGCGAGAAATATATGCAAGGATCTTGGCAAGTGGAAAGATCTAATCTCTGCCTACCTATATGTAAATGAGGCGTGATGGTACCTATGTAAAAAAGTACGTTTTTTACCAGTCGGTACAATTTATCACGGTTAAATTGCATATTATATTCTTTATTTATTTAATGACTAGCCATTATAATACTAGCAGTGCCTAACGGTTACACAAGTACTTCGTCTTCCTGCGAGAGTGTCAAGAAATCCACTCTAAGTGAACATTTACATTGCGAAATAAGTCACTACAAATTAATCGAGTGTATAGCTTCAGACATTTAGTGATTTGCCAATTACTGATATTTTGTGTATTACATAGATAGATACGGTTAATATAGATAATATCAAAGCCCTTGCTCGGCAAATTAGTTGTCACTGCAAGTTGCAGCCGACCGCCCGCGGCTTGCAGACGGTAATCGTGTATGTTCAACTTGTGCAGTCTTAATTAAGTTGTAAGACAACGTTCAGCGTATAGGTGGAACATCTTGAGTTTCTGCTCTAAGGAGAAAGGAAGACTTGGTCTCTAATTTCGACTCAACACAGACATAAAGCTGTTTTTAGTTGTCCCAAAATAAGGAAAATTTTTGCTTCAGTGCTTTACTAGCGCTAAGTATAATCATTTCATAGTATAAGTAAAATCGCTTTTTTATGTTTGTCCAGATGTATGCTTTAATCTTTAAAACTACGCAACCGATTTTCATGCGGTTTTTTTAATCAGATAGAACGGTTTTACAGGAAGGTTTATGTGTATAATACATGCACAATGTAGTAGAGAAAAACTGATAATTTTAGAGGTTTCTGATGTGATGTCGTAAATTACCGAATTTTTTGCGCTTACATTGCAAACGCTGGCTAAACCCTAGGGGATGTATCAAAATAATATTCTATAGTATTGCACAACTTAAAAAGGTCAACAAAAAAGTCCGCGACGGTGTATATCTATCTCTTAAGGATAACCCAAAATAACCATTTTTTATCTTTTACTTTCAACCAAAAGCAATGGCTTTTTTACGAAGTGATTTCAAACAATACTGTATTAATCCTTATCCAATTGAGTATCTTAAATACTTTGTGCATTCAATATAGATCACTATTGCCCTTTACAGCATTAATTTAAGCGAATATTTTCCAAGATATGTAAGATTCAGAATGCAGGGACGAGCGTTTGGGGGTCGAACGGGGCGCGTGTGCGCCGCCTTTGGTGCCAGCATTGCACTCGTGCGAAGCTGGGGCGGGCCGCTAGTAATAAATAATTGTAACCTATATTATTGTAAAGTTTTACAATTTTATAAGAGTAGAATGAAATCCACACCCCTTTCGGTTTCTACTCGACATTGTACTGAAACGCTAAATCTAATATATTTAGTAGTAATTGCATGAAAGAGTAACAAACATCCATCCATACACACAAACATTTGCCTTTAAAATATTTGTAAGGATTCTCGAGACTCAACTATTACTCAAACTGCTACGTCACAATGCACAAAACGCCACTAGAGAGAAAACAGAAAGGTCATTTAAATATTACAGAGTGCATAAATACTCCCATTAAATCCACAGATATCAAAATAAAATAAAACACTTTACTCTACGGCTGCCACAGGATTAGCGCCCAAAATATGTAAAGCGCATTCGTATAAAATGTACGGAGTGTATGAGAGAGCGCGCCGTGTTCGAAATTCAAATAATTCCCGCTCCGGCGGCCATGTTTCCCGTTGTAGTGACGATATTTCGCAGTCCGCTAAACAATGCAGCTTAACGAACGTCCCACGGGGGGAAATCCCCACGGACGCGGACGTGGGGTACACTTTCTATTCTACCCGCCATTTTTTCAATTTAAGTACGTGTGTCGTAAAATAAATTTTTAAGAAATGTCGTGTTCAAATCAATAACAGATATTTTAAAGTAAATAAAGAATCTTTTAAAATATTTAAATTCATCTAAAATTTATTCGGGTTAGTATTCGGACACCTAATTAATGAACTCCTAATCGTATTCGAATTTAAATTAGCACAAAGACACTTAAAGTTAAAAAAAAATGGCTATGTAGTTAGTATGCAGTAGAAGTGGGTGCGAGATGTATATCTGCAAAATCTCTACAACCTGCTCAAAGACCTTAGCCTGACTAGAACTGTTAGCTAGTAAACTTTATTTTAGAGCCAGTGTCCAAAATTGATTTAGCAGAATCGTACCGGATTTTATTGGGCAGGCAGAAAATTTCGAGTAGAGAATGCGAGCGTTGGCCGGTCAGAAAGTGTATTCTTAAGCATACATCAGTGCAAGTCTCAGACTCTGTTCGGCGTTGTTTTCTCTGTCACACGATAGACCCGTAACCCGCACGGTAAATCAAACGAATGCTAAGATATTCGCATCATATACTAACGAAGCATCGTTTTAAAAAAATGTACAAACATCGGAAAATACTAAGTTTTTAAAATATTTAAAAAAAAATCTTATTTGGCTGTACGAGTAGTCGTTATTGCGGCAGCCGGAAACACACGCACAATTATACCATTTCTACATGCCGCGGGCGATGCGCCGCGCGGTAAGTATCATCCCTTACCTACTTGTTTAAACTTGCCGCAAATATTTTTTAAAATGCAAAAAAATGCGTTATGATTTTTAACTTTCATATTTTTAATGCAATATTTTTGCTAGTGTCGTGTTTAGTATTACTTATATCTTACTTAAATTTAAAATGTCTTCCTAATAATTTTTTTATGAATATTACAGCTTTTTATACAAATTGATCCTTTCCTTGTCATTTGGTTGGGTGTTAGAGTAGATCCCTAGGGGTGTTACAAAAGTCGTCTCTAGTTCTCTATAAGTGTCGCAATCTGCAAATATTGCGAAGGTGTACCATTTACGTCTGTTAGTCAGTCAGTATTACAGTATAGCTTATTTGTATAGTAGCGGTGCCTTACGGTTTCACCCATAAAATAAGTTATTATATCTCTTTGCCATATTTCATTTAGATACATTTATCTGTTAAGCCTTGGTTGAGAAACAAATATCAATAAAATAGTCGTTAAGTTTTCTTAAATTTTTTTAATTTATTGCGCACTTTTATTGATATTTTTCTTTCTTAAGAACTTTTTCCTGACATTAAGCAAACACAAAAAAAAAAGAATTAGGGAAATCGGTTGAGCGGTTCTCGAGATTTGAGCTTACCAACACTTTCAGTTATTCGTTTTTATATTATAGATACAAGTATTTACAAAAGTTCATATAATAAGAAATACATAAGAATAATAAGACATATTTCGACGTAGAGACACATGTACAAGTATTTTTCCCTTGGACGAGATCGTTTTGATCACATTTCAGGGCAATAGACAAAGGAGAGCGGCGGCTAATCAACCGTGATAATGGTCCCTTTATAGTGTTCCGATGTTTCTTTTTCATTTAATTTACGTGAACGAACCCGAACGGGGCCCGAGTGTTTTTGTTTCTATCCAAGTTAAGCTGGGCCACCCCATACAATACTTTATTAAGGGTGAAAGTATGTATGGTATAGAATAAGGGTGTTATGTAGTCTTTGCGGATTTTTTATTAATTTCCTTGTATTACACGTACATTGCTTCCTTCCTGTTTTTAGTTTTTTTAGTATGTAGTAGTAAGGTAGTATTTAATAGCAAAAGGAATGCGCAGTACTAATCACCAACCTTCAGGTGATCCACATCTTCTCTCTCACATGATACAAAATCTTGCTTCCTTGCCATTTAAGGTAAAAATATATCAAAGTTAGTAATTATATAATATAAATAGTTAAAACGCGTATCTTTAAGTACCCAGTAAAAAATAATGCATATAACAAAATGTGCACATTCAACAACATCGCAAGGTCAAAAAGTTTCATAAAAGATCAAAGTTAAAAATTAGCAATCACAATAACCCTTTATAATACAAGTGGGGCGAACATTAATATATGCCTTCCGTCTCCCAAACGACAGCGCGTGACGTAATCAAGGGCTGTCTCACCGCGATGGGTTAATTTGCACGCGTTATTTGCATCGAGTCAAAGGCGCGAGTTAGCGCTGACATCTGCATACAAATGGGTGTAATTTAGCGCTGTGACGTCACAGTAAAGAATACTACGGATTGAGGAAACCGTCATGTTGTATGTCCAGGACTCTAAGGAAATAGTTTCAGAAATAATCTGCGTTACATTTTGCGCGATTATTGTATCAAAAGAGTGTGATTTAGCGTTGTTACAACACTGCAGATTTCGGAGCTTACCGTGTCCATTACTATTGTATATCCAAAGAGCTGAGGTGTAGAGTAAATGCTACTTATAATATGGGTTAATTTTCACCAGACATTTATCGTGTCAAAGGAGTTAGCGCTGACGTTCGTATCAAATGGGTGTAATTTAGCGCTGTGACAACGTTGCAGTAAAGAAATACACCTGTCGTGTACTGAATTACTATTGTATGTCCAAGAACTATGGAAGTTGTCGTGTACATTACTATTTTATATCCGTAGAGCTGAGATGTAGAACAATCCATACTAACAATATGGCTAAGTTATCACGCGTTATTTGCATACGGTCAAAGGCGCGTGTTAGAGCTAACGTCTGCAGAAAAATGGGTGTAATTAAGCGCTACGATATCACAATAAATAATACTAAAGATTGGCGAGGCCGTCGTGTACATTATTGTTGTATGTCTAAGGAGCTAAGAAGTAAAATAAACGCAATTACTAAAATAGCTAAGTTTCCGCGCGTCATTTGTATGCAATGGTGCACTCTTGTGTCCTAATGTTTTCTTAAACCTAAATAGCTGTTAAGCGATAAGGCCGCATTTGTACTAGCTATACTTATTGTATTTTTTTCTTTGTTCTATGTTTTTATTCGTTGTGGTGTACAAATTAAGAATAAATAATAATGTTTGTAATTTAGTGCTGTAGCAACTTTGTGGTGTTTCCCCCTGTACAAATGCTAACTTCAATTTATTTGAAAAACTATAACAAGTCCAGTTTAAATCGAGGAAATTAAGTAACTAGTTACGCAAACACTTGTAATAATGCGGGTAGATTTTCACGCGTTATTTGCATCGAGTCAAAGGCGCGAGTTAACTGACATCTGCATACAAATGGGTGTAATTTAGCGCTGTGACAACCTTGCGGCGCTGCTCGCTAGACAAATGTTTGCATAGGCTTCCTCTATACATGCGACTCGCCTTGAGACGTCTGTGCGCTAACATCGAGGCGTTTATTGGCTATGCCATTGAAACCGGAACACTGAGAGTAATGGTAATTAAAAGCCTTAATGTAATAACGGTTATTAGAATGCCACGAACACGAAGCTCATTGGAGGATTTAAACCTTTATTTAGTTATGGACATTAATTTTTCAATAAACTGCTTCGGAAGGAATACCTACTTAGTTTTGCTCGGCAAACATAGCTAGCAAAAATACCTGAGGTGATTCAATACGGTTGTAATTGTAACGTAATTTAATCGTTATATTTTATAATATAAAAATTCAGAAATGAGGTTGGTACTTCTTTTTCGTCGTTGTCTTCATTACTGAAGGTCGTGTCCACACTGCAGGGTCCTTGTTACGGTGTTCACAAGTGGAAGGATCCACACAGTCCGATCTTCTGCTCATCTGACGGCTGGTGTATGGGTAAGATCCGTGAGCGACTTCACTTGGTCTGACCAGCGGCTAGGTGATCGGCTGCGTGGTTGTTTCCCTTGCCTACCAGTTGAGTTGGTACTTACGGTAATGATTTTAAATTTATGTGGTACTTAAAGTCTTTGTAAATGTTAGTTAGATAGTAAAGATTATAAATATTTTTTTTTATATTTATAAAATAAATAACAACAGAAGCGAAATTTATTGTTTGTTCTAATATTCTCGGTCGTAGTAGTACGCATATGTTGTAAAATAAAAAAAAGTATTGTAAATTTTATATAAATGTAATATTGAAAAAACATTACACCGTACTAGTTTTTTTAAATCAGTCAAAGTAATCCATTGAAATCCGCCGAGGATACCAAAAACAAACTGAGTCCACACTTGTGTAGTAACCCTTAGTTTACTTAGGGATGAGGGTCCTTTGATTGAAGGTTCTTTCATATCAACCGAGCCGAGAGCTAGAAAGCGATTTACTGGATAATGGTAACACTGTGATTATCTATTGTTGTTCTAAATTAAATAGGAGACAGTTTGTGTGCGAAGTACATACTTCAGTTTGATGATGTTCTTACTATTGTTTGTTTAATATTAAAATAATTAAAGGAGATATCTTATTAAATCCTTTTGATGGGGCTATTATAATTTTAATGTATTTTTATTTATTTGTCGCAGTGTCATGGATCATACTAACCATCTTCTAGTTAACTTTGTAGTTTATTTTTGTTAAACTTCAAACACTATGGTTTATGAGCTTCAACCACTTCTGATGTCGCAGCGTAGGATCTATAGGCTAACTATAGTAGAATCTTGCTAATCACCACCATTGTCGGCCTATTAACAGCCCACTATAGGGCCAGGCCTCCCTCCTTAAAAAATAGGGGATATGGAGCGTAGACAATCCGCTGCTCTAATGCGAATTAGCAGGCTTAGGGTTATAATGTTTTATTAATCAACGATCACTTAGCGTACTCTCCGAGGCACGGGGGTGTAACATCACCAATCACCGACGCTCCCAACTCCGGGCTTGGAAGGAAATTTCACAGAATAATGAAAATCTCTATCTATTCCGTGATCTAACCCAGGATTTGAACTCGTTGTCTAATCCACACATGCTATCCAATAGACCAACGAAGCAGTCCACTAGACCAAAGAGGCAACTAATGAAATAGATCTAGCTAAAAATAATCAATTATTATTAATAACACCATGGGACCTTTCACTTTTACTTTTTACTGCCTCAATAATTATTTTATTTATATTACATTGATAGTTTATAACACTCATCTATCATCATCATCACAAATCATAAAAACCCCGATATGTAAATAAAACTGTATGTCCATGTTTAGCCCCATTGAAATTCGAATAAAAAAGACTGTAAAGTCAAATAAATAATTACATAAAAAAGTAATATATAGCCATCCGATTTAATAATATTTAAAAACAAATAGTTCTTAAGAAACCTAATCTTAATCTGAAAGGTCAAGCACGGTAATCAAACTACTTAAACTAAAAGGTCTGACGTCACACGTTTCTTGCAAAGCGAGCCGAAAACATCTGTTAAGTGGAGTGACGTCATCGGTGACCTAGCTTAATGACCGGGAACCTTCATTACTTAGGAACATAAAAATAAACTGCTATGACGACTTTTTTCATGAAAATAGGAATTGTATTTGAACCAAATTATTTCGTGTTGTTTGATGTGAAATATCTGTACGTTCCTTGGCAGTTAAATAGATTCAGTAAACATATTATGGTTAGATACTGCAACACAGTGTTCCACTAATGCAGTATTATCGAACTCATGTTTTCGTTTACACAATGCCTTATACTATTTTAAGATTTCTTGATTTTGTTGTAGTTGTTGTTGTTGTGTAATTTTATGAAATAAACTTTATTATTATTATTATTATTATATAATCTTCTTTTCACTACAAGTTATACCCTAAATACAATCACACCTGGTGGTAAATGATGATGTAATCTAAAATGTAAGCGGGCTAACTTAGATGGAATCCAAACTCCTCTCTGTTTCTACACGACATCGCACGGGTACGCTTAATTGCTTGGCGGCACCTCTTTGTTGGCAGGGTGGTAACTAGCCACTGCCGAAACCTCCTACCAGCCAGATCTGGACCAATTAAGAACATTTGAATCAGCAATCAAAATGACATGTAGGTATTAGGCAAATAAATATTCTATTCTATTAAATGTCAAGATGCTCTCTATACAGTATTAATGTTATTCTAAAATTTTAATAAGGTTGTGGTCACACATACAATAAACAGACACAAATAAAGAACATAGAATACAGTGGAGACACATTTTCCATTTAATATGAAACGCGGCCATCAGTCCCGAGGCAGAGGCGCTTTATGTTCACTCTGCGTACTGACGACAGCCAGCGCATCTTCATAAAAAGCATTGGCTAATTAGGGGTTGTTTTTATAAATAAAAATACAAAAATAACGTCAAAGGCTTTCATAGAAACGTCGCATAAAGTGACTGGGGAGGTATGAATGATTCCGTTCGCAAGACTTTCTAATGAGTTTCTCGCCTTTAAAAATTATTTCGCAATCCATTTTGATTTTTAATGTTGTACGAATAAAATTTAAATTGCCCTGCACTTTTGTACACATAATGCCCTCTCTCACCCTTTTATTGTGCTGTAAAGTTTGTTGAATTACGTAAAATTATAAAAGTCGTACCGTTATATTATATAAGAACAATTTTGTTTATTTTTTCTGGTTCTTATATTATCTTGCTTTAAAATTTAATTTATCGACATTGGCTCAATTCTGGTTTCTTGTTAGGTTTCGGTCACAGCTTTTCTCTTTTATCTGCGCCTTTCGCTCTTGGCCAGGCCTTGGCCGTTGAGAATTTTACGTTTCTAGGGTTCGGTAACCAAAGGGTAAAAATGAGACTACTATACTAAGACTTCACTGTCTTTCCATCTGTTTGTTATCAAGAAATTTTCACAAATAATGTATTTCTGATGTTAATAAAAAAAGAAATATTTAAGGGTGCTCCCATAAAACAAACGCGATTTTTTGTGTCGTGTTGCTCGATACCAATAAAGGCACTTGTAAAATTCACAAATTAATTGTATTAATTTTTATAATAATAATATTTTTTATAATATTTTTTTTTAATAATCGACTGACAAAGTAAAAAATAAACTTAATATTTTAATATAATAACTGAGCCTGAAATTACACCGGCGACCGTGCCCTTCAGACGAAGACAATGCTGCTAGCGGAAGAAATGAGCATGGTAGTACTTGCCTGGACAAACTCTGTCACAAAAAGCTCTCCTAATAAATGAACATCATGTTCTATAGCAGTGTATAAGTTTAACAAGCATATCTTGTTCACGCAGAACATTTTATGATACATATTTCAATAAAGGAAAGCATGAAATATGTATGTAGGAGACTAATTAAATATTAGCGTCTGCAAAGTTACGCGTCTGCGGGCAGAAACTAATAACATGCCACTAACAGCACTTATCTTACATATACTCTGTAGTCCGAGAGCCCACCTGTTTAATAAGGTAAGTCAATTTAAACTACTAATTATATCACTTTCGTCATTGTCAACTGAGTCATGATTTCTTGACTTTACTTCACACGGTGGGTAAATTAGTCACTAAAGTAACCAAAAGTATTTTATTTAGCAGGCAAAGTTTGTTGTAGAAGCTGAAAATCCAGTTAAAAATTCTTCAAAGCGAGACCAGTTAAATGGAAAAATACGAGCATAGTTAGCATTTTATTTTAGAAAGAGGCTGTTTCACAAATAGAAAGTAATATTTTTATATTTTTATGTTCATACTGTTACTTTTTTTCATACTTTTTTTTCCGTTTCCGGTCTTTGACGTGTAAACAACACTGTGATTTTATCTCGAGTAAAACACCAAATTAAAAATATAAAGAAGCTGCACTTGGACACCATCATATTTACAAATTACAACACTAGTGATCAAGAAGAAATACAACAAATAAGTTCTGGATATTTGTCAAGATCTACCCAGTAAAGCGAGGAAATAAATCAGCTACAGAAAGTGAGGTTAGAACATTATTCATCAATCACAATAAAAACTCAAATCTCAAATGTCAATTTGAAATTTTGACAATTGTTTACACAGAACAAATACTTGTCAAGTTGTCTATGGTCAAGTCAATCTGTTAAGTTGGTTTCAATGGTAGTGTTGCTAGTATAAGGGAGACGACTTCTATTTACAATATCACTTGTTCCCATTTCACAAAATTTTATTTATAAATATGGAAGGGCAATTTCAACTGTTGTTTGACCAAATGAAGTTAGAAATGCACAAACAGATAGATGATCTAAAGGAATCTCTTACTAAAAACATTATGGATCGAATCGACGAAAAATTAACTCCTATCATTCAAGAAAATGTAAAATTAAAACAAAATATTACCAATCTTGAGAAAGAGATAGAATCTTTGAGAAGAGATAGGAAAAGTAATAACATAGTTATTTTCGGTTTAGAGGAAACCGAAAAGTCAACCTTGGAGTTATTTCAGAATATCAAGAAGACCTTCCAAGAAGACTTAAATATAAATTTGGAAGAAAATGATGTAAATAAACTATACCGCTTGGGGAAAAATAGAGTCGAGAACAAGCCAAGGCCAGTGCTATACTCTTTCGTAAACGGATGGAAAAAGGATAAAATTATGAAACATAAAAAAGATTTAAAGAAAATATATGTATCGGAGGACTACTCCAAGGAAGTACTAGAGAAAAGAAGAGCTTTGCAACCACAATTACTAGAAGAGAGAAAAAAGGGAAAAATAGCCTTTTTAAAATATGATAAATTGGTAATTAAGGAACCAACCACAGACAAACGGAAGAGGGAGGCAACAACTTCACCACAGTCTCCATCAAAAACACAACCTCGAAAACAACAAATGCTAAGCTCTATCAAAACCAATAGGAAAAATGCCTTCGATGTTCTGAGACCACGTTCAAACTCTTTGTCAAACACTTCCACACATAACATGCAATAGCAATCAACAAACGGTAAACGGGAAAATCAAACAATCAATAATAATCAACAGACAAAAGAAATACAATCTCCCCCAAGCCGACTGGTCCTCGTGGGGGAAAGAGACCGCAACCCTCCAACACACAACATATACCAAATAAAGAAACAAAAAGAATCAAAAATCTATATCGCAGCCCTAAATGTCCTCACTTTGAAAAACGAAGAAAATCTTACAGAATTAACTTGTGCTTTAAAAGAAATGAAATGGGACATAGTCGGAATAAGTGAAGTAAGACGAATGGGAGAAAGAATCGTAGCGTACCCAGAATTCATATTATATCATATTGGAACAACACCAGGACATCACGGGGTTGGTTTTATAGTCAAGAAACAACTGTCAAATAATATTGAAGGTTTTACTGGAACTTCAGAGCGCATAGCAATGATGAACATAAAGTTACCGGGTTACAAACATCCGTGGTCGTTTATACAAATCTATTCGCCTACTGAACAATCTGACTTAGAAACAATAGACAAATTTTACCTGGAACTAAATAATACTATTCGAGAGCATGCGCACAAAAACTTAGTAGTAATGGGTGATTTCAATGGTCAGATAGGAGCAAGACGCTCTGGCGAAAACACAATACTAGGACCACACATATACAGCAACAAAACCAGAAGTAGGAATGGAGAAAAAATTATTAACTTTACACTAGTGAACAACTTGACCATCTTAAATTCTGTATATAATAAAAACAAGAAAAAAATGTGGACCTGGATCTCGCCAGACGGAAAAACAAAAAACGAAATTGATTTCATAATGACTAACAGGAAAAGCTACTTCACCAATTTTAACGTGATCAACAGATTCAATTTTAACACCAACCATAGGCTAATTAGAGCGGAATTAAAAACAAGCCAACCACGTAAAGCAAGACCAAGACAAGAACTACGAAATACTAAGTTTACCAAACTTCAAATGGAATTATTAGCGTCTACCCTGAGACACAAATTTGCAGACTATAAAGAAAACACGGAAAATTTAGGGACACAGGAAAAGTACAACTGGATAGAGATTGCTATTAAGACTACGACGTGTCATATTGCAAATATCAGGAGTGAGCAGAAAAAGTGGCTATCATCTAACACCCTAAAATTGCTAGACCAAAGAAAAGACTTAATCAACGCAAGAAGTGACAATAACAGAAGAAGAAATTTAGCAGAAATCAGTAAACAAATTAATGAGAGTATAAGAGCGGATAAAAAAAGGAGTAGAATGCAAACTATTGAAAACTACATTATAAAAACAGGAGGTGCCAAAAAAGCCTATAAGGAATTAATCAAGTCAAAGGATTGGATTGTAAAAATGAAAAATGACGGTGGAAAATGGAATCACAACAGAACAGGTATTTTAGGAATTGCCACACCCTACTACAAAAAAATATATGAATGCAACATTGCTCACGACGAAGGTGAACTAACGGAACTAACGGAAAATTCAGATGTTCCTAGCATTCTACATGCTGAAGTAGTAAAAGCTATCCTAAGTCAGAGGCGAGATAAAGCACCAGGGCCAGATGGTATAAACAATGAAATTCTAAAAGAAAATAAGGAAATCTTGGTACCTGTCCTTACAGAAATGTTTAATGAAATCATTACTACAGAAATTATTCCAAAACAATGGACAGAGTCTAACATCACTCTATTATATAAGAAGGGAGACAAACATGAAATCGGAAATTACCGTCCTATTAGCCTAATGTCGAACATATATAAAATATTTGCTAAGATATTGTTAAAGCGGATCGAAAAAACCCTAGACGAACAGCAACCCATTGAACAAGCAGGTTTTCGAAAGGATTACTCTGTAATTGATCACATCCACGTAGTACGCCAAGTCTTGGAAAAGTATAATGAATATCAACGCACATACTACATTGCATTCGTCGATTACAGTAAAGCTTTCGATACCCTGCACCACTCAAAGGTATGGGAGACATTAATGGAACAAGGCATTGACCATAAATATATTCGTCTGATAAAAAATATATATGACCACAGTACTGCAAGAATCCAACTGGAAAAGAAAAGCGAACTATTTAGAGTAGCAAAAGGTGTAAGACAAGGAGATCCTCTCTCTCCAAAACTATTCTCAGCCATTTTAGAATCGATATTTAGACGTTTCCATTGGGATAATTTAGGAATCAATGTGAATGGTATCGCACTAACCCATTTAAGATTCGCAGATGATGTAGTGCTATTTTCTAAAACACCAGAAGACCTAACTAAAATGATCAATGAACTGGCAACGGAAAGTTGAGTTAAGTGATGACTAATGGAACAAAAACTAATATAAGCTTAGGGAACAGTGAAATTGATTACACGAACGAATACATATACCTGGGACAACTAATATCACAAACCGATTCTACAAGTAAAGAAGTAGATAGAAGAATAACTAACGGCTGGAAGAGATACTGGAGCTTTAAAGAAATTATGAAAGATAGAAAACTTCATATACAGATAAAGAGTAAACTATTTAATACGTGTATATTGCCTGTTCTTATGTTTGGTAGCCAAACTTGGACATTAACAAAAAATACAGTAAGCAAACTCACGACATGCCAAAATGCAATGGAAAGAAGCATGTTGCACGTGAAGAAGTCAGACAGAGTGAAAAAATATGTGATAAGAAACAAAACAAAAGTCCCAGACGTAACACATAAAATCAAAAGACTAAAATGGCAATGGGCAGGACACATGATAAGGGGACAAGACAAGTGGAGTAAGCTGGTGACAGAATGGTATCCAAGAGAAGGAAAACGAAGAAGGGGTAGACCACTGAAAAGGTGGGATGATGATATTAGGCAAGTTGCAGGCGTGACATGGAACAGAGTGGCTCAGGAAAGACATGAATGGAAAAGGTTGGAGGAGGCCTTTGCCGACTGGCAAACAGATTTACAAAAATTAAAGAAGACACAACTACTAGAACTAAATAGTTAATCTTTTTTTATTGTTTGTACTTGTTTGTTTTTGTAAATTTATCTGAATAAAGGCTATTTTATTTATTTATTATGTTCATACTACAAAATATTTTTACAATAAATATGATATCGGTACAAAAATATCTAACGCAAAAGGTAAAAAGCATTGGCAAAATAAAATTCGATAAGTTTCGCGTGGGCGGATGCAGCGAGCGTAATTGTTTTTATTTTTTGCACCTCTCTCTTTGACTATAAACTCCAGCCAAATACGTTGAAATAATCAGACGGCTTTATAAGTACACGAACGACAGTGTATCAGCTCAGTTCATAACTCTGAGCAGGTAGTACTTTGTCTCATTAAATTGTTGGATCCACTTCACATACGGGTATGATCGCTCTAACTAACTGCGATATGGTTCCATGTTCTATGACACTGTGAAAGATGTACAACCTTGTTTAACTGTAATTTAATGAGTAAAAGTTGCGAGTCTACTTGCGCTGTGAAATAGTTCTATTTGCGTTGGATGTAGCTTCGAGGTGGAACTTTATCGCCGTGTCTTGTTAGCATACTAGTCCGGCTGAAATGTTGTCATTAGACTGTTCATTTTAGATTATTCCTCTGTAAATTTGATTACGTACAATAACACCTCTATACTCTTTATTCCTGATGAGCCAGTAACAGACAGAAGTCCATTGCTTTTGAAAAATTTTAAATAAAAGTCATATATGGTTTCGAGGGTTAAGGATTAAAAAAATGACAAATACGTTAAAAATATTTTCGGCCATTTCTTGACTGAAAATTTACTACATTTTAGATAATCCAATATGTTTAAAAAAATAGAATTAGCCCAAAATAATCAGGAATTACATACAATGTTTTGATTTTTTTAAAAAGCAACTGTTGAGATTTTTGCCGACTGTTCTCAGCAGAGTCACTATAAACAGATGAATTTAAGTATAGACTGGTTGACTCACGCTATGAAAACGTCACGTTTCTGGCCAAGGTACAAAAATTTTCAAAATCCCAAATTGAAATTGATGTCACATGTCATTTTATTACGTCACTTGATTGAATGTACTGTTCGTATTCGCGTTAACGTTAAATATTTACGTTCGCCACTTTTATGGGCGGAAGCACTTTATTCCGAACGGAATTGACCTGATTCCGTATGGCCATTGAAAGCTATTTCATTGTATTTTTAAAATGTACCCCCGCTTTAGCTTTTATATCAATTAGATGAACTGAAAGTTTGCGTTAATCGTTCGCATCTGACTCTGTTCCATGGTACGGGTATGGGACAATGTGACCATTTCCTATTTAACCTTAACCGTATAGTTGTCGTTAGTCATAAAGATGGTGGATCATGAAGTTATGGTGTCTTGTCCTGTATGCCGATTCTTGTAAAGAATGGTAGTGTTATATCAGGTACAATGGTTGCAAAGCGGATATAACAGAAATGAGAATTTGCCAATGACAGTTTGTTGTATTGGAATGACGATCAAACTGAAGATAGGATGATCAACGAGATGTTCGTACGATACATTTTTGACGTGAAAACGTCTTATAATTCGATAGAGCCGGCTGCACGCACGAAAAAACATGACTCATGCGTTACCTCGCTTTGAGGCGTTACATGTAAGGCTTGAAGTGCAAGCGAGAGCGCAGAACGAGCGACAAAGAAGCACAATCGGCCTTTGCGTTCGGCAGCGTTCGACATCCGTCTATTAAATATAATTATTAAATATATTAATTTTAAATTAAAAATTAATATATTTATAAATTAATATATTTATTATAAATTTAAAATATAAATTTATAAAATCAAAATCAATTATTTTATTAATTTAAATTAATATTTATAAAAATATACTTAAATTAAAAATTTTAATAACCAATTAAATGTTACCGTTCCATCAGTATTTTCTTAAGACGTTATCACGTTCAACTATCGTCAGTAAACCCACTTTACAGACAACCAATTTTTTTAGTAATCGACATATTGATTCGGATTATGAAATATTGAGTTTTATTTTTTTATATTCAGAATTTTCTATACCTAGACGTATATTATGAATAATTTTCATGTCAATTATTTTAACGGCTAGAACGTGAAGGCGTAGCATAACAGTCTATTATATCTGCAACGCTATGTACAAAATATGTGAACCAATTAATGCCGATTTCAATTCCATTAAAGATAATATTGTTATCAATGTTTCACAAAAAATATTTATTTTATGAAACCGTAATAACTCGAGTGTTAATGATTTACTCTGCTTATAAATGAAGTTTATTTCGTTTATTAACAGATATAAAATTATAGAAGTGGATTATTCTATGATACGTTTGAGGCAAATTAATAATGATTCGCTTCCAAAAACTTAAAGTGAGTCAAAACAAGTTTTAAAAAATCGAGTTTCGTATTGCTTTGGTTATCCGTAAAGCAAAAAATAATAAGGGGCGCACACAAGGGCTTTGATTAGGGCTGCAAGGTCAGATTATGCAAATGTTATGAAAATCCACGGCCCTTAGGCAGTTCCGACGGACGAATGGCTTTGCATAGAGTTATAATAAATAGAAATGCACGCTACGTACGTCTAATGAATCTACACATGCTGGTATTAAAAGTCTTAATTATGTATTCTTTTTGAATTTCATTTTTACCCTTACAAAGTTATTATTAGTTTAAACTTTCTACTTTTTAAAGACGGCTTGTATTTGTATGCAATACTTGAGTGACAGGTCGAACGCATTTGTGTGTATTAACTAAAATAGTACCAGCACGGCAGACACGCATCATGCTCATAATTCTATTGTAAAGGCGAAAGTTTATGAGTATGTGTGTATGTTTGTTACTTCTTCACGACTAAACGGCTGGATCGATTTTAATAAAATTTGGTATGGAGTTAGTTGCCGCCCTGGATTAACACACGCTACTTTATCCTGTTATCCCGATTTTTGTACGGGAATGGGAATTACGCAGATGAATCCGCGGGCGTCCTTTTGTTGTTAAATACTGTATACAGTGATCCTCTATAGACGTGTGCTATGTTAAGGCAGAAAATCAAACCTTCACCACTTAGACGCGCCTTGTCAGTTGTATACTGCCGCTAATACCTCAATAAGTATTTTATACTCACTGCGGTTCTATACATAACAACTCTATGGTAAGTGGTAAGGGTGAGTCTGGCCCACTCGTTGTTTTTGGTCGAGTTTTTAATTAGGGATTACTTTTATATTTTCCATGCGTCTCTTTCCGATGGATGTTTTTAATGCTTTAATAAGCCCTTTGGATTCTATTTCTTTTTTGTTCTAGTAATTAAAGAGGCTTAACTTTTTTTAAATCTCCCCGTCTGAGTCTATGTTTATTACCCTGTTTCCTTTGAGTTTGCGAATAAAGTAATAAAACGTTTTGCTTTGGGCTTATTCAGCTTGAATGCAAAAAATCTGTTGACAGTTTTTGATATACAGCTTATATAAGTGCCTCAAAAACACAAGGGTTTCACATTGCGGACTGACAATTTTTAAGCTAATAAATATAAGCTGCTACTGCAAAAAAGTAATATTAAATAATTTTTTCATATAAATGTTTCTCTATAAAACGAGCGATACAAAAAGCAGAAATCTTCCATTATATATTACCGTCATATATATTTAAACTGTTCCATTTATCAAGAAAATGCAATCGTAACAAAGACATTAAACTCCGAAGCGGTAATATCTTTAAGTAATATTTATTACGCAACTGTGGGGTAATTATTTAGGAGTAACTTCACCCCCCTTGGGGGTATAGGGGGTGTAATAGACCGCGCACGGATGAATAAACTTCATACATATATTTTACGTGGGCTCTCAGGTAAGTGAATTATAAGGATGCTATTTTTAGAAGTAGCTACTTGAACCGCGCCTGTGGTAATGTAAGGCTGTGTTTTATACTTCGATGGTTTATACATTAGGTTGATATTAATTAAGACTTGAGGACGCCCGCGGTTTCACCCGCGTAGTTCTCGTGGGAATTTCGGGATAAAATGTGGCCTGTGTTATTCTGATATGTAAGCTATATTATTGTAAAGTTTCTCTAAAATCCCTTTAGTAGTTTTTGCATGAAAGAGTAATAAACATCTATCAATCCATACTTACGAACTTTTGTCTTTATAATATTAGTAAGTAAATATTCCATCATTATTTGTATAAGCTGATTTAATTAAAAGTGGCCCAGGATCGATTTTACAGAGCTTGCAATGAAGCCTTGGAACACATTATATGTGAATGTGACGAACTGGCTGGAAACCGAATGGATGTCCTGAGAATGGGATATCCATAACTAGTTAGTGCCTCGAAACTAAAAGCATCTATCCCGCTTAAGGAGTAGGTATTTGAACAGGCATAGCCCCCTATATGTATGTGGGGAGTGACGGATAAATTCAAAAGGGTCGAAGTGCACGCACCCCTCCATATTAATATAAAAATACCTTAACATTAAACCAATTACCCGATTAAGAAATTTCTGATTCATAAATTAATTCCAACTCCATTTAAACTCCAATTAAACCTCAATTAAAGATAACACACACACGCACCCCAAATATATCGTTAAATAGTTCATGTTATGAAATATATACGAGTACCCCTCGTGGGCATCTAAAACGGCAATCTCTCGTGCAAAAAAAGCAAAGTTTGGTCATTTTCCCGCCACTATTTACCCCCAGTTATCTACTGCATGCACAAACTGGCTAATTGATTTTCACGTCCACTGAATAGGGTTGCCACCTACCGGTAGTCTTCAACCTAAATGAATTACTATAGTTAGTATAGTTAGAAGCATTACAAATGTAAAAATTTTTAATTAAATTAATTATAATCTGTGCCTGAGGAGTTGCTAAGTAATGGTTTGTTTTGAATAAAAAAACTTGTTTTGAATACTATGCGCTTCGCTTTGTATTATACCTAACAATTTAACCGTGCGTCTTCTCTTTTAAGTTAGTGTATTTTTTTTTACATTTCTCACTTACTGGCGATAGTGAAGCAAAACAAACCATAATGCTTTATATAAGTTAAGCATAAGGTGAAAATTAAATTTTATCATACAATTTAATTTTCAATAAATAGTACAGAACTCCAAAACTCATAAGCATGATAATACCATTGAGTTAGGTTTGTTACATAATTTCATCATCGTTTTACAAATATTGTAATGATATTTGTTATAGCCGTTATTGTTATGTATGTATGTTATATAATTGTAAAAGCTCATGTTTTAATATTAAATATCGTACGTACGTGACAACCCTGAATATGAATCTATTTCCATCAAACTGAAATTGAAGTTTATTTACAGGGGAATCAAATTATTTTTTGGACTAAAAGTTCACTGAAATGTAAATTTTATATTTGACGGTTAAAAGTATTTATTTTAACTTTGTCCGCTGCGCTCCTCGTCTATTTCATATTTTGTTTTATATTTTTTTAGTTCAAGCCTTTTTAGTATTCGATACCAAATTCAATATTTTTTTCACTATTATTTTATTTGTGCAAGCTTATTGTATTTAATTACAAAAAGACAATTATTGTATTCGTTGCATTAAACCTGAAACAGGACTCCTTAATGTATCAATAAAATACTGACTATTTGATCAAATTCAAGAAAATAATTTTCTATTTTTCACAATAGAAATAAAATTTAAACAAAAAGACGAGTATAAACGCGAATGTTTGTGAGTATGTATGTTTACTGCTCTTTCAAGCATACTCCTAAATGGATTTGGATGAAACTCTAATATAGCGCTTATACTTACATCAGAATAAGGCATAAACCACTTTATTTCTCCAAATTCCAACGGGAACGAGAGCGTTTCGCGTGGCCTCTAGGTGTGTAATAAATGTAATATTGTTTAATTTGTAAACGACATAAAATTTTACGAGCACATAAACACAATTAACAAAATGTGAGTTTTTTAAGTCGGTTAATAGAATGGCGCTTGTATAAAGAGTTTCAATAACATTGTTTATTGTGTTGCCCGAACCCTTAAAACTCTGCGCCAATAAAACCCTTTTTGCCTCTAGATATCATAACTCTTTTGATGGGATAACTTTTCTCTTGTAATGTTTTCGTTGCCGGCTTCAAATTTCTTTTCTTCGCTTATTTCTTTTGAAGGGCTTATGCAAAAAAGTGTATTTACATCTGTACTTTTACTTACTTAGGCGGAGCTTACACTAAAGTGGCGGGTCGTTGACATATGATATGCATCAATTGCATATTTGATTTGAAAGATATATTTTTATTTTGTATACTTAAATGGATACCCGGCTCACTTATTGTCATTCGTACAGTCTACTAAAGATAAGACCTAGAAATTTGACTCCCTTTTTGTTAGTATGATGTACCAAAATGTAAAATTGTATCCTGAAGCGCCAATATACCATAAACCTACTATGTAATATTGTTTGTCTGTAGCTCTGTAGTCTATTAAAGTCATTACGCCCCAGAAGAATGACGTTTTATTATAATACTAGCTGACCCGGCGAACTTTGTTCCGCCTAAATAAATAAGCAGATTTTTTTTTATTCGAAAAAAAATCCAAAAAAAAAATTTAATAACTACATTACTCATTCATTATTATTTCTGTATTTTAGTAGGTACATAGGTTGCTCTTCACTTAAGCACCTTGTGATACACGACATTTTTTGTTTTATTATCAGGTGCAAAAACAACCAACGCAGATGGTCTTCCGACCCGTGAACATGCCACGTATAATTGACCATGGGAAAAACATGAATGTTCTAGATTTAAACCACAAACTTTTAAGGATTGGCCTTGTGATTTGTTGATGGTCATGGCAAATGCAAGACGTATCGGAAATTGAAGTCTTTTAAATTCAAACGGCATATCGGTTGGGATCATCGGGATCCTCGGAATGAGAACTTCCTCACCTTTGAATTTTCCTATCATTATCGTAGCGTAAATTACATTGTTCATCAATTTACTAACCACCAAACGCGTACCGTTGCACAGTTTTGGTTGGTTTATGTTTCGAAGCATGATTACTACGGAGCCAACCTTTAGGTGTAAATTGTGCGGTGGTAAGCCAGGCACGTCCAAAGAGTTTAAAAATTCAATTGGATAGTTGGTGGCTTCATCTTCATTTGTGACGCAGTCAATAGATTTGAATGAATGCATTGTTCCAATGATCTTATTTTGAATTATGTAGTTCAGGTCATCTACATCTTTATTCTTAGCCGCTAAAATTGCTCGCTCACTCAACCATTCATTATTTTTGTAGTTAGAAATAATATTTGGAAATACATTGTTGATAAGTTCGTCTTTTGATGAGACAAAATTACAGAAATTATTTGGAAATGAAATTAATCCGCTCGATTCATCGACAGGTACTTGACCATTACCGATAGTCAGCAATTGTTCCGAGAAATCTTCAGCAGATGTATCATTAAGCAATGTAACTCTCATGTTTGTTGTCAGCTGCAGTTTCTTCACATAGCGCCATAGATTTGACGATTTGAGGCAAGCGTTTATTTCGTCGGCAGCCGTAGATCTTGGAATTACTGGCAGTATTTGGCGGAAATCGCCAGACAGTAAAATCATTGCTCCTCCAAAACATCTCGAGTCATTGCGTAAATCTTTTAATGTTCGGTTAAGTGCTTCTAATGCACGTTTATGCGCCATTGTGCATTCGTCCCAGATGATGATTTTCGATGCCGCTAAAACTTTGGCCATTGCTGAGTGTTTTGCAATATTACACGTTGGTTCTTCAATAGTTTGAAGATTTAACGGTAATTTGAATGCTGAATGAGCTGTACGGCATCCTTCTAACAATGTGGCTGCTATTCCAGAAGAAGCAACTGCAACCGCTATGTTGGATCTCGCCCGAACAGTTGCTAAAACTAATGACATAAGGAATGTCTTGCCAGTTCCACCAGGGGCATCTAGGAAATATAAACCACCATTTTCATCAGCGATTGCCTTCATTAAAGTATCATAAACTTCCTTTTGTTGGTAATTCAACAGGGGTACATTCCTTTGAACTACTAAATCTAATTCCTGGTGATCATATTCACGTTCCCGTTCCAATTCTCGATTAAATGCGTCATTCATTTCACGATTTGGCGCTGGCATTCCTAACCTGATTAATAAATTACCGCACATGAGGTAACACATATCTTCGATCAAAAGTAAAGCACGATTATGTATCTCCTCATTCATCTCAATATCGTGATTTCTGGAACTGACACGACTTTGATGTAAAATATCTTCTGACATACTATCCTTGTATTTGTGCCACAGGTTACATGGGTTTGATGGAAAACATGTCGAAATTATGATAGCGAATAATGTGCGTATCTGACTTGGAGATGCAGAGATAATGGCTTCAGCGATTGTCGTATCCCAATGGGTATCGTTTTCTAATAAGTTCAATTCTTCACATGCAGCACGATATGTTGGGAATATAACACCATTAACAGTTCGTAGTGTCTCAAATGAAGTTGGCCCACGCACATTTACCAGCAACAACCGCAAATAGAAACATTCATCATTCTTTGGATGAACTGTATACATACGACCAAGAGCATCAGTAGAACGCACATCTGGATACCCAGAAACAGCATCACCTTGCTTCCGTCTTTGAAAATTCTTGGATGAAGCATTCCAAGTATAATAACGTGGCATCTCCGAGTAAAGCAAAGTTCTTGCAAACTGATCGCTTTGGGAGATTGCAAAAAAACTGGTCAATGTAGTTGCTGGAGGTGTTTCAGCACGTTGCATAGCATTTGAAGCCGTGAAATATACTCGTTGACCATTCTCCAGATGCACCGCCAAATGTATAACAGTAGGATGACGTTCGTGAATGGGAAATGCGAATATACGCCAAATCGCTTCATTACAGTTCACATAACGACCAACTTGATAGCGTGAAATTTCATCGTTGGTATTCGAGGATTGCAATCCAAAAACCGCCATATCACTGCCTTTCGTGACATATTTGCAAATATATTTTATGGACTTAACTGAATTGCAGTATTCAACGTTGCAATGTGTCTTGAACGTTTTAGAAATAAGTGGTGAATATGGAACAATCCAACTGTTGTCGACAACGAAATCCATTCTTTTCACTTTCGTTGTGACAGTTCGACCGTTGTCATCTGGTGATCGACGCCGATACAGCGGATACCCATCGTTGCCAGTGACAGTCTCCGCCGTTAATTTCCGTGGATATCGTTTAGAGCACTTTCCATCGACCATGCAAGGTTGGTTGGACCATGCAAGGGGGTTGATGGCACCACACGGTCCATGAATCATATTAGTAGTAACAACATCATGTAGGTCTGGATCGACTTCATGATCAGGAATCTCGGCACATATGATATCATCTATTTGGTCAGGCTGAATTCTTTCCACTAACCAAATAAGAATGTGTGCGTGCGGCAGGCCTCGCTTTTGCCATTCGATTGAATACATCCAGCATCGAGTATCTCCAAAGACGCGTTGTTTAACAATAAAGTTCATCACGGACCGAATTTTTTGCCTGAATATACGTGCTGTGATGTCGTGTCTATCATTTGATGTTTGTCCGGGAAGCAGCAATTGAGTAATTTCTATCCATTTTGGATTACAGGTAAAAGTAATAAAGAGATCTGGCCGGCCGTAATGACGCACATATGTCATTGCATCTTGTGCATATTCATGCATATGACGTGGGCTACCAATGTACGTCGCCGGCAGTATAGTTAATCGACCAATATTAGCTGTATTTCCTTCAGTACTAACTGCATCACGTAAATGGATGTACTCCTCAGAACGCAGTTTGGCTTGGTTCAACCTAATAAATGTTAAACGTTCCGTTTCTATTTTTACATACATGTCAACGCAATACTGCTGAAACAATCGACGAAACCGCAGCAAATAGTTGTCAGCATTTTGACGAATCATCAAACGATATGCATAATAATTCATTGAGCTAACTTTCTTTGTAGTTTCTTCACCTGAAATTAAAAATTTGATAATTAACCATTTCAAAGGCAAATAATACAGACATTAACCATTATTAAGACACTGATACTTTACCATTCAATGGATTTATCATTTTAATATTAAAATAATATCCATCTTCTCCTTGCCAAAACATCAGTGGGTATTGCAATGCGTCATATGATCGATGAGTTTCAGATATTTGTTGCAGTTGCCCAGTATCGCGACGTGTAAGCACAATATCGCGTTTTTCCAATTGTTCACCAACAATCAGGATGGCAACTTCGTCTACTGTTGGAGCATTAAATGTGCGTTCGTGTGTTCCAGATGGTCGTTTATCTGCTTTGATGACAACTTTATAGTCATCATTTGGCATGCGCTCTAAAGCACTCTTAAACAACCTGACCAACGCATGATGTTCATGAAGCAGACACTGCAAGTCTTGAAGAATTGCTCGCTTCATTCCTGCATTGATCCCTAGGCGTCGATCAAGTTGTTCTTCCATGTTGCCCATGAAATATATTTGTAAAAATTTATTCTGTGTATCTTCGAAAGGTAGTAATGATCCAATTCGATGGTGAATCTGTCCTTGTATCTACAAAATAAAAACCAGACAGTATTAACTGGGTTATAAACACTTTTTCTGTGGGAGAGTAGAGTTCAGTATTAGCAAATATAATACATACCAATAGATAAAGTAAGTTATTCTTTAACTACATTCTATGTAAGTACAAAAATAAATACCTTAAATGTCGGATTAAATCCTCCTTCTTCGATAATGTCTGCCCCAAATGACGTCATTTGGAAACAACTATTATATTTTCGAGTATTTGCAAGAAAGTGGCGTGATTCTTGTGTTTCGCCACAAAGCAATGAATACAATGGCTCATGTGGCGGAGTCAACACTGGCAATTTCACTTTACCATTAAGGCAGCATAATCCAGGCGTTTCTCCGGAAAACTTTAATGCACCACAATACTCGCAAACAACGTCCATTTGCCCAATGCAAACGCTAGGATGCAAGCTGTAATCATTGCTGCAATCGTATCGAAACGCTGCTCGATTCAAATCAGCTAAATATCTTGTTCTGCGTCGCAAATTATCTATTTGTTGACTTCTGTTGTTAGCTCGACGATTCTGCATTCCCAACCGAGCTGTTTCACGGGCTGCTTCACTTTGCTCTCGTGATTGAGAAGCACGAAGTCGAGCCATACTATCGCGGCGCTGTTCACGTGCAATTTCTTGTTCTTCTTCAGTCCTTTCATTTGCAGTATTTTGTATTCTTCTTGCATTACGGCTTTGTCGGGAAAGATTCGATCGTCTTGGTCGCGGCATTATTAATTAAACTTCACTTCACTTCAATCCACTTGTTAATTATTTATTTAATAGAAATAGTTTTAATGTTGATTTCTTACAAATATCAAATTGTCATCCATACGTCATTACATAGCTGTCATTTTACGTCAATTACATAGCTGTCATTTGCGTTTTGTTATTCCAAGTCTGATTCTTTTTTGTTATACCACGTTTTACAGTGACTGACGTTTCATGTCAAGTCACACGGGAACGCTGTCGAACGGGATAAAAAGTATCCTATGTCCGTCTCCTGGCTCTAAGCTACCTCCCTACCAATTTTCAGCCAAATCTGTTCTGCCGTTCTTGAGTTATAAGTGGTGTAACTAACACGACTTTCTTTTATATATATAGACTTTAAATAGTTTGAATGATATTTGGCAATTTAAAATTCGTAAAGAAGGCTTGCGCTTGACCTCAGTCATGCCTAAAAGAAAGCAATGATGAGGTGTAAGACTATGCATTTGCTTAATATATATTTACCTTGAAAGTGTTTAAATTGTGGCAGGACAGAAGCTGGAAGGGCATTCCACATATGTATTAAAAACGTTGGAAGGAAACCTTTAGTGCGTAGTCTCTTGGATGCAAATTGTTTTATTCGTTTAGAAGTGAAGTTGCTACAGACAAACAGCAGAAACGTTAAACTTCTAAATCCCTAAACTTATCACTTTTGACGACTTCTCTGATTCAGTTATTAATGCTTTGAATTACAAAAGGTCTCTTCCTAGCGTAGTTCAATTTAGGATTTTATATTTTCTAAATTCCGATTTTCTAAAGGTCTGATCTGGTGGTAGGCTTCGACCACAGCCACTTATCGCTCTTTAGGCAAAGTAGTACTACTAATCAAATTTAGTATTGCCGCGTAGAAATAAACTGGAGTGCATCGTTACCTCATTCGAAACAAACGACCATCAACTCCACTTTGCACATCAACTTCAACAACAAAATCTGTATTATAAATCCACTGCCAACATGACATTGAATAGTAAAATAACTCTTACGTCAGGGTTTAAAAAAGATATTTAAGCTTTAAATGTAAAACAATGTAGAAATTTACTTGTTTCACGTCTTATTTGCATCGGCTTTGAACCACGCATGTATCAGAGTTTTCATACGAAAATCCATCCAACTTCTGCTGAAACCAAATAACATCGTCATAGTACGGTACAGTTGAGCAGAGATCTTGATACACACGAATCAAAATAAAAAGTAATATTTTAATGCAAAAGTTTGTTTATTACCTATTTTCGAGTTAACCAGTTGTGCTAAAAGGGCGATGATTTTTTGTAGTTATAAAAGAATAAACGTAAGCAAAGGACCGGTATGCGAAAGCGAGCGTGTATTATCTC
The DNA here is from genome assembly GCA_034621355.1 of Mycalesis mineus. Taxonomy (NCBI): domain Eukaryota; kingdom Metazoa; phylum Arthropoda; class Insecta; order Lepidoptera; family Nymphalidae; genus Mycalesis; species Mycalesis mineus. The sequence goes on from CM067896.1 coordinate 1,334,826, forward strand.
TGTCCTTGTTTTTTTATTGTTGCGATGGCTCAACTATAGCTAGTTAAACAGTAGCTAGCGTTTTCTAAGATTTAATATGGTTCTGCTTCAATTATTTTCGAAATAAAAAACTTTTCAATGTAATTTTTAACCGTCTCTTTAGGTTAGGTTTCCCAATCATAACAGAGAAATATTTATAATATTATTCAGTAAATTGCCTTATTTTTAGTTAGACAACGACCGAATATTGTCCAACATCGTCAAGTTATCAAAATGTTCTTCGAATAGTTGTTATAGAGATTGAACTTTATAGAGCTGTAACCTGATTATGAGAATTTTGCAAATATGGAATATATTTGTAAAATATTTGTACATAGTAATACGATATAATCCAAATTTTTATCGTGTATAAAAAGACACCCAAAAATGCGTGGACAGCTGTACAATACAAAGGTTTGAGTAAAAAAAACATGCAAAGCAATATCGCGAAGCCCTCGGGCGGACCAATTGGACATCAGATTCCAAAGGCAAAATACTCATGCGAAAAGTTACCCTGTTACTGTAAACGTAAAGTTCAAAATATATTGCGGTTTTCACAGATAAATTGTCAAAGGTTTTCGTCAATGTCGGCCTAGAGGAATTTGGACTCTATCACAAAAGGACTTAGATTGATTAGGATAGTGAATGCAGAGCCTATCAGATCAGAGGCACGGATTTGTTGGTAGACAAATGTTTGACAGGATTTCTATATCGAAAATTACAAGTTAGAACACGCGTACAGCTAAAGGGAGTTAAGTATGCAAATGTTGTAAAGGACAAGCTGGAATGTGCTAGAACTATACTAGGATGTTTATCTATAAGGTGTTTTGTATTATATCAGTTGAAGATAGCAACGGATGTCTCACCTGAGTGCTGGGTGTGAGATTTTTACCGAAGCACTCCGTAAAAAGCTAACTCAATTTATATCAAATTTAAAGCACCTTTGTAAGTAGATGACATCTCTTCCTCTTGCTTTATACCCACTAGGTTTATATTCCAGAAGATATAATTTCACTATAATATTTTTAAACAAGTTTTGGTCAAAAACTTTGCGTGTTTTCATTACAAACTCGGAGACTTGTAAAAATACTCGATTACCCGTTTTAATGTGTTTCCAAATGTAACATACATTGTATTTATAACAAAATTGATGTTGCTTTTTGTATCAGGATTGAACATCCATTTCTGTACAAGGTGGATTGTGCTTAGCTGAAAAAAAAATAATAAAAAAACTGCGTATGGCATTAGCGTAAACGTGTTAAACGTAGCTTTTGTCACTAACGTAATTAAAAGTTTCGTAGAGCCTACGTAGCGGACATGCTACGCGGCTTGTTTGCTACGGAGAGCGTATATATTTCGTAGAGGTTGCAACGCAGACAGTTCTCTTTTATATTTTGCGAGTTCGCATGAAAGCTTGCTAACTTTTGTTTCGTGTATAGAAAAGTTTCGAGTTCTTTTGCAACCTCTACATCGTTAACGAGAAGAGGAGGGATCGCCTAATGTAAAACTAAACGACCTTACGTTCTATGACTGTAAAAATGTGTGATAAGAAATTCTTATTAAATAATAAGAATGATTTCCCTATACAGCTGTGTGTTTCACTTTAAGGTAGGTCTTAGCCTCAAGTTGCTACGATTGTAAAGATAATTATGAAATTAATGTTTTCAGTTAAAGTTAATAGCAACTTCACTGAAATGATGGAATCGCTCCTGTTTTCTTATCAGTCAAATATTCGTGTAATTTGTCCGGGCACTAGCAACTTTGTAGAGAATCGTAAACTTTGCTTCATGCAATTCGTCTGTTCTTTTATACTTTCTTGTCATTTATGTACTAGTTAGCCCACAGGTCCTACTAATCAGGTTCTTACGTATTTTATTTTTATTCATTAAAATTTACCCCTTGACTGCAATTATACCTGTGATGAAGTGATAAGTTAAAATTTAAGACTGATGGAAGTAGGACTAGAATAATATCCACACTCCTTCGGTTTCTAAACGTTGTCATACCGGAACGATAAATCGCTTGGCGGTACGTCTTTGCCGGTAGGTTGGTAACTAGCCACGGTAACTAGCCACGGTAAAAGCCTCCCATCAGCCAGACCCGGACCAATTCAGAAAATCTCAATCGGAAATCTAACCCAGGACTTCTGTCTTATAAATCCAGCGCGCATACCACTTTGCCACGGAGGCCGTCAAAACTGTGCGTTAAAGTTAAGAGGCTTCCACTAACGCAGTTTGTCTGGTTGGTACAACTGACACGATTCAACAATCACCACCTCATGATATTGTTCATTCACAATATTGTTCACCTCATAATAATTTAATATCCAAATAAGCTACTGTCCACTAAACCGGTCAGTTGTTTGAAGAGCTCACCCCTCACGCCATCATAATTTATTCCCCCACACTCCGTCCCCACGCGGCGAAATGAAAGTTCATGGGTTTTTCAAAGGCCATTTCCCATTATTCCCCGTTTTACCCCATAATTATGTAGTGGGACAGTACAATTTTGTGACAAAAGAATCAATAAAATATGATGGCCATATTGGTTGTGTGTTTGAATGAGAACAAGTAAGTAGATATTAAGTGTCATTAGTCATTATTTACGAAATTATTGATTTTTAGATGCTTCTATTTAACTTGCCGTGTTCATACGGGCTATACTATGGAAGCTAAATTAGAACCACTTCGTAACGTTTGTTTAAACTGTTTGTTATATTTATTGGTCTTATTATAGGTTGTGGGACATTGGATTATAAGGTATATAATTAAAGTCCCAATTCTGAGTATTCTGATTAGCTCTGAGATAGAAAATTGATTCTATGACTTAGTGAGCTGATTAAGTGATCGATTCCGGTCATAATCGTTAACATCGTGATTGCTATAGTGTCAAACATTATCACCCTAAACCCGCCAACCCGCGTAATGGCGTAGGAGCAGCATCGTGGATCCATGCCACAAAACCCCTCTACCAAGGTAAGGCCCCTGATCCATATTTATGTGAAAGTTATTGAAATAGAAACATTTTTATTTTGAATGTTTAATGTTTATTCGTATTTACAAAAGTTTCATTCGTGTGCTTTGATATCACGCGTTGCCACATTGAGGAAAGTGTACAAAGTTTATCCGCACGCCTCAAAAGAAGTACAAAGAAATATGTCAAGCCATTCTTACGGTGACGCAGGGAGATTTTTCGCTCTCGTTTGACTAAATTCCAAGGATCGTACGTTGTGGTACGTACGTACCTCTCACATACGTACAAAATATGTGTATTTAATTTTATTTCAGGAAAAAATATTGCAATATTATTTAGGATCTAATACTATTTGTGGGAGTTGGGACTTTTTTTTCACATCACGTAATATTACATAACATGAGCTTGAAGGTGAAGGAATGATTTGAAGTACTTTGTAATGCCGGCGTGAGTAAGGACAGTGCCTTGCTGTACCTACTGCCTCACCACAAGTAAAGCAAGATTTAGGCTTTCCCCCATCTTACTCTGCTGAAAATAATGATGTCAATTAAAAAACATTAAGATATAATTTACTACCAGTAATACAGCAAGGTGCGCCACTGCAGAGCAAGAGGGATGTAGAACTTACCTAAGTTTAACTTATTTTAATTTTATAAGAAGTAACTTTTCCTGTACCATGATTTCCATTTATATTTTCTAAAAACCTTGCTATCTGGATTATAATTTTATTAAACAAAACATTACCCAGGACCGGTGAGATAATTTTTTTAATTTTCATACACATTCGTAATTAACTCGAGTGTATATTTGTTTTTTGTTAAAAAAGAATTTTATATTTTTGCACGCGTCACTTTGACCCTCGGACGTGTGATTGCGTTTTTATTTTCAGGTGAGAAAAATTAGCTTTAGAAGGAAAATGTTGTCCCTTTCTGGTACACGAAACTGACATTTTCACACGAGGCTAACACCTACGCCTTAGGATGATAAACACTGGGTTGTTATATAGAAATTATAGATTACTTACTAATAATAATAAAAAGATTTAAAAATATGTACCTACTAATTATTCTTACAAACCTACTCTATGTATCTGGTTTTCTAATTCTTTTTGAAATGCACAATAGCTCCAAGTAAAGGAGTCACTCAAAACCGAGAGGTCATGGGTTCGCAACCCGTTTGACTATAGCCTTACTCACTCATAGCATAGTCTACACGACAATTGCATTGGAAAGGGAATATTAGTAATATTTGGAAAATAAGGGAAATCTCTAAAGCAATCATTAAATTTGATACAGGTAGCTATATAGATTCAGGAGGAAGATGAAAGAATCAGACAAGAATAGAATAGACAGGGGCGCTGGTGGTAGGTCAAAAATGGCAGTTACACTAGCGCCGCGGAGGCAGGAGGGGATTTCGATATATACTATCGAAGACTGGAGCTCTATAGATTGGAATTTTCAGACTTATTCTTTTTACTAACTTGAATAAAGAAAGTAGAACATAATTTTATTAAAACAAATTAAATTCTTGTGATATATATTTTTTATTCCCTCTAATGCAGGATAAATTCAAAAACTTTTTTATAAGAGTACGAAATTCCTCGTCGCGTCGCCGTGACCTCGGACGTGTGAACGAGTTTTTATTTGTAGGAGAGAAATGAGCTCCGAGAGCGCGCGCGACGAGATTACAAGCATTTTTGTCAACTCGCTTCACAAGTTAGGTTTATATGCTTGATACACAATTAGAGACCAGAACTATAGAGAAGAAATTTTATCCTGTTCATCTTGATGCATGGTATAGTACTACCATCTGCTATACTATACTTGTTTGCCACGCACTTACAAGCTGTAGAATCAGCTTCCATCATCGGTGTTCACGAACTCGTGTCGCAAGACGGACATGCCATGCCCACGGGCAGAAATCTGTAGGGCTTTTGTCTTCCTGTAAATTTAAAACCAAAAACTTTAATTAGCTCTTCAGCACAAACTTCTTAAATACTCTTTTAATTGAAGGTCAATCATTAACATTTGTTACCACTCACTAAAATTATCTATTCCCTATATTATTGCATGTAGGCATGTTATTTTTTAAAAAAAGAAGTAGATATAGAGGTCTTGACACGTTAATTTACGAGTATATATGAATTTAGATTATACTAAATCTTAAACTTACTAGCTGTTAATAAATATCTAAAGGATATTTTTATTTCTGACTTCAAAGAAAAATAGGTAATATAACGTGTGTTATTTTATTACAAAGAAACAACCTATTTTTAATTTTTATACAAATAAGAGAAAAAAATACTCGAAGAATAAACAATTGAATTTATAGTCGTCTTTTAGAATAATAATCTAAAGCCTTATAGAAATTTAATTTGCCAAGTTTAAGTAATAAGACATTTAAACTTGTCAATCAAATTTCTACCCCTTCCCTCCTTCGGCTAAGAGTTTTCACTTAGTCGAAGTAAAATTTTAGTCTTATTTGAAAAACTCAATTGCAGTTATTTTCTCTTATCTTACGTTTACAATATTTATAGCTTTAATTTACTGGTAAAACGAATTTGTATGTAATCGTAACAAAGGTTATTTTCATTTCATTAGCGTATTAAATCTTATCGCTACGCTTATCCAAAGCGCCACATTCTTTATACGGAATTTTCTTAGGCTCACGCGAAAAAGTTTTAATACTCTAAAATGATTGATGGGCGCGTTGTAAAAAGGTATTACATCAAAATCCCACTAACCCGCGTCAGGGGACCCGGATTTGATACCTGTTCAAAGTTAATGCGTAATATAATGGGAAAATTTCATCCCCCTAACTACGCACCTCCCTTTCCTTTCGCGGAAAATATAAAGGTCATGCCTAACACTTCAGCTGCTTTGATTTTAAACCATTACATTATTTATTTCTGAGCAGTAGATATAAATGTTGGCAAAAAAGAAGACAAACGTTGTTACTGACAAGCAATCTCTAATTATTAAACTCTTCTCTAAGTCGAAACGGATCTTCAAGCATTTTTCACGAGCAAACTAACTAAAAGCAACTAAGTGGTATATAACTTTGTTTCGTTGATATTGAAACCGACTTCACGGATATGTTTAAATAAATTAAAGCATTTAACTTTTAGTGCAATTTGGAGTCGGCTTATTATTTTTAATATTTTTTGATGATTTATGGGTTTTTTATTCTGTTTGAGCTAGCACTTGGCTACGATCACGTCTAATGGTAAGCGAAGATGCAGTCTACTGTGAAACGCGCTTGCTTATTTGCTTCACTCTTGACTTTTTTGTGGTAACGGAAACAATTGCTAGAAGGCCATTCCACAATTTCTCAGTTCGAACCAGGAATGAGAAACCAAAACGATAATGAAATTGGAAATCGTTGATAAAGTTGGAATTGGAATTGCAGCGTGTGCCTATAAAATTTAAAGTTTTCCTTGATCCTGACATGATACCTATGGAACCACGTTCTATAAATAAACCACCCTTTGAAATAAAAAAAACATACAGCAGAATTGCGAACCTCCTCTTTTTTGGAAGTTTGTTGAAAACAAAACACGTAATATGTAGTAAAGTAATTCAGAATTATAACTTTTGAATTAAAATAAATACAGTCCGTCAGCGCAATAACAGTTAAGTGTAGAGCCATTTAATACAACAATGCTTTTATCGTTTTACCGTTATCTGATGGGGCTGATTGCGTTTTAATTATACTCGTAATGCCACGTGACTATCTGTGTGTTGCGTGTCATTAGGACGAGTTGTTGTTTAAAAACTTTAGCGGAAATTCGTTTAGTTTTTCAATTTGTGTAAATTTTTTATTTATGATGACGATTTTGATTTGGTTTTAATAAAATGTACAGACCAAGGACACATTGTTTAAAGTGCGAGTTCAAACGAACTAGTTCTGATAAGGAAAGACTTCCTTACAAATACTATAAAGGCAAAGTTTGTATGTATGTATGGATGAATGTTTGTTACTCTTTCATGCAAAAAAATCTAAATGGATTTTGTTGAAACTTCACAGTAATATAACTTAAAAATCAGAATGACACATAGGCTACATTTTATCTTGAAATTTCCACGAGAACGACAACTACGCGGGTGAAACCGCGGTCGACCTCTAGTAAGTCGTAAAATATGATAATTACAAAATAAAGTTTTTAACGTAACATTTTTAAGACACATAAATGTTGAAATAATAATAATTAGAAGATTTTCCTCGACTCATATTTCAGAAGGTATATTTATTTCATCATCAGTATCATCATCATAAATTTGTATTCGTCCACCGCTAGAGATAGGCTTTTCCGAGAGCGCGTCACCACACACGATCTCTGCCTTTCTCATCCAGCCATTTTATTTTGCTTACGTCAAAATAATTAAAGTAAAGATATGAAAAAAATTTAATTGTAAAGAATAGACAGTGCTTCTTCAATAAGATGATACAAGAACAAATAACAGTACAATGATTTACCTTCACAACTCGATTGTATCGAACAATCGATACCTAAGACGCAGACGTTAATCGGAAAAACAAAGAAGTAATAAAACATCGATTAGTAGTCACTAGTCGTCCCTAATAAAAGTCTCGTTTGTCAAATTTTATGGAGGTCGGCCGCTGGCCGCCGGCGCGGGCCAAATCCGACGTTATTGATAGCTCCAAGATTATGCCGGATTACGGGTGTACCTACATAAATATCGGTAGACAAATTAAATTAATTTTCAATATTGAATAGGAGCAGACGTTACGTTGCAAATTATCAATACGAACGATGGATAATTGATTTGATTTGATATTACTCAAAGGCCGTATTAGCAAAGCCTCTGGTGTTGCAAACGTACGTAGGCGGCGGTGATCACTTAACATCAAGTGACCCATAATAGTTGATAAGTCCATAATAATTTGGAAGTGATACCTTGTTATGGGAGGCTAAATTGCCTTATTACGTAACGCTGTACGGTGCCAGTATGTCTGGCTTCCCTTTTTTTCACGCATAAGGCAGCGGTAGACAGGCTTCTTCTCGTTCGTATTTGCTCTCCATATTTAAGTTATCACTTATATACTCGTACATACATATGTATTTATGTATATATATTATATTCACTATCACTTACATATACACTTTTGTCGGGCATCCCAAGACGCACACTTTTTTTGTTTTAATTAGAACTTATGTTGCCTTTTAAATGAAATCTTGTAAAAGGAACTGCTATAATCTTGAAAAAACGATAAAGTGCTAGGAATTTTTGCTGATTGATATATATTGGGTCGTTAAGGTTTAATATTATGGCTGTAGCAATAATTTCAAAGCAGTAAAACGTCCTGCAAAATGATAGCTCGTCAATATAAACAACATAAAAACGGACTTGGGCATGAGATGTTCTTAAAAGCGTAGACGCGTTTACCGCCTTTCTTTAACCGTTTTGCTGAAACATATGAGATGTTATTTGTCATATAAGAGTATTTCACAGAGTCGAATTCAAAGTAGGCGAATCAAAGATGCTCATATCAAACAGGTCAAAGGGAATCATTAGTCTATTAGGTTAGGACGTTTATTGGTTAATGATGATAATAAAATTTTGTTTTTTAACACACCAATTCAATAAATTTATAAAGGCCAGGCACGGTCAGAGGCAGTAGGCATCAAATAAATGTTCGTCACAACATGAAGAGAAATCGCAGTTAAGGTCTTTTTGTCATACTACTGTTATAAAGGCGAAAGTTTGTGTGTGTGTGTGTGTGTATGTTTCTAATTATTTCACGCAAAAACTACTGAATGTATTTTGGTGAATTTCTACGATAATATAGGTTACATATCAAAATATAAAATAGGCCAAATTTTAACCCAAAATTCCCACGGTAACGAGAACTATGCGGGTGAAACGGTGGACGTCCTCTAGTAAAAAATATGTTTATTAACGTTGCTTCGTCTATTTACACAAAGTCACGACATTCGCAGGACAGATTTAGCTCCGACGATTATAAGTTACGATCGACATAAAACTCAATAAATCTCTTATTTTATTTTATTTATGCTATCCGGATATTATTTTTGTGAAATTTTATATCTTTAGGAAAGTATCTACTCGTATTTGCTTAAATTGCTAATGGATACGTAAATACTCGGATATATTTAACGAAATTTTATTTACTTTCTTCTGTCCCGGAGTCTGTTATCAAACCTTGCAAACGACGATAAAGACGATGTTGGAACTAGATGGTGGAATTCCGCAATCATAATCCTATAGAGATAAGGCTCATTTGAATAGGGTAATAATATAATAGAATAATAATATTATGAGAGAATAATAATATTATGAGTTGGCACTTATAATAAAAGCTTGTTTTCTAAAATTTTTAAAGTATAATTTAGTTTACTGTTGTACCGATACATTTGACAGGTATTGCCTGGTGGGAGGCTTCGGTTGTAGTTCGTTACCACCCTACCGACAAAGATGTACCGCCAAGCGATTAAGCGTTCCAGTATGATGTTGCGTAGAAGCCGAAAGGGGTATGGAGTTCATCGTACTCCTAACAAATTAGCCCGCTTCCACCTTAGATTGCATCATCACTCACCATCAGTTGTGATTTCAGTCAAATTTAAAGGCTTACTGGTAATTAATAAAAAACATACTTCAAATTATAAATAGGAACTTAGAACAAATTCCACTACAAAAATATCACAGCAGAGGAAGCTAAACACATAAAATGTTTTTGAAATAACCTTATTTACTTTAGTGTTATCTTAAATTTATGTAGCTCATATATTAAGCTCTATCGAGCCTCTTTTATCATAATTTTTATGAAATCCCCGCAAAAAGGTTTCGCCGCGTGTCCATTTTCAAATTCAATTAATTTGGCATTTAATGTAATTTATCGTGGCGTAGGGCCCTTGGAATTTGGAGAGCCTTTTTAGTTAAAGTAAACGATGTGGTATTTTATTTGAAATAAACTAAACGTTAGGTATTCTGAACTTTAATTGGAGAAATAGGGTTTTTCTAATTGAAATTTTTAATCATAGGTGTATATAAATGGGGGCGTAGGGGATCTGGACATTATCAACCTATAGAACGCTTTTCTGTACTCGTCCGAGGATGTACTACCGCCATGCTCATTTTTACAGCCAAGGGCCATTGTTATGTTCTAATTTACAATGTGGTTTCTGGAGTAATTACTGATAGATGAGCCGTAATACTTGAACCTTAGGTTAATGCAAGGTATCACTTTGTTTTTCGGAAGCATTTTTTCGTTCCCGTGGTCCAATCATCAGGTGACGAGTAGGAACACTGTGCGGGTTTAGTAAGCAAGAGGGTATCTATGACGATTTTCCTACGAAAAACAGCGCATTACTTTGTAGAACGTGTTCCTTGCATGTCCTGTGAATTCTCTGTCTGTAGGCGAAGAATTTCCATTCACTATCAGGAACGTTTACTACGTTAAACGCTTGTAGGTTCTAGGTAACGTCCTTAAAGTAAAAGATCGATATTCTTAAGTAAATTAAAGCAACTAAATGACACAGTAATTTTTTACTTTTTAGTGCGTTTTGAGTCGGTTTTATTTTTTGTTAAAAAATTTTATTTCTTACTTTTTAGTGATTTATCGCCACGTATGGTTCTCTTATAGTATATTATACGGCACTAGTAGCCAAAAAGCTACCGAAACTTACACAAATACCGAAATCGCTGCAAGTATGCTTGTAAAATTTAAAGAATTTCTTAAATTTTCATCATCAGATCCTGACAAGATGACTATGAGATAAGATCCTAACATCTTGGAAGTGTGCCCTTTTTATTAAAAAAAGAAATTATCAAAATCGGACAACTCTGTAAAAAGTTATGCGTGGTCATACATACAATCAAAATATACGTGTCGAATTGAGAACCTCCTCAGTTATTTTCGTCGGTTAAAAAAAGAAATAAAAATACTTATCAACATGTAAAAGCATAAAATACTTGCTCCTTTAATTAGTTCGTAACGTAAGGAAAGCACTCAAAGATCTTTTTAATTTGGTTGCAGGTAAGTGAAACTGCGTTACACAAAGCAATGGCCGCTTTCAGCGAAAAGGTAAGCCTTTACAGAGGGAGCTTGTTTTGAGAATTAGCAGCGAAATTAGTTAAGCCGTCTAATAGGTGCCGTATGTTATACTAGTGCGTTTTCACCTTTATCTCGCGTCATACCTGCTAGTTCCTTGACTATTATATCCTTTTTATTAGGATAAATGTGTGAAATATAAATTAAATATATATAAGCAGTTTATATTAAGGTAAGCATTTATATGTATATAGTACGTAGGAGAAAAATAATTCGTAAGGTATTTTTTGTAGCCGAAAAGACATTTCAATTCTTCTCGGTTTCAAATATTATTATTGCAATTTATTAAATTGCATAGTGGTGCAGTGGATAGTGACCCTGTTTCTGCTTCCTAGGCTGTGGATTCGTTTCCCACATCTGAAAAAATGTTTGTTTGATGAGCATGGATGTTTTCTAGTGTCTGGGTGTTTATGTATATAAGTATTAATGTATAATATATATAAAATATTCATCCGTTATCATAGTAATATTAATATTGTATTTATTTAAAAATATAGAAATAAAACACGAAGGTCTAGCTATAGAATTTGCTGTGAAAATGCGAACCGAAAGTGGGCATACACCTCGACTCCTACTTAAATACGTCTGTAACAGATAATTTCCCGTCAAATAAAAATATCCTTACCTATCCCGCGTGGGGGATTAGTGCGGGATAGTTGGAGCTGGTCGGAATTGGTGGGGCCCCGCTCCCTGGAGACGCTCCGGGGAAATGGACGGATCGGGGGTATTTATAAGTCTCGCTCACGGGATTATATTCCTACTTGCGTATTGTATTGGCATCGTTGTTTTGGAACTGAGTTTCAGTGTCTTCATATAAAAGACCTGAAATATTCGTCTTCAGACTTCGTTTTAATTCTTTTAAGGTGAGAGAGTTTTTGCTGCTCTCTATTTTTCTTTCCGAGCCGATGGTAGAGTCACTACAAAATATATTTACATGACTTTTCAAAAGAAAATCTACTTGAAATAAACAAAATTGAATATGAATAACATCGCTTACAGCTACTGCATTATTATGTTTTTAAGCACAGGAATACTTTATAATCCCATCCAGCCCTAATAGTGGAGATATTGGGACTAAATTATTATCTTCATCATTATCAGTATATTTTAATAGGCCTCTACAGGACCAGGAAACCATGCCGATCCAATAAGAATTGACAGGCGCAGGTGTGGTTATATTGTTTGAATCTGTAACGATCACTATTAGATATTAATTGTAACTGACCACCATAGATTTATGCTCTACGAGCGACAGCGGTGCAACATCAACTACCCAAGTTGTTTGAGAATGTTTACTGACAATGTCTTGGCATAAAATATGACACAATATTGTATATAATTGTATAACAATAATGTAGCTTGAATGTCTTAAATAATTAAATCGTATTAACCTACTACTTTCGAATACCAGCAGGCAGAGGTAACCTGCACCGAAATGATTTGGTATGTCGTACGTCGCAGGTATGATGAGCATGCTTTTTAAGCATTCATCCGTTATCCGGGATTAAATATCACGATATTTGTGTCACGTACGGCTCCAGGTGGAGTCGCGGCGGCCATATTTTTGCGTCAACGCCGCATTTATATGATAATGCCGCCATGGCATTCGAAACTGATCCCGAACTCAGCTCGGATGAGTTCCGAAAAATTCCCAACTCGTAAATCTAATTCCGTTCCGCTTTCGATATTTGCTCGCGATGCCGCTTTGTTTGAGTATCCGTAGTGTTTCGTGATGGCACTTTTATTTCTCGACAAGCTTCCATAGAGTCCTCAATTCTACTGTGTGTTTTGTTTTTTTTAGGATTTCGATTGGCTGAAAACTAATGCTGTGTCATAGTAGGTACAAGCTCTTGAATTCAGAATTTAAATAAGCATGAGTATTTAAATTCTTCGCTGAGCAGCATCGCTGTGATCGAACGTCACAATAGTTGTTAACTTTTATAAAAATATAGGTATTTTAATACTTTGTATTTTATGGACGAAGATTTTATACTAAAGTGTTTTAACAATTTTAGGTATTTTGTTCGTTTTTATTTTAGTTTACGATCTCAACTAAACCTCAACTCCTTCAATCTTCGCAAATCTAACTCCGTTACGCTTTCGATATTTTCTCGCAAAGCCCGCTGTTTTGATTGAGTATGCATGATGGCAGTTACTTTTTTGAGGTGTACTATGTTTCTAGTTTCAATAGGATTTTTATAGGGTCTGAGTGAATATTGTTTTGCTATTCAGAGTAAAACATGATAAAAACCTAACGTAATATTATGAAGACACAGGTCTAGATAACTATACGCTTTACCAGGCGCACTCATTGTGTAACTGTAACCGTTACAAATGTGACTCGCTAATGAGTACGCATCATACATCAATGTTCGTAAAACACGCATTTCACATTAAAAGCGTATTACGAAGTCTGGCGAGGAAGTTTCTCCGTAGCTTCGATTCGAGGACGCTATCGCCGTCGCCGCTACCTCTATAAACAAGAAGTTTGAAAACAAACACATTGTGAGACCCTAAAGAATTACCTTGTTGGTCCAATGTTTATGGTCCTTTGAGACTACGCATTACCAAGTCCTAGGTACTATTCATGGCGCGACAATAATTTTGCGGAGTTGGGAAGATCGTGTTGCCACCGCGTGCCTTGGAAAGCCTGTCAAATTGTCGATCCCGGGTAGTTATCATCTAATAATAATTCTTACAGAGGCAACTATTATCAACTTAAAGAAATATTAAGTATTTCTTTCTTTCGAAAAATTTTCTTATTCAGTTCGGAGTTGAGTTTGGCCGTGTTATAGCCCTCCTCCACGGAGAGCACCTTATGTCGTCGGTTCCAGTCATTCTAATAATATCTGACAGTAATCGTTAGAGAGGCAAATATATGTATAGGTGTTTCAAATGTATGTATATGTAATTTCAAACTTAAACCCGTTAACGCACATTTGAGCTGCGTGGTGGGTTCATTTGACGATTTGTAAAAGTGATGCACTTAACATTCTATACATAAATTAGTCTAATTTACATATATATACCATTTTATTTCGACACTGTTTTGCCGGTAATAGTTTATGGTTGTGTTAACTTTAAAAATTTTGTAATACATAAAACTGGATTAAACATTGTTAAGTATGTACTTTGAATAATAAAAAGCCTCGACTGTTTCCAACTGTGACAAAATTTTATTAAAACCCGCGGGTACTCGCAGAAATAAACATAAATTTTCCGCCCTATATTGTGAATTCACTTTTGGATTTTATACTAGAAAATAAATGTTGTTTAAAATGGAAACGTATTAACGTTCTGTTACATTTCTGTTACGTTAATCCATTTTATGTAATTACTAACTACTCGTGATTTTATTCGTATGGATTTTGGTATTTTAAACGAAAATCTCAACTTCCGGTCTTAAGGAACTAAAGCCTAAACACGTTGCTCGAAGCTATAAATAGTTTTCTAATGAGCACGCACGTTTCTAATACGCACAGCAAAACCAACCTTTCCTACCAACTGCAATCTGAACATCGTCAAGGCAAAAGTGAATAGGTAGTATTTTTAGGTAAGTGCTTTCCATCAGGCATTAAATTGTGATTGTAGTTAAGCGCAAGCCTATCTAGCAAAAATATATTGATATTATAAAGAGCATAAAAATGGATTTAATATTTTGTTTACCTAATCTAAAAATATATATACAAATTACCACTGACTGACTCATCAAGGTATCTCTAGAACTATACAATGGATTGCACACTTAGTCATTGCGTGATAACGCTTACTTACTAAAATTATGAAACTAGTTTATATAAGAAATGTTGAGTTACATACCATTATTAACAGATTTGATTTGAAAGTATAATTATTTAAGTCTATTTTCATTCATACAGTATCTTTTCTAAAAATCAGCTCGTCAAGCAAAGCTTTCTCTGTAAAGGCTTTAGGCTATCCATTCACTGACAGCAGTTAAGCCAATCACCGGCTAACAATGGCAAGTTCACAGAGTCCTTTCAGAGAGCCATTCATTAAAACTTCACACAATGACCGGTGCAAGTAGATAATTTAATAAGCCGAGCTCGCGGCCGCTGCAGCGCGCGCGATATTTCACCAACTATGAGCGGAGTCGTGTGAAGTTATGAGCTGAAATGTTATGTAAAACTTTACTCATATGCATTTCATCTTCATTTTAGTGTAAATTGGTTACTTCACCCAGTTATATATGCGCATTCATGTTCTGTACGTGTTACAATTGGTGTACTTTCTAAATTAAATTAAATTTAGTGAGTACGTTTTTCCTTGGCTACCTAATTGGTTCAGTGGTTAGTTGATGTGAGGGCTCGAATTCTAGGTCTGACTAAGGAATAGTACTGAGTTTTTCTTTCTTCGTCCGAAGTCGGGAAGTGTACATTAAGCCGTTGTCCCAATATCAATAACATCTTATAATGATCATTAAATTATATTTCCAAATCAAATCATTACTTACTAAATTTTTGTTTTGGATATTTATAAATGTGTACTTACTTGCATAGAGATTTCAAACACACACCGAATCAGCTAATAACTTTAAAATCATTACACGACAATTTGTTATTAGAACTGCAGTGAAAAGAGCAGAACTAACAACAAGAAGCTCAGCAATCGATCTTTCAAAGAAATGTTGAACTAGGTAATAAGAGATTTTAAACTTTTACTCAGAGGTTCAAAAGACAGCGTAGTTACACCCGCGGGGAAATGATTGGAACCCAGGAAATTAAAGTTTGCGCCATATATAAACTTTTGATTTTGAACTTTTTCTCCCTAGAGTTTTATAGTTGTACATGGAGTGCATTCGGAATGCAAGTCAACTGAAAACGGACTCGCTTTTAGAACATACTAAAACTATGCATGTTCAGTCGGTCAGCCTCGTTGGTCAAGTGGTTAGTTTATGTGGATTCGGATTAAGAGGGCCTTATGTTGAACTTTCTTTCTTCTACGAAAAAGCCCAGGCTTTGAAAATTGGTGATGTTACAAGAGTTATCACCCTAAGCTCACCAACCTACAATTTAGCAGCGTGGTGAGAACTATATTTATACAAAAGTTTTTCTACTTACCCTCTACCCACACACACGACACACGACATGACACCGCTACTTTGCTTAAGTAAGCATACTTTTTATCCGGTAGAGTTCTAAATATAATGAAAATTGATCACGACAGTCAGAGAGATACTACTCGTACTATTAAGGCGAAAGTTTGTGTGTATATTTGTTCTCGTGGTCTAGTGGACTGCCTCGTTGGTCTAGTGGTTAGCCTATCTTGGCCCTGTAGGCTTCGATCACGATTCGAATCCTGAGTCGGGTCACGGAATAATTATGAGTTTTTCATTCTGCTATGAAATTCTCAGTACATTCCGAGCCCGTAGTCGGGAAGTTAGTGGTGTTACATCCCCGTGCCTCGGAGAGCACGTTAAGCCGTCGGTCCCGGTCACTGTAATCAAGATCTGGTAGCGGTCGTTAATAAATGACTCATTATCACCCTAAGCCCGCCAACCCGCATTGGAGCAGCGTGGTGGGTCTACGCTCCATATCCCCTCTCCTATAAGAAGGGAGGCCTGGCCTTGTGGGCCGTTAATAGGCTGATAAAGATGATGATGATGATGTTTGTTACTTTTTCACGACTAAACGACTAAAGCGGTTTTAATAAAATTTAGTATGAAAATTGTTGTCACCTTGGATTAACACATGGTCATATTTTATCACGAAATTTCCACGGAAATGTGAACAACGTGGGCAAAACCACGGGTGTCCTCTAGTTTTAAATAAAATGCACAAATATTTTATAACCGCGATATTCGTCAAATTTACAATAAATTTGAGACGGAATGCACATGAGTAAAGTTTCACATTATATTTTAGCCTGTTAAACAAGTTTGGCCGACGGTGTTCACAGTTCGTAAAATATATTCAAAGTTGCATCGCCGGCGGTGTTGTATTATTGAATTATCTACTCTCACCGGTCATTGCGGGAAGTTTTAATGAATAGCTCCTGCCGGTTTGAATTGATTTAGCCGTCTCCCATGGACCGTGTTCCCGTGTTGGACATAACTTCATACTACTGCTTTACTCTGTGCTAGATTGAGTACCTCTGGCATAATTAGGATTGCGTTGCTTTATACCACAGTTTCAAAGGAATGTTTTTCATACCGTCGAACTACGTGGAGAGCCTGTGCTACTCCTAGCAATAGAAAAACACGACAATATTCAAACCTCGACAGGAATGGAAAGGTCATTTTGATTTTAAGCATAACGAGATTGAAGCTGGGGACAATGACTCAACTTGCTCTTTGAGGCACGCGTATTGATACTTGCCCAACTTAAAGAATGCACACCGTAATTGAATCATTATCATTGACAGCCTCATTGGTCGAGTGGTTGTCCAATGTGGTTTCAATCACGAGGTCCTGGGTTCGAATCCTGGATCGGGTCACGAAATAATTCTGAGTTTTTCATTCTTCTATCAAATTTTCAGTTTATTCCAAGCCCGGGTCGGGAAGATGATCACTATCATCAGCATCTGATTGTTATAAAATGAAATATTATCACCCTGAGCCCGCCAACCCACATTGGGGCAGCGTGGTTTATATCCCCTTTCCTATAAGGCTGTTAATAGGTTGATAATGAACTAAATCATTCGCCTTCCTACCACAGAGTAAATCTAATACAGCCTATGTCACCTGAACCATTACTATAAATCTATTGACACTTCATTAATTAAAATTGGTCAGTAGTGTAAGCGGCACGGTGAAACATAGAAAGAGGTATAAACATAGAGTACCAAAATCATTACCCGTCCTTTTGGCTTCGCCATAGTCGGTTTAAAAGACTCCATGCCGACGAGTATTTCTAGTAACATGATTGAAATCTCAGTAAACTGGCAACTTCATTCATGTTAAATGTCCCAGACGATGTTAAACCAGAGGGACAAATAGATCGTTTACAATCTGCCGTGATTGGTTTCTGAAGACGCCATTATCTAGGCGCAGCTGCACAGTTTTCCGAGCCGGCGGGTGATTCATTAAGCCTTCAACATTAATTCCTTAGTCTAGGCGTATAGTTTGCACTGGCTCAACCACGCTGCTTTGCTTGTGTTGAGTACTTGTTACATTATATCACAGGAAACTGTACATTTTGATAGGACTGTAGGTAGCTTTGACCGTGGCTTTTCACCGCCCTGTCGGAAAAGCTATACTCGTACCATCAAGCGATTAAACGTTTCGGTACGATGTCGTGCAGAAACTAAAAGGTGTGTAGATTTCATTCTACTCCTAGCAGCCACACGATTAGGTGTCATGACAGCCGACGGCTTACTTCTAGTGAGTAAAAAGAACTACTAACTATCACGTATTAGTTGTAAGTTTCCGACCATAAATAATTATCACGGATTTAAGTGAAGAAAGGGGATACGAAGCTTTGACCCACTAAATTATTGTTGATTATGTGGTGATGGTGTACGGTTGATTATATAACGATCGCTAACAGATCTTAATAATTTTGTTCGGTAACGACATAACATGTTCTCGTAATCTGACAGAATGGGCAACGTCTCAACTTTGTTCTATGTCCCGGAAGGTAGGCAAGTTCAATATTTAAAAATCAAATAATCACTAGCAGGTTTCTGATTACTCGAATCTATCTAGTGATCTGCAGCCACATGAGCTAACCACTGAACATTTTTCTTTTTTTATTGACAAGGAAGCAAAGTCTTTTTTATCCCTTTTCCTATAAGAAAAGCCACCACAGTGCTACATAAAATATGTAGATAATGATGTCTATAAAAAAACGAATCGAACGAAATATCAAATGCAGTAGAATTCCCGCAGCTTTGAAAATCAACTGCACATCGTTTTCATGCATTTTAATTGGAATGCGCATTTCCTAATTGCAGTATAAACATTAAAGCCCATTTTGACCGTCAAAGCATCGGGAGCGAAACAGAATTGCGTTTCACGGACAGACCTCGGTTGCATCAATCGGTTTAGACAACGCGCTGACTGGTGGGATGCTGTGCCCATAGAGTAAAAACATTTTTGGGCAGACAGTCCAAAATTTATTTTTTATATTAGTTAAGTTGGGTGTTTGTTATCTACAATAGTTGAGCGTTTTTTATTTAGACCAATCTATATTTTAACGGTAGACATATCACGGCTGATAGTCGTCCAAAAAATAGTTCCACAATTAAAGCGCGGAACTAAATACCTTGAGATTATAAATATTCGATTCCTGCCAGTTCAACTATTGTCGTACACTTACAGCCATTTTGCATACGAAAACAAAATAAAAATAATTAAATCCAAAATAGTTCGAAATCGATAGAATCGTTACATGCCATGACTCCTTTTGAAATAGCATCAGCACCTTCAAGCCTTCAATTACGCTATAAGAAAAGGATATTTGATACTGCACTGTTATAATTGACGAATATTAAAAAACAACATTACCATCTCAAAAGCAAACGAACCTCCACTGTAGGATCAACCTTTGCAGCGACTTCCAAATAACACGACCTTGTACTACCAGCATCCAGCTTCTTCCTACGACTCTCTCGATGCCATCAGTCCAGTTAATGGGAACTTGACCATTGTGCTTTCCATACTGGGATCGCCATTCCACCAAGATGGACCCCATATTGCAAAACATCTATGTTAGAAAGCCGCATCTGTTCGCATAGTCTATGGCCCTCGTCCGAGGGGCGAGCGGCGCGCGGCGCACCTGCGCGGGCTGGGGCGCGGCAGGGGGGGCGCCGTATTGATTATTCGGGGGCGTTTACTTTCGCCACTGTTTTAATGCTAGCCATGAAATGTTTTTATTGCCGACTTGGCAGCCCTGGCGTAGGTACTGAATAAACATCCCAATCAATATATATTGCTGTACAATTGCGTCTGGTTCTTTGACTATTATTACCTTGGGTGGTACTGAATAAATTGATTTTTCAATCATAACCAACATCTACAGAAGAGTATCATCATATCGTAGCGCACATAGGCTACGAGCAAGCCGTCCTTTGTTTGCTCTCGACTTGACGATTCACGGTAGCGGTTTTTTGCGAAGTGCGTGCATGTAGCACAATGCCCTAAACACGTCAACTTGAGGCTTAGCGCATCAGCGTATAGCTTTTGTTTAATTTTGAACAGTATGTTGCCTAGAAACCTAGTGGGCTTCTTGACTGGGAAAGTGTTTGGAACTTTAATTTTAAAGTTTTATTGAAAATGTTATTTAATGTATCAATAATATTTTCTATATCATTCTGTAACTTAATTCATCACCATTACTTTACAATAATGTAAAAAAGTCATATTACTCGAAATTAATTTTCAGTTTCAGTGCAAGTGTACATAATTAAGGAGTTCCATACATAGTTAAGGAGTTCCATCGATATTCCCAAAATCCCATTATCAGATCCTGCTATGATAAATATGGGACCAACGTGGAAGAGTACACTTTCAAACAAAAAATCGAAGTTTTCCCAAATCGGTCCATATGGGTAATCTCCTAACATACATACAAAAAAACATAAACTGGTAACTAATTGAGAATGTCTTTTTTGAAGCCGGTTGAAAATATAATAAAAGAGGCCAAACTAAATATTTCGAGAATGTGGATCCGCTTGTTGCACCGTAATGTCGTATTCAGTTCTGACTTAATCTTTGAGACTAATTGGAAGGAAATTGGTCATATTTAAAATACGAGAAGTATTAAGCAATTAATAATACTGAAAAATATTAATAAAAAGGCTCCGACCTACGTATCGTAATAGCGTATGCAAGTCTGGTACAAAGTATGATCTCTTTAACGCTTCGTTAACCCCGGGGCTGAAGAGTGGTCGAGTGGCCCTAGATCCGAATTCCGGGTCGAGTGAGGCGCGCTGTACTTTTGACCAGAGAGGTGTGCACCTTCCAAAGATTTAGCGCTGCGAAATATTTACATACTGTTACACGTTTAACTGTAATATTTCGCTTACATCGCTTTTTTACATAGCGTATAATTGTAGAGGTTTAGAGGTGTGCACCTTCCAAAGATTTAGCGTTGTGAAATATTTACATACTGTTACACGTTTAGCTGTAATATTTCACTTACATCGCTTTTTTATATATAACGTATAATTGTAGAGGTTTAGACGTGTGCACATTATATTTACTCGTACTCGTACATCCTTACTAATGTTGTATAGGCGTAAGTTTGTATGTATGGATTTTTGTTGCTCTTTTACACAAAAACTACTGAATGGATTTTGATGAAATTTCACATGAATATAACTTATATATCAGAATAATACACTAGCCACATTTTACCCAGAAATTCCTAGGGCACGAGTTTGTGATTTTACTTATCACAATTATTTGATAACAATCTAAGAAAGGGGAAGAATATTTTCATAGCCCATTATGAGCTAGGTTTCCGTCCTTATAGAAAAAGCAACCCACCTCGCCACTGCAATGTGTGTTGGCGGCTTTAAGTATAATATTTTTGACGTAACTACATGTTTACCAAGCGCGCTTTAAAGATAAGCTCACAAGAAACTGTCAAGTTTTTATTTTATCGAGAAGAGCCTTAGAGAAATTCAATCAGTTGATCAAGATGTTAATAAAAATATCTTGAAAGAGGCTGAAAGTAAATAATCAAGAGCATTTCGACTGAAGAACAAAGAGTAGCTCCAGCAAATAGATCGTTCTGATGAATAGGGACAATCGAACTGACTTGTATTGTGATGTTTTAATTGATGTCGCGCTTTTAAGTGATTTAATGAAAATCGTTACGGCATTTTACAGGCGCTCACTTTAGAAAAGCAGAAAGAGATGAACGACGACAGAACTGTAATTTCAATTGTCTTTAGTTTTGTTTAAAAATGTTGTCTTTCAAATGGTTTATACATGTACTAGAGGACGCCTGTGGTTACATCCGCGTAGTTCATGTGTGAAAATTTCGGGGTATAAAGTATGTTATTATATCAAAATAACAAAACTTCATCATAAACCATTTAGTAGTTTTTTGCGTGAAAGAGTAACAAATATCCATACTTACAAACTTTCGCGTTTATAATAATAGAATTGAACATCTTGAGTCTACTTGAGAATTTAATTTTTTTTCCAAAATTTTTTTTGGCAATGCGTTGGTGATATCACACTATGGTGCCTTGGATAGCACGTAGAGCTGATGGTCCCTATTATTATCGTGAACATCTGGTAATGATTGCAACAAAGCTTAAGCCCGCCAAACCGAATTCATGCAGCGTGGTAGTTCTCAATTTCATAATCTCTCTTCTATAACAAGGCCTGGCCGGATCTTGAGTAAGATGATAGTAGTAAAATTAAGCAAACACGTTCTGTCAGAGATTGCATCATGGCGTACCGCACGACTTTTACAATTGTACTAGTCTCTACCTTCGCGTACCTATATTAAGACAGAGATGTTTATTTATTTACACATTTATCTTTTTATTAGTTATTTCGTACACCATTTAAAACCAGCAAGTAATATTGATACATAAAATCAAGTAATAGAGTACAAAAGGTGGTATCATCGCTCAGTGCCGATTGCTTTTAGGCAACCTAAGGCTTAGGAAAACATCCGACTGCAGAAATATAGGTAAAAAATAAAAAATATCTGATTAATCTGAGCAGGTAAGTAATACCTATAGGGCTCTGCTCGTCGCCTCGTGGCGTCACTCTGATTGATTGTGCCGGGAATTTTTTACCTAAACAAAGCTCCTCCGACATTTTATGATGAAGGATTTTAATACCTCCTCTCTTGGAAAAAGAACGAGATTATTTTTAAGGGCATTGTTTTTAGGTGATATACAATAGGAAGTTTTTTTATGATAAATTGCTTGAAGTTAAATGTTACGTGTATTTTTTTATTTTACAAGTTAGCCCTTGACTGCTGAATGCAGCACCCGGTGGTAAGTGATGATGCAATTTAAGATGGAAGCGGGGTAACTTGTTAGAAGTAGAATAAAATCCACATCCCTTCGACTTCTACACGAAATGGCACTGGAACGCTAAATCGTTTGGCGGTACGTCTTTGTCGGTAGGATGGTAACTGCTGAAGCCTCCCACAGCCAGAACTGGACCAATTTAGAAAATCTTAATCGGTCTAGCCGGGAAACTATCCCAGGACCTTCGTTTCATAAATCCACCGCGCATACCACTGCGCCACGGAGGCCGTCATATTTACGCCATTCGAAGATATTCCACCCGTTTTAGTGGTCCACAGCCAATTTTGTTACTAAGCTGTTTAAATTAGCGGTATTATGTTACTTTACAACCCCGCCGAATATTTCAACAAGATCCAATTACTTGGCGTACCTTGACTTGTATTACAACTTATTAATGTCTAGGTTCAACAGCCTGTAATAAAGCTCCCTATTTTAGGCATTGATTGGTGTAGGCGTTACATTTACATATAACGATACGATTTCAAATCGTATGAGATTTTATTATTGTTTAGTATTGTAATCTGCTATAATGGCCTGTGTACGCTGCTGTGGCATTCCGTAGCTGTTTCTTGCTCAATTGACTTACTTTCGCTAGAAAACCTGTCATTATGTTACTCATGAACTTTTTTGAGTGTCTTAGGCCTTCTACCTTGTCCTATTCTTCCGTCGTCATCTTCTCGGCATATGACGTCAGCGCCATGTTTATCACACATGGTGCAAGTGCGACACATGGTTCCGGGCCCAAAACTACTCAGGTCATTCATACATTCCAGTACCAGTGCAGATATTTCTAAGTAAGTATTTATTGTTTGCTACTTTTAAAGTTGAAATAATAGCGTCTTAGCACATCATGTCGTGTCGTCCCATGTACGTGCGCTTTTTAAGGTAATATGATAGATAGACATTATAATGCTTTTTGAACTTATCTCGGGGTTACCATTAATATCCGGCGGCGTAACGATATCCTGAACAGTGTTCCACCCACTCCCAAGTATACTTACTTACTGTACTTACGCCTACCTGCTGAAGATGTTACGAACTCCACATGTACTTTGATCCTTGGAATTATAAACTTTTACAAGTTGTTGAATCGTAACTTATAATTTATTTGAAAGAAAAACGAACCGTCTTTAAATTGTTATACTGAAAGCTTTTCTTAAATTAGAAAAATCTATCGGTAGTGAGAATGTGAGAAAAGTGAACTTTAAAAGGTTTTCCTTTTGTTATGAAATCACGATTCTTCAAAAAATTTTATATGCCATTGGTAAACGATACTGTGGATGTTCACAGTCTTTCGAAGTTCCAAAGTTTTCTTTATACTTTAATGATGAGATAATCTAATAAAGAGGAGGAGCAACATCAGCTGTAACATTAGTATAATATTTGTTAACTAAGCTTAGATATTTTTAACTTAACAACGAGGCGCAAGTCCTGTACCTGGACTGTTTCCGGACTTTTTTATTTTTATTTTCATAATCATTTATCAAATTTTAGTAATTATATTTATGATATTAGCTGTTTTTACGACTTAGTTAAGTTTTTATAATTATCTCAATCTATGCAATTTTTCAATTTCTCTCAACGTAAAAATTCAATTTTAAAAAGTATTTGAAAACAAAATCGGTTTAGTCGTTTACAAGTTACGTTAAGACCTTTTCTTTTTTTAACGCATTCGGACTTCAGTCATCCGCTACACCACTGTGCTATTAAGGCTTCGTGGTCATTAGGGTCCTAGTCACGCGCCTCTCATTTGACTGCCCCCGATCCCGATATTAGGACGTAAAGGGGGCATTTTCCCTCAACTTATTACAAGCACAGGGGCCCATTACGAATCATCGAAATAATGAAATGGCCATTTAAATGTTTCTCATTGTTTCACGTGATGATGAATTGTCTATTTATGTTATACCAGCAGTTGATAGACGTTGTCTAATCGGGTCATTGACCCATGTACTTATTGTTTTTATATACCTACATTTTAGTTGAATATATTTTCGTCTTGTACTGTGATTATTTAAAAACAAATAAATATAATTTTATCTTCTTTATCTTCAACCTTCCAAGCTACCTTACTATCTTAGGAACAATTTCATCAAAAAGAACTGCATTTCCTAATTGCAGAATCATCACCGGCCTGGAGAAACAAGTGAACCGATTTCAATAGGTATAATTTAATTATAATTATTTAAACAGTTACTGTAGTTATATTTACTAATCTAACTACAGTAACTGTTTACATAATTATAGTTATAACGGTAGAGCAGTTAACTGCTCGTTTAACCACAGAGGGTAGAAACAGATAAACCGATTTCAATATTTCTTTAATTACAGTCCTAAGTTACTTAAGGGTAGTTAAACTAATATTACGGTAAGTTGGTCGTACAATCGAGGGTGGAGTTGGGCTAACAAGCTCACAATCGCATTAAGGCTTCCAGCGCGCCCCGGCTCACTCTTGAGATCTATCCGGCCTCAATTATGGCTGCGTACAATAACATCTCTACAACCCGCATATAATTGCCTCACATCTACTTATTAGTAGCTAATATTATAAATGCTACCTCGTTGATCTAGTTTGAGGCTGTGTGATTTTGGATCAAACGTATGAGGATTCGAATTCTGTCCTACAAAAAGTCCGAGATATCTTTCTTCTAAGAAATTTTCTATAAAATTCTAAACCCCGAGTCTTGGTACTTTGGTGGTATTATATCTTTATCGTTAATAAGCAATGATGATAATAATCAGGAAATAGCTTTATCCGTAATAAGCAATGATAATAATTTATTTATTTATTTTTGGTTATCTTTGACCGTTTGATGTGAAACAAAACAAGCGTCAGAAATATACTTCAAGCATCCTAGCCATCGCCCACTGATGAACGTTCTTATAGGTCCCATAGTACCCGACTATATCTCTGAAGTCGATATATTTTATAGTTTATATGTTGTTATATCATTTATTTTATGCTTACTGCAAAGAAACTATGCAGAGCCAGTATCTGTATAAAGCGGGACGAATGAGATTTTATCGCCCAATATGCCCTTTGATAGGATTAGTTCCCTAACGATGCGTGGGGTGTAAACAGATTCGCAAGCCCTTAGCTTATTTTCACACAAACATTAAGACTGTTTAACGTCTGTCTGCCCATGTTCATCACATTTTAACAAGACGAAGATAATATAAGTGTATTTTTAAGGATACAATTGGCGGATAAATCAGAAATCGGTTGTAACGTGTAGAAAACCATCGCCTACATCCATAGGAAAACTTCGCTGGACTTCTACAATGATTTTAATTAAGACATTTAGACAGATAGAGTTCGCTTAACAACTTGAACTCTATCTGTCTGAATTAAAAGGTCTATGAGTACTAAATTACCTAAATTGTAAAATAATACTCGTTTTCTGATTCAAATGTGAGCAGGTACTCTTGATCTAAGTTTTATTAGATCTATGTCTCGTTTTAATTGTAAAATGGACCAAATAAAAATATATACCTATCCAATTAACCACAATATAACTTGAAATTAGCTCTCGCTAACTCCTTTCGGTCCAAGTCCTAAAAGGAACTCAATAAAAATACGCAATATTGGTCAGTCAAGCATTGTGAAGTCGGTATCCGGATCGGATTCCAAATTCTGTTTTTATTATATTATACACATGAAAACTTTTTGCTTTTAACACTTGATATCTTAAAAATAAACAAAAAAAACACCCTATCCATTAGTTTAGAGACTACGATGCCTCAAACAGGCAGAGACACGTCAAACTCATGACACCTCTATTGCTAAAACTGAGACTAACTTCCAACGACAGACTTAAATCTGATCAAGTCCTAAAATCTATTCAGCTTAATGAAATCGTTAAAGCTTATCAAAACGTTGAAGGTTAATGCACGTTAATGTGCTCACCTTATGCTAATGCGGCGCGAGGTCAGGTTTACTGATCCAGGGTTAGTTGGAGCCTACACTAAACCTAATAACGAGCCGAGGTTAACCTAGAACAAAGGTATGCCTTTTATGACTATTTTGTTTTAATCCTATTGGTAAAAGTGTATGAAAATAATTGTTAGCCAAAGTTCGAACACGAGACCCTGAGTTCGAATCCTGGTGGTGGATAGTCGAATAAATCTGCTTTGTTCTTTCTTTTTAAAAAATTTCAATAGGTCTTAATTCCCTACTTCCTTAAAAGTCAGGAAGTTAGTTGCGTTACACCCCCGTCCCTTGGAGAGCACGTTATGTATTCGGTTACGGTCTCTGTCATTTACATCTAATAGTGATTATTAATGAATAAAACGTTAAGCCCACCAATCCACATTTGACCAGCGTGGAGGATCTAAGCTCTATATCCCGTCTCCTACAAGAATCGCCTGGCCCAATACTGAACCGTTATTAGACTGATTGTGGGGACGTAGATGACATCGTATCAATTTCTGCAGAGTTCATTTACACAACGTAGATACATTTTACTCCGAGACCGAAATATTTTCAGAAGATGTTGTCTCTCACACTACAATATTCTAATTCAAATACGATACTCATAATGAACTTCCGCAATGTAACGCCAACTTCTAGTCTACATAAAAATATCGAATTTTAATTTTAACATAAACGTTATCCATAACATGTATTGTTATGGATAACGTTTAGGTAACCGTAGTAACCGCTTTTCATCATAATCGGTGAAACGTATAACTCTGAACAGTATAAAAATTGAATATGTGGATCGAATTATTGATTTGAAATGAAACGAGCGTTTATGGGAGGGTGGTCACCACTCCCAGAACAGTTAACAGCAAGGCCAGCTATCAAAATACATCGTTCTGTGTTTGCAGTCACCTTCAAAGGACCGGTGCCGCACTGAAAATTGGTGCGGACCATTAAATCAAACGGCCCGCCCGCCGGCTCCAACACAATTTCAAAAGATTGCGTTTTTATTTCAAACATTTCAATTTACAACCGTTTATGAAACTGCCGGCGAGCGAGAGATTTGTATGGGCGTCGAGCTGTAGAGAAATAAATGTTAAAACTTTTATAGTGCATTAACTACATTGATTTTTAAGGGTGCGAGTTCGTAACCGACTGCAGAGATAACATCAGGCGAGTCTTACAGCGACACGCTACTGGTTTGTAAGCCCTTACTAATATTTTAAATGCGAAAGTTTGTATGTATGGATGGATACATGTTTGTTACTCTTTTATGCAAAAACTACTGAATGGATTTTGATGACACTTCACTATAATATGGTTTACATATCAGAATAACACATATGCCATATTTTATCCCAAAATTCCTACGGAAACGAGAACTACGGTGAACGGGGTAAAACCAAAACCGCGGGCGTCCTGTACTCGTTTATAATTATTATGATTGTATAGGATGTTTTTATTGACAGTTACAAAATTTGAATTGCTTCTCATAATATGAATGTGATAGACGGTGTGATTAAATCCAAGTATCTCAGATTAACGATTGCCAATGATGCTTTTGCGGGGTTTCCAAAGGTTTATTTAAATAACTAAATATAATGCTTTAGTTTATGTATCAAAAATTCTGGTGCTTTTCACTTTAACAAACCGTTCATTAACTCTCGGACAATTATTGGAAAAAGGATTTCGCGTCCAACAGCTCGAAATTGTTAGCGCCGGTGGGAGAAAAATCTCAATATTTCCCAGTATTTCTCATTTATTTCCAATTTCTCGCGTTTATGATCGCGCGGAATGCCGGCTATTTAACGCTCGCGTCCGTCTCTTTTATTGAGAAGAAAATATTTAATAAGAACGATTTTCTTTTAAACGCCCCGCGATTTTTCTATTCTGCAGAAAATTAATCTGATAAACAACGTTGAGCCTTAACGAGTAAGTCGTGAGGTTCAAAATTGAATGGAGCATACTCAACTCCGCAGGGTGGAGCAAACATGTTTAAAAGTTGAAAACGGAGATCATAAGGGAAATGCGAGAAAATATTAGAGGTTTTCCCGAACTCAAATAAAAGTCGGGAAGGTGTGTAAATTGTATTATATTAAAAAATATATTTTTTCGGTCAAATTCAATGTTTGCTAATGGACTTTTTGATGTTGGATTACAAATTGATTGAAAAAAATGTCGTTTATACAGATAGTTCGGATATCCTGAAGAAACTTGTTCAGTTCCAGTTCTTTGGGAAGATCTTTACGACGTGCGGTGGACAATTAGGTACAAGTTCAAGCTGTACAAATGTTATGTAATTCACAAATGAACAAAAAACAACATTCTTCTCATGACAAAGGACCGTATGGGTTCCAAACTAGTCGGGCATACTCCAATAATTTGACGTGAGTTTCAGTTTATATTTTAATAATATGGAAAATACTTATAATAGTTAAAATTCTAATATAGCAACATTTTAATGTAAATATTGTGGCCTTTTTGTTAGTTTGTGAATTCATAAATTGAACGTTACTTGTATTGTTCTCTTTTCTAAACAGTGAACAAAAAAATGCAACTTGTAATAAGGAGTCAGTTAAATTGTTTGTGTTTATTTTTATACAAAGAAAAAATATAAATATTTTTACAATTAGTTGTGGTTACGACAATACGCGGTGTGTAATAATCAAACCCTAGAACAAACAAAAGTTTGACTATTTGGAAATGGGAAACTTTGTATGGACGTCTGTTTATGAAATTTAGAGAATTTCAATGAAAATGATATTGCGATGTTTTTCATAAACCTTAAATTAAATAAATAAAAATACTAAGATAACCCCAACTTTTGAACGAGAAAATAAAACAAAAAAGGCTCAATTCCTAATACTTATAAAAGCTTTTTATCCAATCAACGTCGGATTTGTATTTTTGATTTCTCAAGTGTTCACAAAGAAATAGGAAATATATTCGTATGGGCATAATGCGAGGGGTTGCCATGGCAACGTCGTCAGTCAATGAATCGGCCGCATGTTACAGATTTACTCCCCGTCTGCCGATTTTTGATTTTTTTTTGTCTTATTTCGAACGCTAATTTATAACTGAAAACTTCGCTACCGGTTGCCGTGGCCCGAGTTGTTAGATGTAGCGTTTTACACGTATTTAACAAAATTACATTTTTTTTTTAATACAAAATCTATCTGTAACATAGTGGACTACATCTATTTTATGTAAATTACAATTCAAATAATGGGACTATATGTAAAGATATAGAGGTAAAATTATACCTATATGTTATATAGATGGAAATCCCATCTCTAAAATTACAGTTATATATAAATAACTAAATAGTGTGCAAAATTTCATGAAAATCAGCTTAATAGTTACTGAGTTCCTCGCGAACAAACAATGTAATATAATATGATTTTAAGACATTTTAGAGCAAAATATAAAATTAGCAGAATTAAAAAGGAATGGTTAATTCCTCAGAAACTAAATTGTTCTTATTCTGGAGTGGTTAATTCCTCAGAAACTAAATTTCTCTTATTCCCATTAGAAATTTGGATTTTCAAGAATACAACAGCTTATCGCTGTAACAAATTTATATCCAAATCCTGCTGCTTTTAGTTATAAATGTTGTGTGTGATTTTAACGTAATATATTATTTTATTCAGAGAACATGTTTTCAATTATTTTTTCAAGTTAATGTATTTTTGACTCATCTTGAGCCGTGTCCTTCATTTCAATGTCGGAATACACCTTATCTTTTGCACCACACCTGAAGGGCTCGTCGTCGGAAGATGGGAGGTGTCAGCCCTCACGCCGCGGCGGAGGGGGGAGGCAAATGGGCTCCTTTGATAATTTATTATTGAAACGTCGCTTTCATTCTTTCCTTTTGTGATATTGTCTCCACTCGTAGCTTATTTGTTCCTACGTAATTTGTTTGAAAATTTGCTATTTTTATATTTCGTTCCTAATGCCGTTATAGATCGGGAGGTGTTTTGGCGCGTATATTTCGCGCTCGTTAGTCACGCTGTACCATAATTTGAGCAACATGAAGTAACTAAGCCTCAAACTTTTGTGTATAGCGAAGGACTTTTACTCAAGATTTGGGCATTTTTTAACTTTGAAAGAATAATTGCATATGTATATAAAAATGCTATAGATGACCCATATACTAAATATGGGTTATGCATTTTTATTAAATTAAGCAAAACTTTACTACGAGAAATGAGTATAACTAAAATGAATGAAATTATTCGGCATCTTTATTCGTAGCAACGAACGAAGATGCCGAATGAACCCAAGTCTTGGATTCTAGTCCGGCCTCATACTGAAAAGTATAGAAACAAAGAGACACAGATACAGGCGATGTAGCTATACCAAGCGTTGTTCGCTTTGGGCGTTTAATATAATCAAACACACGCCATATCTGTTAAGGGCTTTATAACTTTTGCGGTAATGCGCGATTTGTATTCGGTTTTTATTTAATCAGAGAGTTTTAATTAATTATTCCTTTTCGGATTTTTTTAATATTAATTTTTTATGGAAATGTAAAGCAATAAACCATGTACTTACACATCGCTGTTCGAAATTACAAACTGGAAATTATTTTTCAAATATATTTCTGATAAAAGAAACTTATATTTTAAGTATGTTTGTAACTTTTTAATATTTTTTTGCAAAACAAATCATAGTCCTGTATGTTTGTATTACATAATTTTGTTGATCTGGTTGTTAATTACATCTGTTGCTGACCATGAGGTTCTGGGTTCAAGTCGCGGTACGATTTTTGAAAATAAGATTATTGTTTGAATATTTTCTTCCTTACAAGAATTTTTTTAAAAATCGGTAGAAACCAGAAGTTGTAAAGTTTGTGACTTTACCACCCATTTCTTAGAGTCACACATCAAGCCTTCGCTCTAAGTCATATAATTAATAGTGTCAAAATTTATCTCCTAAATCCTCTGACCCCCATTGGAGCAATGTCATGAACGAAGACTCTTAACTCCTTTTCTATTATAGGTCAGTAAAGGCTCGTGCCCTGTAGGAAGTCTTTAGAAATAGGTTGCTGATGATGTATTAACACAATATTACGTAAACATAAAATTTATCTATCAAATGCACTTACTTTTTGCCTAAAATGGAATAAATCGCAAGCGAAAAACATATTTTTTATGCGACAGAAAAAAATGAGCGTCGAGAAAAACAAGTTAAAATTAATACCTCGCAAAAGTTTAATGAAAATATCACCTGCGCTCTTTGACTATGTTTATAGACCTTTAAATATATAGTGGGGTGAAAGCCCTGGGATTTAAATGTATAGGATTTTTACTCTAATGTAGTTACACATTAAGGTTAAAATCGCGAAACTTCTCAGGATGCATTGGGGAGAAAAGGATACGCATCCAAACTCGCGAGGGGAGTTTAACAATAAGGCTCATTTGATAAATTGCGATATTGTTGTTGCCCCAGATAGCCAGTCTTTGGTGATCTCTGAACCTTTTTTTGCCGGCATACATTCTTTAAATATTACAACGTGAAGATAAGAGGTCAGGGTGGGCTGGTTTCACGTTCCTCACGTGGAATTTGCTTTCATTGGCTGAACCTACATTTGTAGTTCTGGTTTGTTGGTTATTGAATTGTTTGAAGTTTAGTCGAGTGGAGGCCTTTTTATCAATTGCCTTTTGTTTTAAAGGTACATCCTGTTGTGAACAGTACATCATTGTACGCATTATGATAAAGCTTTGAGTATTTTCATGTAAAATTCAAAGGATAATCCATTCTTTTGTCGTAGAGGTTTATGATATAAATCTTTATGATCAATGTACTTTATTTATATTGAGTTAATGGAAGAGTAAATGTTCGAAATTAGTTAATACCTATATAAATATAAAGAGGAAAACAACAGGAAAAAGTTTTGTGTTAGTAAAATGAAGATATATAAAAAATATAGTACTTGTCATGACAACTACTGAGTTTCCGGCTATTCGCAGTGGAAATTTGTCTTCCAAGCCGGCGGTAGAGTCACTACAAACAGTCAAACTTGACGTTTCAAAAGTGCTTGTAAAGAAAGCCTATTTGAAAAAAACGAAATTTGTGTTGAAACGATAATAACACCTTTTTTCCATTTTACTATTAATTTTTTTTTTACTTTTACAATGCAATGCAATACTAAAATGTTGAATAGTAACTTACTCCGTTGTTATCTACTTTTCAACTCTAGTACCTACTAATATTTCAAACTTTACGTTTTAAAAATACAAACTTGAAATAAACGAGTTTTAAATTTTGAATTAGAATAGAATAGTTGTTGATGTATTAGTTGTACATCGATAGAGTCATGATGGAGCTGACGCAATCAGCAGAGCTAACTCGGCGCCGCAAAGTTTGATCTGCGCGCGAATTATTCGCGTAATTTCAATTCGCTCCGCGGTCGTTCGCAGCAAATACGGACATTGGAAGCGGTTTGCTACACAAAAGTACCGACAGCAAAACATGTTCCAGTTAGAATCCGTAAGAAAATTATACTGTTTTGGCCATTTATATCGTTTTCTACATATTTCTTGATGCCAAATTTTTCTTCAATGGTGGGACTCTACCATAAATAGTAGAGCTTTGACTTGACAGAAATTTTAAAAAAGCTGGCTTGAAATAAATGAAGTTAAGTTTTAAGTTAATACAGTTATTCCTATTTATGAAGAATAATAATATCTAGTGATTTTCTGACCTTGAGGTAATAAAAACAATTATTTGATTGAGACCAAATTGAGAGTTTTTTTATTGTGTCATGAATTAGGATTGTAATTAAATTGAATAAATAAAATAAGTTACCAAGCAATAAGTTAGTTATTACTTAATCAATTTTAAAATGTTTTATTTTTCGGAGAACACGGCTATGCATTTGTTATAGTATTTATATAAAGAGTTAAGTTAGGGTAGATCGGTATTGTAAAAAATAATATATACCTACTAGAGAAGGATATACTAGCTAATAATTAGTTGCAAATAAGGTATTAAATAAAAAAAAGTACTAAACTCACAAATTTTCTATCATGTTTATTATTCTTACTTAATACAACACATTTATACACAACTGGGAACCAAACTACTTAAGTAAAATAGAATGTAAGCATTTAAGCATAATTTGTACAATATTTTCATTAAATAGATGTAAAAGAAATAAGTAGGTACAATGGTTAAACAGAATATTACAAAGAATATAAAAATAATACAATATAGTCAACACTTACGTTTACACAATCTGCCAGCCTCGTTACGACTAACTGTAACAATATAGTTCCTTCGTTTTTATACTACTGCTGGCCAGCTGTCGACCAATCACAGACAACCGGAAATTACAACAACCAACCAACAATAAATAATTTTAGAAATAATGTGTTGATTAAACTTCTTATTATTTAAAAAATCCTAATATTATTTGTAAGAATTTATACATATTTTTCTACACAAGAATTGTATACAGTTTATAAATTGTTCAGAAGACATTTATCAAAATAAATACAAATCAGCAACTGTTTAGTAAATAGTTCACAGATTATACTTAAAAACTATTATAGTTTTATTATATTAACAGCATTAACATTAAGTATATTCTGATACATTCCACATATTTTTTGATTAGACTGAATATAAAGTAAGGTTTAAAAATAACGTTTTTGCCGACCGTACTAAAAGGTCTATAAAGTCACATACCACAGTGGCATAATGTTCGCCGCGGTCAGTTTTATCGGCGCGCGCTCCTGTGTGCATCTCATTAAAATCATAAACTACCCTCGAATTAACCCACTGGGGGATTATACCAAGATGGCCGTCGGTTAGAATGCGAAATGACCTAGTTTTATTGCGTAACATTGTTGTATTGTAGTGTGAATAAATAACAATTTATTTGGCACTAACCGGAGCCCTCGGGAAATTCCAGCTGTAATACAACGTTCTATCTCTAATTTAATTTTTTTAGTAAAAAAATTATACTTACTTGAAAACGCCGACCATCTACAAACAAAGAGTAGGGTACAACTTGAATCGGCATTACTAGTACGTAATAAAATTAGTTAGTATATTCGGATTTTAATAAGTACCAGAAATAATGGCTGACACTCTTCTAGACACTGGGTATAACACCAATTTGAATTTCTTGAAAGTATAGCCCAATAATTCACAGTATGAACTACGACTCAAACGTAGGACAACGTTATCTGAAACTAACAAAATAAACGCTAGACTGACGAGGCACTTTAGCCTTCGTCGTACCAGCAACATTCCCTTCAAACCGGAACATAGTAGGTAGGAAAATGGTCGTTTCATAAAATCGGTTGTCGACACATAATATGGAAGCCGGACAAACTGAACGACCTACCCTCCTTATGGATCATTTGAGCCATTCTAACTAATCCATACTTATATTTACTAGTTCAATCTGTTGTTAGTTAACAACGTTTGACGACCTCTGGTTAATCCGTAGAGGTCGTCAACTGTTTTTAGTTCTTTTTATTTAATGTTATGTGATTATGTAATCTAAGGGTGCAAGTTGTAACAAAACAAGCAGGCGATGTGAAGCAGCATCATAACAGGATTGTATTCATTTCCATGAAATTTCGTGGCTTACGATACCTCGTCTCCATACAAATAGTTTTTGGGAAACTTCGCCTACTGCTGTCGTTGGCCATCGGCAACGTCGACTACTGCCTCATACCCTAATATTATTGCGCATTAGGGGTAAAACACAATCTCTACAATCTACTTACCCTTAATTAATTGGCTTCATGTTTAGCATCATACCTGAATTTTGACCTGACCGCTTGGCTGTACATCGTTCCGGTTCTATGTCATGTCCGTTAAAAACAAAACAATTATTAATGGTTTCTTTACAATCACAATATAACATTTATTATTAGTAATGAACAATCGAATGCCGCCCTTAGTTTACATTTAAATTATATTTTAACTATCTCTTTGTTTAAGGTAAGGGGCACCATCCCCCTATGCCCACCATTTTGCCTCAACCGTTTGATTAATACAAAGTTATCCACGATTGTAATTGATGTAGAACAGGTTTCACGTAAAAAGGACACTTGCCTGTCCATCGCTACGAGCTTTATGCAAGTTAGATAATTAATGATATATACTTATTTCGTGCATTTAATAATATCATCTGTTGCTCATTCACCTTGATAGCCGAATGGGTTAAATCTTCGACTTTCGTTTAAGATATCGAGCGTTCTATTGTAGACAAGCACTTGCTACTTTGCAGAGCTCTGGGAGTTTTTAGCAGTTGAATATTCCACTTTTTTAGTTTTTATTGAAAAGTGTTACCCACACTTAAGGGATTATTTATATTTAAGAATAAACTTGATATCAAAAATTGCGGAACCGACGGCATTCGAACCCGCGTCGAACTGAAAACCCGGGCACTTAGAGCACCTTACCGCTAGGTCACGATCCCGATGACGTAGGTGCCGAAATTTTACTTTGATATTATGTTTTTGATATTCAGGTGCGTCGGTGCCGCAATTTTTTATATTATGTTTATTCTTAAATATGAATATTCCACATTTCTGCAGGAAAGGAAAATATATTGAGGTTACCAGAATAAATGAGTGAAATTCAACAAGATCTCAGTGTTAAGTCACGAGGACACTCAAATTTGAAATGGCTTAAAAATTAAGGCTACAAGATTAATGCAACGAAATTTACTTTTTAGGTCACTTGGTTAGGTAGCACTGTGGATTTAAAAATTACAAAAAAAATTTGCATTGCAAATATACATAAATAAAAAATAAGTAAAAAATAACTGAGAGAAAGTTGAAAAAGCTTGAGGCTTCTAGTCATTGAATGCTCTTTCGCTACTAAGACAATCTCAGTGCTCCTTTCGCATGAAACCTGCAACATCCAAGTTTGACGATTTGTTTTAATTGGTAACGCCGCTCTTCTTTGTCCCGATAGACGCCACTTGGAAATTTACGAATAATGGCGTGGATTTTAGGTAAGTTCGGATTGTGTTTCAAGTTCGGAGTGGTTGAAACTTCGTTGAGTTGTATAAACATTAATTTCGTGGGTTTGATTAATAGGAACTGTTATATTATAATAGCTATTTGAGCGCGAGGTGGAATGTCGATAAGAAATTTAAAGGTACCGCAAAGTGGACATTGTATCGAGATGAAATAAATTGTCGATATTAAGATATTATGAATAAACTATCGGTCGCCTGTGGTTTACCCGTGTAGTTGGAATATCACGATACAATTTTTTTTTATGACAATTTAACTGGCAGTTTCAGAAATGAGCTCAAAAAAACAGACAAACAAAAATTTTAAAAATGTAGAAAATACTTTCATAATATAAAAGCTGTTAATTTAATAAAAAAATGCTTACAAGCACTTCAATTATATTTATTAGTAGAGATATAGATTTATAGACCCTCCTTCCCCCTCCCACTTCTCACCATGTTGTTATGACAGGAAGTACGCTTGGTTGTGCGCACGCGACTGTTTTTAAATGTCGTTTTTAGGGTTCTCCATAAAATAATACTAAAAATCTTTTTATGTTTTTCATGTTAATACTTGACAAGAAAAAAGTATCGATACCTTTTTCCCTCTGGATCTCTATTTTTTCTAATTAACATTAGCTATATTTGCTGCTTGATTTCAGAAATAAGTGTGTCTGTTATAAAGAGACACCAAAAGTTAGACAAATACCACTAAGTATTTGAATAATCTTATTTACTTGAATTTGTTAACTTCTTATAAACAAGTTTATTCATTTCTTTAAATATTTAAAAAAAAATTTGAATACAAAACACATTAATAGTAAAACGTACGGAACACTTAAAGAGCGAGGTCGGTACGCGCTTAGTTTCCAAACTAAAGTATCGTTTGCTTTGCATAATTAACCCGAACACGTGTCAGTTTGTAAGTTGAAAGGGTTCCTTGTATCTTGTGTATTAATTATCGTGCGGTTAAATGGAGTTTTACTTAAGTTGTATTGTTAATTACTTTGATAATTCCTTTCCACACTGTATTTATTTGTAATGATTATTTTAACTGCTTTGCATGTCCTGTAGTTCGACTATGCAACTTCTCATTTCAGGGTTCGATTCCCGCGACCGGCTGTGGTTTCTTTTGAAATATTACTGTTGTGTGTTGTATAATATTTAATTTAACGCCACTTTTATTATTGAGAACAGCCTCGACCTAAAACTATTCAATTCAATTTCAATTCATTTATTTAGCGTTCATGTCAAATTATTGTACTAACATGCTTTACATGACATGGACCCTGGCAGGGCGTTGCTAACATAGTATAAACTTACGTTTATAAATAGTAAAATTACAAAAATAAATTGAAATTTCAAACTTTTAATAAATAATAATAATAATTTACAGTCTAGTCAATTCTTTTAAGTCAAATATTCTTTTAGGTCATAACTGCATTTTTCTAAAAGCCATTTGTTTATTTTTATTTTAAAGTTCAGTAAATCTAATCGTTCGATATCTTCTGGCAATTTATTATACTAGTCTGTCATACATCGACGATAAACTCATTAGTTGTGCCTTTTTTTAATTTTTCTTACTTCCACAGTATTGTATTAAACGACAGATTTTTAGTCCGGCATGTATACGTATGTTTATTATTTATCATTATCTTTATCTCTTTTAATTGCCTTACTCCAGGGGCTGAGGCTCTTCTGCCCTATAAGAGAGGGAGATTTGAAACTTTAACCCATTACACTATTCCATTGCTTGTAGGCAAGCTTAACGTGTTAATATGAATCTATTCTGAATCTGTAACGTCTATCGTAAACGACAATGACCGGGACTGTCGGCTTAAGTGTTCCCCCGCGGGCGTGCTCGCCTTGAATTTAATCAAACTTCTAAAATTACAAAGCAACTACCCTCCGCAAGAAGTGATCAAAGTAAGCGTTACCTTTTTAAGACGAAACTACAAGTTGCAACTAAAAGTTGCCCAGCAGGAGTTGTTGTTAATTTAAATTCTACAAGTTTAAGGTCCGACGGAATTCACGCCGGCCATTCGAAGTAGCATAATCACCCGGTGGAGATAAAACAAACTCAACTTTGTGAAAAACTATGCGATGACGACTAAACGTGCTTAGGGATCGATCACACTTTTTCTGCTTTAGACTGCTGCGTTATTTTTAAGACAAATTAAACTTGTGCCTATAATCTTAATATACCTACCTTAGATACTAAGGCTTTTAGTCAATATTGTTACTTACAATTTATTGTTTCTACTGCCTAAAATATTCCGTCTCCTATAAAGTGCCTGGCCTACATGACGATTCTGTAACTAAACTCGATAGTGTGAGTCTCGAGGTCATCTCTACCAATAGTATCTTGTTACGCAGAGAGAGATCGACGGCGTCGAGATTCGCATTTTTGAATTTCGTTTCAGACTTGACATGCTGTAGTGGGCTACCAAAATAAGCTGATAGTGATGATGAGGAATGAAGCCATAACTCAATATTAATTTGCAAACAAAACAGCATGTGGTGTATGCTTGATCAAAAACATTGTCAAAAAAAAAACGTCAAAATGTGATATTTCCCCTAACCGCTGAGGTTTGAAATTTCCCGGATCGAAAAGGAAATGAAGAGAAGTTTGGCTCCAATTTGCCCGGGCCGCGCAACTTCGTCCCGGGGAAATTAACTGGCCGGGATACTTTCCCGGGATTATCTTTATTTATCTTGACTTCGGTTGGTGCCTATCGTTGTAATTAGGTTTTTAGGGGCGATCGAATGTCGCTTATTGGATAAAAGTTTTAGTTGCGGTCGGCCCCTAATTTTTTTTCTCTACGAAAATTTCATTACGAAATATAGCGGTCGTTTACGTGATCCGTTTTTATAATGATTTCCTTTAATTTATATGTACTCGTAGGTACTCAGAAGATAAACGACTCATGATATGAAATTGGAGAGGTACATACTTTTTTTTTATCAACTATAAGTTGGCCCTTGACTGCTATCACACCTGATGTTAAGTGATGTTGCAGTCTAAGATGGAAGCGAGCTAACTTGTTAGGAGTGGGACGAAAATCGACACCCCTTTCGGTTTCTACACGACATCGTACCGGAACGCTAAACGCTTGTGACCTTACCCGTTTTTATTTATTGTTCATGGCCGTACATTGCTAAGTACTCGTTTATATTGAAGGTCCTGGATTCAATGTTAATTTAATTTTTCTATATTGGTTTATGGTTGATCCTATCAATCATGGTTTCATATTTTTTTATTCAAATGGTAAGTTAGCACTTACTGGGTACCTAGTGTTGATGATCTAGGAACGATCGACGACATGTTAGTGAAATATTCGTACTTTGTGTTTTTTTCATGAATCGACATACTGATCCAATTTAATTTTAAACCATTTTCAACGCGGTAAAAGCCGCGGGCGTTCGCTAGTTTTTTAATATAAAAGCCGATTTAAAATGCTTGTTTAAAATCTTGTGACCTATTTTCGTGTAAAGAAATTGTCGGCCACAGCAATTTTGTTTTCGAAAATAAGTGCTTTCTGTCGTCGACAATTTTCTCTCTCCGCCCCAGATATTAAATAGCTGGTGTAGTGCCAAATAAGTTGTTTTAACTTAAAACTTATTCTTTTATTAATCACTTGGATTGATAGTTAGTTCCGTTTGGCGAACTGTGGAAATGCACTATTAAAATATCTCTCTTATTAACCTTTTTATTTTGACGGCCTCCATGGTGCAGTGGTTAACTTTCCGGCTGGGTCTACGAGATTTTCTAAACTGATTCAAGTCTAGCTGATAGGAGAGTTCGGCCGTGGCTAGATTTTATCTTGCCGGTATAGACGTACCGCCAAGCGTTCGGATACGATAACCAGTAGAAATCAAAAAAGGGGTGTTGAATTCATCCTACTCAGAGTTCATCTTAGTTTGCCTCATTACTTACAATACGATTTGCAGTCAAGCTAACTTTAAGTAAATAAAAAGGAAATAAATAAACAAGGACGTTTATCGAGTTTATTTATTCGTTCAGTAAATAGCCAGTCTCTCCAGTACTTCGGAACAAGAATTAAAAATAAAAGAAGCTTCGGTCATCAGTAATTAAGCCCGCTTTATAAGAAAACCGCAACCGTAACTACTTTATTACAACTGGAGACAAAAAAGTTGTACAACTAAAGTTATCTGATATACTCGTTTAATGAGATATACGTCGTGTCACGTAAAAAGAGTGACATCTATTAAATGAATGAATCTGGTTCTTTCGTGGATACGGCCGTGTGTTGTATGTGAACAGTTTAATATTTACAATGACATGTAATTGAAAATCTTCGCAATTTTGTAGTCTAAGAAGTACCGCCAAGCGATTTAGCGTTCTAGTACGATAACATCAAGAAACCGAAAGAGGTGTGAATTTCATCGTATTCCTAACAAATTCGCCTGCTTCCATGTTAGATTGTATTATTACCTACCACCAGGTGAGTCAAGGGCTAACTATTAATGAATAAAAAAATTGTAGTGTCACCTGCTCTGAGGAGTGAAATGTATTCTGTTAGACTGTTTCGCCGCATTACCTCGGAATAAGCAAACAAATAAATTAACTATTTATAATAAACTTCCGTAAAGTAACGCCTGCCTCTATCCGAACATTATAACCTGGTTTATTGCTGTAACTTCTATTATTGAAATAATACATATAACGAACATCACGCTTTCAACTCGTCGATCATGCCATCTTGAGTTGGACTGTCTGTCCCCAACATAGAAAAAATTTCTTTTTAGTTTTAGTTATTCGAGAATACACTTGATTTCTGTATTACATCTGATATTTATACTTTGGAAACGTTGTACATGGGAAAAAAATACACACTTCAAAACTGACATTTTGAAATTAGAACCAGACACACAGGCACATCCTTAAAATCCGTTCAGCCGTTTAGCGGCACGTGGAAATGACATACATACATACATACTCATACATACCAAAGATGCAGGGATACATGAAAAATATAACCCTCCTTCTGACGCAGTCGGGTAAAAAAGGGAAGCAATTATACATTTTTACGTATTTTTTTTACGTCAGCTAGTAAAACATAAAGACTAAGACCTCTCCGCCAAATCCCAAAGGCCTTTTTTCACACATTACTATAAGTTTCCTCTTATTTGACGCTTAGCGGCGGTAACGAGGCGAAAGTTTGGACACTCTTGTTAAGCGCTTACACATTTGTTAGTAGTTTTTCTTAACGAATTATGTGTATACTATAATGAGCAGTGTACTGAGACTGAACTTTTTCTGTTTCTTGAAGTTCCGATCAACGATTTTTATTCTGTAATTAATATTGGTCTATAACTGTATATATGTATAAAAACAAAAAATGTTTTACGCCTCTTTTCTGTGCCCCATACTGCTTTTGTAAACGTAAACGATACGAAGATGATTTTAGACCTGGTCCACATGGTGGTAAGTGGGAAACCTGCACCTTTAAACGAAGCAATACTTCGCAAGGTGTGTAAGGAACACGCCGATCAGATAGTGTTGTTTGACAGCCTCCACATCATTATCATCATAACTATTATCATTATCAATGAACTGCCCTAAATAAATTAATTAATGCTTAAATGAATTTAAATTTATTTACAGTTAAACCTACATAACCTTAAATCTATCTCCACGGGGCCAGACCTCCCTTCTTGTAGAAAAGGGGATATGTAATGTTGATTCACCGCACGTTGCTCCAATGCGGGTTAGTGGGCTTAGGATAATAATGTTTAATTATTTAGCGATCACTATCAAATTGTTGATGATTGTGATCGGGTCCTACTGCTCAAGGTCTCAACGTCTAAAACGCCATCAACTTCACGACTCCAGACTTCGAATTTATTGAAAATTTCTTAGAATAAAGTACCATTTAGAATTATTCTACAAATGATCCAGGATTCGAACCTAAATTATCTATATACCAACGTGGTAGTTCCATATCTGTACGATGCTGTAAAATTACAAACGTCACACAGAACGTGGGACGTAGAACTCAGAACGGCTGAACACTTCTGGTTTCGCAGGCTTTAATATAACTTTAAAACGTCGTTATTTGTAAGTATGTAAGTGGCATAGATCGTGACAAGAAACAACGTTGTTCTGAGCGCCGCTAACACCTAAACGCGAATCAATTTAAAACAAACGCCCGAACAGTAAATCGCGTCGCATCTGCTGGTAATCGCGTTCCCACGGGTGCAACGAACCGCTCCTAAACAGGAACGGGTCTAACTCCAATCTGGACTCGGCGGGAGGACTTTTGAAAACGCTAACGATCGACATATTGAGTGCGATTTGCCAATGGTGTCGACACATTTTGCCTTTTAGAAATGATTCAATTGTTACTGGTAGATTAAGTGAATTTCCAGTGACATATAAGCTTTGTTTTCTAGTCGCGTTTGACGAGTTTAACAAATCGCTCCAAAACAGAAATTTTAAAAATTCGTATACAAAAATGTTGAAATTAAAGTACATAAACAAAAATCAAAACGTGAGATTTTGTTACTGTCTGCAATCAATTTTAGTTTTATTGTAGAACTCTAACATATCAGATTTGGATGGAGTTGCTTGTTGAATGAAAATTAATCACTGCTTAGATTTGTTAGTTTTGAGTTTTTGACAGACAATAGCAAACTATGTCAATTATTCATTAGACAGTTTGAACATTAATAACAGCACCTGGTTGACTTGATTTTTTTTCTTGGAATTATACGTTTTCTAAAAATGTAACCTAGCTAGATCGATTATTCGCTTTAATTATTAATGATTTAGATAGATTTAGATTAAATATACAAGAATTGCTTGTTTAAAGGTATTAGATAGATAAAGTCTGCTTTTGTCCAAAGCGGTAGGTACGGTCGTAAGCAATGGCAAATCGCAAAGTTCGTGAGCGCTCCGTAAGCGAAGTGCAATTGGCCGGCCGTCGAACCAGCGGAAACAGTTCGACACTTAGTTTTTACTACAATGTGGCTACAATGTATTGTTAGCTCCGGGTACCTATTTCCCTTACGTCGATCGTTTAACTATACGCCTCCGAGATATCGCTGCTTGTAAAACTTTCATCGAGCTGTTACGTGTCTTTGTGTAAGATGTACGGCTGAATGTGTTTCTAGTTGGATGGCAGGCCTTTTGTGAATGCGAAATTTTATCAGGATTTATATATGTCTGTTAATCTTTGAAGAAATAGGTAAACATACACTCTATTGTCCATGTGAAGTTAGTACTATGTACAGATCAGAAACATCATTTATTTAATACTTTATTTATTTCATTTATTACTCATACTATAAATAGGTATGTCAATAATAGTGTTTAAATTATGTATTTCCGTAAAATTCTAAGAATTTTTTTTTCATTACAAGTTAGCTCTCGACTGCAAATACACCTTATGGTGAGTGAAGATGGAAGCGGGCTAATTTGTTAGGAGTGGGACTGAACTGTAACTGTACTGTACTGTACTACACGGTACTAGAACGCTAAATCTCTTGGCGGTACGTACTTATTCGTTAGGGCGGTAACGAGCCACGGTCGAAGCCTTCCATCATCGTCATCATTATCGGCCCACTACAGTGCCAGGCCAGGGAATATGGACATATGGCATAGAACCACCACGCTGCTCCAATGCGGGTTGGCGGGCTTAGGGCGATAATGTTTCATTTATTAACGATCAATATTAGAAGTTGATGATAGTGACCAGGACCGACAGCTTAACGTGCTCTTCGAGGCACGGGGGCGTAACACCACCAACTCTGGGCAACAACACCACCACCAAATACGGGCTTGGAATGTACTGAATATTTCATAGAAGAATGAAAAAGCTCAGAATTATTCCGTGACCCGACACAGGAATCGAACCCAGTACCTCGTGATCGAAGCCACATAGGCTAAACGAGGCAGTCATCCTCCTATGTCTCCAAACAATTGACAAACATCTATCATTTCTATTTACAAAAGAAAAGTACATGTTTTTTATCTTTTTTCGTTATAATTACATTT
This sequence comes from Mycalesis mineus, assembly GCA_034621355.1. Classification (NCBI taxonomy): domain Eukaryota; kingdom Metazoa; phylum Arthropoda; class Insecta; order Lepidoptera; family Nymphalidae; genus Mycalesis; species Mycalesis mineus. The sequence continues at coordinate 1,379,796 of CM067896.1, forward strand.
CTCTTTCTTTCGTCTCTTTGCAGAAGACGAACAATTATTATTTTGATTGATGCAAAGTTAGCACTACATATACAGTACATATACAATATTTAATTTATGAATTATTAATTATATCTGCAATGACATAAATTATGTACTTTGCAAACATTGCAGAACGTTGAAGCAAAGTTTGCTCAAGCACGAGAATAGTCGTAGCAGATAAAAAGAGACACACGCGTAGTGCAGAACATGATTTACTACTGTAGTTGTAATTGCGCAACTTTGCGAACACGGATCGGCGACACGAACTGGATTTTGATTTAACATCATTTATATTATAATTATAACATATATATACACATAAATGAAATGTATATGAGAAAGGGATCTTGATGGTTTAGACTGTAGAGAGAATGATGAAAGAAGCTTATCAAAAGAGATTTACAAAGCGAGGGTATGGAATTCTTGGTCGGGGAAGGCCTAGGCGAATGTTCCTGACCAAATTCGGGACATTTTAAAAAATGTCCAGGTGGCAAGTTCCAAGCCTTGTATGAAAATTTGAGGTGGTGATGATGCAAGGACCGTGGCAGATGGAGGGATATGGTCTCTGCCTACCCCTATGGGAACAAGGCGTGATGTTATGTATGTATGTATATACAGATAATTATACTGCCTGTCTCGTTGGTCTAGACTGTAGACTATGTGGCTTCGATCATGAGGTCCTAAGCTCGAATCCTGCGTCGTGTGACGAAATAATTCTGACTATTTCGGGCTTTTAATAGGATAATGATGATATATCCTAGTAATTCCACGAATTACTTTATTTACGAATTGGTCACTTTCGTTTTAGAAGTATTAATTGTAAGACCTGTCGTGCAATTGCACTTTCATCAGATAGTTGTTGCAACACCTTCAGGCACCCTTCGTGGTACCATAGAGACTGTAAAAGAAATAGAAGAAGACAGGTAAAGACATGGGAGAATGATTTAAGTAAAATAGCAGGACCAGAATGTCCAAGTGTGGAAAGCCTTAGAGGAGGCATTTGTGGAAAGAAAAGCTGTTACAAAAGGAATTACAGCCAAAGCATAGACTACACTTTTACTTATTTTATTAATAAGTAATAATGTTTGTCAATTGATTATTATATTTATATATAATTTTTGCGAAAGTAAGTCTGTTTGTGTCTTTTCCCGGTTTAACTACTGAACTGATTTAAATGAAGTCTGGTATAATGTGTCCTTGGGGAAAAACATAGGTTACCTTATGTTGAGTTCGACGTGGTCGTCGGGCCGGGTGGTACCTGGCTTGCATCTGAAATTGCATCATTACTTACCATCATGTTCTCGTCATTTTCTACAAGTTATTCTTTGATTACAGTAGACTAACATGTAGAGATTATAAAACAGGGTACACGCATCACAACAATCTTTTATAGGGTCGTATTGTTGGATTTTGTTGAATACCTCAAAACCAAGTAGGAATAGCTTACTTTAGGCCCAACTTTTCCTGCATACGTATAAAACTTTTTTCTTTAACAGGCGAGAGGGAAGATAACTTGTTGTGTATCATGGAATTCTGTGAAGTAACGCTTCCTTCTATTAATCATTTGATAAGTTATGGCTACAATATGGGATTACAGTGAGATGTTACACTTACAAGACCTCCTAGAGACTAAAAATTTATGCGTTTGACACTATGAAAGGGAATAAATAAGAATGTATATATTTAGTATATCTTGGTAGTATTATTACTCAGTAGGTAGGTACAAGAACATTGAACGTTGTAGGGTCAACATGTTTTGGGGATGTTGCGGTTTTCGTTCGGATTCGTTCGTCGAGGTTCGGTTTTTGTGAAAAATAGAATAATAGCGGGATGAATAAATTATTAACGTTTTAGAATACTTTGCTGCGAAAATAATTTATTATTCCAAAACAACTTTAGACATTCAAAATAAATTCAGAATAAATTGATTAAAATTTGACAAATTTTGACTTTCAACTGCGAGTTCGTCATATTAGTACGTTGAATCGTCCTCTAGAGATGAAAATATCTCAGTGCTATTTATGAAGGATTAATGGTTTATATCCCCGTGTATGACGCCTTTATTACGCCTACAAAAGGTACAAAGCCTCAAAGGTCTATTGTGGGGTGGAGTAAAGGTTCCGTTTTTAAATAAAAGTTACATTTTTCCACCATTTTTTTCTGCATAGTCGTATTCAGTAAAGTTGATGTTAAGTTTTCTTGAAAGCATCTCTTTTTATGATTTTCCACTATGTGATCTCGTCGCTTTTGTATTTTATTTCGTAGAAGGATAAGCAGCCTAATAATCCAGACAAATACGTCCTTAAAATAGAAGTTAGGTTACAATTTTTGTCTTAACTATTATTGCTGTAAAACTCACCGTTTAGCTGAAAAATCTATTTTTGTAAATTTTCACTATCAACAAAATTTCTTGCACGAGGGGATTGATGGGGCCTTTTCACAATTCTATTTTAATTTTAATTTTTGGTTCTATGGGAATTTTTGTAACCTTCAAAGTCTTATTTGACTATACTAAAGCCAATCTCGATTGAGAATGCTTGTCAACTAACAAATTAAAAATGAAGGTAAAAATCACTAGTCATTTTACACCTATTTTTTTAAATTAACTAGTTAATGACGAATTCATGTCAATAAATTAGATTAGTAAGCTTAAATGTAATTGATATATTCAATCTCTTTTAAATAAGATTTTTTAAAATAACAAAACATAATTTTAAATTTATTAGGCATAAAACGTGTTGAATTTTCTACCCTCAATTTAAATTTGTTTGTTGACAAGCATTCTCAATGGAGTTTGGCTTTAGTATAGACTAAGTATAAACATGTTTTTTGTCTTCTAAAGATGTGTGCCAAGATCCGCATATATTCCTAAATGATAAGTCGGATAATCAAAGTTTTTCAATATTCTGTCCGATATAAAAGCGACATCATACAAGACTTAATCACTGAAGCAATGTCCTGTACCACACGACGTCAATTTATGTTTACTGGTAATAACTTGAAACGGCATGGATATCTATAGATATAGTTAATATCCATACATATTCTAGTTAATAACCAACTACTAAATGCTTTTTGCTTAATGTTTTCGACATCTTCTCATCTCATAGGTCATCAGTGCAAAAAAAATGCATGTTCACTCATGAAATATTGATAATAACTATTAGTAGGGGTTCTTTACCTACAGCCACCATTGATATAGTATTGAAACGATCACACTTGGATACTAACCAGGAGGATTGGCATAGAATAATTGATCTCTAATAAGATCTACTTAATTTATAAATCTACATTATAGAAAACTAGTAGTTGTCCGCGACGTCATCCGCGTGAAAACCTCTTAGGTACCCTTTTAATTTTAAAGACAGACTTTCATATAAATTGTGCTCTTTCCCTGCTATCCCTCTAAAAGCGACTAGTCAATGGTTAAAAATTGGAGAGTCAGATACAATAAACTTCACATCTACAGTACGTATATATCAATGGTCGTGACGTACAAAAATATATTAGTATTAGACATATTGTGCTCGCCGCGAATCGTTGATAGGGGGTAACGTACCATAGGGAGGGGTAATCAGTGGGAAACAGAGGGGGGGGCAAATTAATACCTCAAATATTTCCCATCTAATAAAATGTTATAATAAAAATATTTCGCCCGCACGCGCCAACTGTCGATAACGTTTTGCCATTTGAAGGGGAAAATATTTGTATTTTATTTGCTCGAGTGTATTTATTTTGCCTATTAACGTTTTTTATACGGAAATTTTATGGTAGCTATGAAAATAAAAGCTTTGGTATGTGTGAGTGAGCTTGAAATATACAAGAGATTTTTTTAAACAAAATATAGGTTTTCGTTATCATTATCAAATTTCATTCTATTTTAATAGCCCACTACAGCCACCGAGCTTCTTTTCTTATATAGAGCTATGTTCAATCACGCCGTTCCTACGCGGGATGGTGGACTTATGATTTAGTAACATACGTAACGTATGGACGGCCTCCGAGGCGCAGTGGTATGCGTTATAGATTTATAAGACGAAGGTCCTGGTTTCAAGTTCCAGCAGGGTTAAGATTTTCCAAATTGGTTCAAGTCTCGCTGGTGGTTATAGTTACAACCCTATCGACGAAGACGTACTGCCAAGCGATTTAGCGTTCCTGTACGATGTCGTGTAGAAACTAAAGTAGTGTGAATATAGTTCTTTTCGTAACAAGTTAGCCCGCTTCCATCTTAGATTGCATCATCACTTACCATCAGGTGTAATTGCAGTCAAGGGCTATCTTGTAATTAATAAAAAAATTACACTTTAAGAATGTAGTAATAATGATCGGAACCTTAACGGTCCACCAATTTACCAATAATGCGCTATGAATTTATTGGATGATGTAAAAGCTCAGCAGCTCTAATTAATTATAAGTGGTTTAATATAGTTTTTTGTCACCAGGGTCAAGCAAAAAGAGAACAGTCACTAGTGGAGCTGAAGGAACATATACACAAGTACTACATCCCTCTCGGGAGACAGTTCATGGTGCTCTTCCCTGAAGGAGGGTTCCTGCACAAGAGGAGAGAAGTCAGCCAGAGGTATTTCCTTATTTGTTTTATCACCATCGTCAGTATCGTCATCATCATTAGCTGACATGGGCATATTGTAGGGATGGGCCGGATCTTGTGCCAGCGACATCCTATGACCTGCTTGATATCAGTCATTTAATTTCAGTTCATTTCATTACCTTGGTACCCTAGCGCTATCCGGTAATCGGTCGCTTTATCTTTACCTTGTCCCCAATGTCCATCTCTTCTTCCAGCTAGTGCTGTAGGGGTCAAGTAATGTAATGTAAAATAAACCCCCATTGTTTAATTGCATGACAGCCTAGTGGCGCAGTCGGTATTGACCTTGCTTCTGCGTCCTAGGCTGTGTGTTCGATTCCCACATATGGAAAAATTATGAGTATTAATGTATAACATACTAGCAGTCGCTCGCGACTTCGTCCGCGTGAAAACCTCTTATGTACCTTTTTAATTTTAAAGACAGACTTTCATATAAAGTGTGTTCTTTCCCCGCTACCCCTCTTAATTTATTTTTTTATAGTTTCCCGTGAAGAAATATCCTCCGCCCCGTCCCGTGTACTAAAGATTTATATTTTCGTTAAAACTTGTACGATATTACAGTACATTAACATTAACAATATATATTTATGGCAAGCTGATGTGTATAGCTTGTATTAAAGAGTTTATTTCACTTTTAAGTCTAGCTTTCAAAATAAACAAAAAATTTACAATCCGACATGCAGATCTAGAGATTAGCCCGTTTAAACAAACGAACAAACTTTTTCGTATATTATATCCGAAACTATATAACTAATTAACATACTGTAAAAGGCAAATCTTATCTCTATAATATCCTTGTGATTATTAAATAATTTATTTTGATAAGGATTTAAGTTTAGTAGTATAAATAATGACATAAACTTAAGCATATGAATACGAAATTATATACCCAATTAACATACTGTAAAAGGCAAATCTTATCTCAATAATATCCTTGTGATTACTAAATAATTTATTTTGATAAGGATTTAAGTTTAGTTGTATAAATAATGACGTAAACCTAAGCATATGAATTAAATGATTTTTTAAATCACAAAAAGTTATATATCTGCCAAAATATAAAAGATAGATATATGCAATCGCGAACTTTTTGTGGAACTTTTTAAGATGCATAAAGTTTTCATACAATATTTTCAATTATATGCAATAGCTAAAACAGCGCACGCGCATAAAGCCTATTTAATAAATTTCACGGTCCGACTCACGCTAAAAAAACTGTGTTAGCTCGGGTAATATGTACAATACAAATATAAAATATAGCCTATGACACTCACCAATAACGTAGCATTCTACTGGTTAAAGAATTATTTAAATCGGATCAGTAAGTCCGAAGATTAGCCCCGACAGAACTTTATTTACAAACTTACAAACATACAAACTTACAAACTTTACCTCTTTATAATATTAGTATAGATAAAAATATTGATAAGTTATCATAGTACCTATAACACCTACGCTTACTTTGGGGCTATATAGCGATGTGTGTACTTGTCGTATAATATTTATTTTTTATTTTTATTTATTATTTATATTGTAAAGCGAGGCTTACGGCAGTCCTGTATCCAATTTAATATAATTATGTAATAAACAGTTTGAGTGTTGAGTGTCTCATTATAACCAACTCTCCATCTTGCAAAAGTTGCAAAAATCACTAAAGTACTGAAGTCTAACTCCAGTCTATTGCCGCTCCAGCTTTACAGCTGGTCGAGTTTTGGTTTTTTCTGCGGATTCTTTAATCTGAATCTTCACATTTCTGATTGTAACATGCTAAGATACTCAGAGCTCTGCTGAGAGATTTTAAGCTTCCGAATGAGGGCCTTTAGTAGTTAGCGAGCAAGTAACCTCCAAAAATATACTTTTTATATTTATAGATCAATTGTGTTTGTCTGTTTATTCAATCAAATGGTAGACACTTTTAAACCGCTTTTTATTCTTATAACGGTTTTCATTAGTACGAGTAAATTAACAATAGTCTTTCTTTTATGGAAAACGAGCGAAGGAGAAACATTTATCGGAAGAAAAATGAACTCCGTGCCAGACTAAGTCGCTGGCGTTTGTTAGTATAAAAAAATAAACATGAACTTATAATGGAAGTCTTTAGTTGCTATCGATATTTCTTTCGAGCAATGCCCGTAGACAAATCGTAGGCACTCTACTATAACGAGCGCCGGCTTCCATTAAATTGGTCCTTGTAAATAATACGGCAAAATAAAGTCGTCGGGCACAGCCAAAGAGCAGCGTTCAGCCAAGCGTACACCTCGAAGAAGATGAGTTTTGTTCAACATTACGCCTTTTCCAAAATATTTGACCATTGGGTCTTAATAATAATAATCAGAATTTTTTTATATAACAGGCAGTTAAAAATAACAACGACTAAGTTACTCAGAAAGGGATTTTGATTTTAACTGAAAACTGAGTGGGGAGCTTTATATTCAGATTAGGTCTTTTCTTTTAAGTGTTTGGGATTAAGTAACTGTAGATTTCCTAGGTTTCATTTGTCAGAACTGTGTATCAAGATAAGCAGAAAGTGCAATTCTAAATATCTTAAGACCTCGTTAATGTATCCTGTTATAATAATTATTATAAGTATGAATGGATGGATGTTCGTTACACTTTCACGTAAAAAATCCTGAATGGATTTTGACGAAACTTTACAATAATATAACTTATACAGCAGAATAATAGATACATAGGCTACTTTTTATCCCGAATTTTTTACGGTAACGGGAACAACGCGGGTGAAAGGCCGGTTATCCTCTACTACTTATCTAATGTCGAGGGAACATATTATCATTACAGAATAACACTACCGATCATTCGTGTTGCAGACGCGTAGCTCTATGGGTATCGGGTATACGTTCCGAACCCGATATATGGTATCGGGTGAAGCTTTGTGCCGAATGAAAACATAATTGGTTATTGCGAAACCCACAATGATATAAATGGAATTTCTTGGCGTAAAAAAACTGATGCGTATTTTTGAGAGCATTCAATTTTATATTTTTGATTAATGCTTGTTTCATACCCGACTACCGAAGGGTTATGTTTTTCGAGCGTATGTACCTACTTATTTCTTTTTTGCATCTCTTGCAGTTGTCTATTTTTTTTTATAATTTGGTCTCCACCACGGCATGCTGCCCTCACATACACATTTGCTGAAACTGAATGCGTTAATCATCATCCTAAAAATTGTCCGTTTGTAGGATGTTATAGGATACATTTCGGAGAATATACTCATCAAGTATTTGACGTCGTATCTACTCATTTCTACCAATGTACTGCAAGACGTAAAGATTATGACCCCAATTTAGTTGATGTCCTTAAGACTCGTACAAAACGTTGTGTCTACTTTTATCATCATACGTTTGATTATTTTTTTTTATCGACACAAGTTGGCCCTTGATTGCTATCACACCTGATGTTAAATGACAATGCAGTCTAAGATGGAAGCGGGCTTGTTAGGAGTAGGATGAAATCCACCCACCCCCTTTCGGCTTCTACAAGACATCGTTCAGGGACGCTAAATCGCTTGACAGTACGTTCTTGTCGGTAGGGTGGTAACTAGCACGGCAAAAGTCTCCACCAACCAGGTCAAGACAAATTAAGAAAAATCTCAATCTGCCCCGTCCGAACCCAGGACCTCCGTCTTATAAATCAACTGCTCATACCACTGCGCCACGGAGGCCTCAACCCTCCCCGATTGAGATACCCTTGAATCAGTGTTTCCTGGTTATTGAGTATTTTTAAGAAAAAAAGGGATGGGCATCTTCTAGGCAAGCGTGTCCCATCGTAGACTATATTTATATAGTTATGGTGGTATGCTAACTAGATCACTCACCTACGGGTAATATCATGGTCAAAACTAGGTCTATCTAGAAAAAGAAATAGATGTCAAAACTCTTAGGCTTATAGTTTTCGACAATGATGTTATGTCTTGCTTTGTTAAAGGTTTGCCGAGAAGAATAATCTCCCAAAGTTAGAGTATGTATCGCTGCCTCGCGCCGGCGCCTTGAAGGTCATAATGGAGGAGGTCGGCCCTCAGGTCCCCACCGCCGGCACCTCCAAACAAGGATATAAAAAAGGTACAGAAAATAAAAACTATATTAAATGTTATATTTTACTTTTGTTTTGACTTCGCTTTGGAGTCGTAGATCCGACTTTTCTATCTTTCAAGAAATTCTTCATAAAAAATCTTTATCCGAATTTGGAAAATTGGTGTTATTACATACCTTGCTTAAAAGAGCATGTTAAGCCGTCAACCACAATCTTTATCGCTAATTCAACAGAAATTCGTATCTGTTTTGGTGATGTAATACCTAGTTTTTCTAAGTTATAAAATCTTGATTAAAAGTATACTAACATAGTTTTTAAGTAATTATGTAACTAACCTAACAATTGAGCCTTAGCTGAAGAAGAAATAATTTATATCGATTCTGCTTGTTTGGTTGGTAATAATTGATGAATAGGTGAATTAAAATTTAATCTATTGATTGTCTCTTTATGGAATCCTTTATAGGTCACCTCAACGATTTGTTGCACGTATATTGTATAATATAATTATATTTCGTGTGTTTATACAGATGACGTGAATCAGAATAGCACTCGTATCATGGACACGAAGAGCGGAGACACCATCGAGTGGGTGCTGGACGTCACCATCGCGTACCCGGATCGAATACCACTGCACCTGCAGGACATCGTCTGCGGCACGCGCCCGCCGTGCCGGACCCACCTGCACTATCGACTGTACCCCAGCAACGAGGTGACTGTTGTAATGTTATAAGCTCTTGTTTAACAAAGTCTGTTTCATTATCAGCCTATTAATGACTCACTACAGGACCATGACTCCCGTCTTATAGAAGAGAGGATATGGCGCGTAGTCCAACCACGCTGCTCCTATGTGGGTTGGCAGGCTTAGGGTGATAATGTTAATTAATTAACAATGACTATCAGATTGATATGGGATGGACCAACTGGAAAAAGGAAAAGAGGACGTCCGAGAAAAAGATGGATAGAGGACATAATGGCGATAGCAGGATTTGAATGGATAGGAAAGGCAAAGAACAGAGAGAGCTGGAAAAAGCTGGAGGAGGCCTTTACCCAGGAAGGGGTTCCAAATCAATGTCAATGTAGACGATATTACTTAAAACATTTTTTTTGTTACTTTTAAATTAGTTAAAGATGAAAATGTATGTTATTTGTAAAATTTTTTAAATTGAAAATAAATGGGCTTATTACATTATTACATCAGATTGATGATAGTGACCGGAGCCGACGGCTTAACGTGTTCTCCGAGGCACAGGAGCGTAATACCTCGTACTTCCCGACTCCGGGCTTGAAATGTACTGAAAATTTCATAGAAGAATGAAAAACTCAGAATTATTCCGTGACTCAGGATTTGAACCCAGGACCTCGTGATCGAAGCCATATAGGCTAACCACTAGACCAACGAGGCAGTCGACTTAGTAGTAAGAGCCAGCAAGAAACTCAACACTTTTTTCTACTTAAAAAGCATCTTTCATCATAATTCTACTCATTCATACTTAGGTATATAAAATATTTTTTGTTTTCTACATTTTCGAAACGTATTTTCAATTGGTAATCGTAGTTAGATTTTTTCCTTTATTTTCCAGATTTTCTTTTAAATTTCTTTCAAAGTCTTAATTTTATTCAATTTTTTTACGTTTCTAAATAAATAACTCGGAATATATACGATTTATATTTTTTAATTATCATATCCTATTATTGTAATAGTACTGTAAACTAAATTTCGCATAAAATCGAACTTAGCGACCTTGACCGAAGTCACCAAGCGTAAAATGTTGTAAAAGAACGTTATAAGACAATGAACTGCAAGTAATTATGTCAAGGTTCTCGATAAAAGTCAGGTTACATGGATTTTATAAACAAAGGGTTATGTATTATGTAGACATATTGATCTATTCACATGTAGGAACAAATTATCTTTACGTTAAAGTAATCCCATAGGTTTTAAGTTATTTACTTACTTGTACATTATTTTTTCTGTTTTATTATCTAAATCTGTATTAAATGAATATAATTTTTTAAAGAAAATGTGAGCGTCTTCCCCAACTAGACATTCAGACCTTTAACAGCTTTAGTTCCAATATGAGATTTACTAATCTGTAATGTGAAAAAAATAAATCATCTGCCTCTCTCCGTCCAGTCAAACTTTTGTGGCTTCAGCTCACGAGGCGTTGGGTTCATGTCGAGGAGCTATCAAACGTTACTTCTTACTCTTTTCTGTGTAGTATTATATCCTAATACCTTGGACCTGAAGGCTTAACGTGGTGTTAAGCCTTCAGGCTCAGTAATTATCAGTAACAGTTGATAGTGATTATTGCAGTTAAACATTAACACTTTAAGTCCGAAAATTTGCAGCGGATCTTAGACGAGGGTCAAAGCTTCAAATTTTACAACTGTAGTCTTGCTGTAAGCCATTAAAATAGGCAGACAATGATGAAAATAAAAAATATAATACTTAAAGAACTTTCAAAAACAGAATCGATTAATCTACAGTCTTCACGAATAAATACTTTGAATTATATTAAAATTATTGATCATTGTAAAGTAGTTCGCTAACACTCCACGTGGTCAAAGTGAAGGACAAATAAGATAACAAATAATACGTTTAAAAACATCTCCCATAAGCCAAAATATTAAAGTTTAATAATACTGTATTGGACAAAGATACCATAAATATATCGATGACAGATTATCTAATCATTTCCCCAGCAATAAGCCGTTGGCTGGCGGCCAGCACGACCGTTGCCAAAACCTATATTGGCTCTTTTTAGACATGCTACATTACAGGCTCCTTTTCGATACAATTTTCATTTTTTTTTTTAATAAATACATCAGGAAATGAAACAATAAAAGCATCTAATAGTATTTGATCTAAATGCCTCATTGGTACAGTGGTTAGAGTATGTGGCTTTAGATTTAGAGCATTTTTTTATTTCTAAACTCGTCAACCTGTTTGAGGGCAGCATGGTCGGATTAAGCTCTATATCTCCTCTTCTATAAAAGGGGAGGCCTGGTTCTGTAATGAGTTGTCAAAAGTAAGTAGTTTATTATGAAAAGAATAACATCTGATCTACCTACTGTAGAACTTGAATTTCGCAATCGATTTTAAAATGACCTTCGGGTGTTGGTTAATGAATAATTGGGTTTCTTATTTTCTCATACTTTACAAGAGCAATCAGGAGTAAAATTAACCACCCCAGTCATCATCATTAACATCTAATAGTGATTGTTATTCAGCCAAACATTACCTACCCACCCCAAGCCTGCCAACCCACGTTAAGCTCCAATTCAAATTCGTTTATTGCAAATATATTTAGTTTACGAGTAGTTTCGAAACGTCAAGGTGTTGTTTAGTGAATCTATCCCCAGTTTGGTAGGCAGGTTCTTGGACTCAGCAAGAAACTTAGCAGTTGATCTCATTAAAGAATATTTATTTCTCTTTTAAAAAAAACTTACATTTTCACTTACACAGAAACATCAAAACTTAGTCTAATCAAATCTACAAACAATCAGTTAGAAACAAACATTTTTTTTTAAATTAGCAGTTGCTCTTTTAAATAGCGTTTAAGCTAAATCATTTTCTAATAGGATAGCAATGGACAAATATAATGATGATGATGCGGATGATGATGATGATGACGGTGATGATCATGATGATAATCATATAGGTTATGATGATGATTATGATTATGATTAATTTTGTATCTTTCGTTACAGGTACCCACAGATACCGAAGGGATGACCCAGTGGTTATACGATAGGTTTATAGAGAAAGACAAAATGCTAGAGGAGTTCTACCGGACGGGTCACTTCCCTGCCAAGGATAGCAGCCAAGTAGTTAGGCAAGTCAGACAGGACAATGTGCGATATCTGATATTGCACCTCTTTTTTATAGCGTCAACTTTTTTACAGTATAGAATCCTGTGTGAACTGTGGAGCTATATGTGGTAACGAATTTAAATATTGTATGTGAATGTGAGGGTGCTATGTGGTTTACAAACGGTTAGTAAAATAAGACAGGGTTTCAGTCTATAAAAGAAAAGCTGATAAAAATGTTTACGAAATGATTAAATAGATTTTTATTTAAACAATGTTAAAAATAACATTATTTATTTAAATAATGCGAAATAAAACAAATAAAATATTTTTTAACCAATAATTTATTTTGCTATTTTCCGCGATAATCGGACAAATCCAAGATACAAAGTCTTAAGATTGATTAATTGCGGAATACAATTTATTGACAGTTATTAGACTATTGTAGTCACGATCTCCTGAGGCTACTCCGGATTCGGAGTGAAACGTACGGATATGAGTGACTTTATCGCCTGGTTTCGTGGTTTTACCCCAGAAAATAGCTAAATAAATTGATTATTACAAACAACATACTGAATTTTCAAATTACCTCGGTACGACCGTATGTAAATCCATAGTATCCCTTTAGGGCTCTTATTGAAAATGACATTTACAAGGCTTGCCGCAAACACGCAATAATATTGTCAATAGAGTAAGGTTACTTAACATGCACCCTTAAAAAAATTAAATCTAATGCCAGAATACGCCGTGGTATTGCTGCAGATAAACCTTCTCTACATTATTGACAATATTATTTTGTGTACATGCGAGACACAGTAACAGCAAAATTTTACACTTGTCTGCAGCTGATATAAAGAGGCGTCAAAGTTCGATGTCACATATCAATGTCAGCCCTGATTGCTTGAAGAATTTGTGCATTGAAATTTGTATACAAATGGGCATATACATAAAAATATAGAATAGATAGTAAAAAATTTCATTACTTCACCATAATTCACACCTTCGTGTAAACGCTATTACTAAGTCGCATAGTGCATCTACAATTTTATTTTTTTCTATCTGCTATCATAGAATAGAGGCCAAGGCAAACCCGTCTTAACATGGAACATGTTTACAAAGACTATTTAGTTAGGTATATTAACAAAAAACCAATAATTATATTCTATGACAGACCCAGTGTGTTTGGATGTACTATGCGACTACATAGTAGGTATCGTTTACAAATTCGACCGTGAGAGTAATTGTAAGCTGGGTGAATGATGTTCTGTTTTGTATAAAACAGTCCTGTATTGATATAGTTATATACTTTTTATTTTGAATGACATGTATGTATTGGTTGTAAAAGTTATGATCTCGATTTTATTATTTTGCATTCCATCGCAGTCGGTTTTCCGATTTCAGTAAAATTGACGTTAGCTGAGTCAGTAAATCTTTCACTCGGCACTCGGATGTCAAACAAGCCATGTACTTCTCTGCAAAAGACACCTAGCTAACAAATGACTAAGCAAATTGGTCAATAGCTTTGCTTGGTCTTGGTAAGTTATATTTAACTTAAGAAGAAATTAAAATGATTAAAGACAGTTTTTTACAATCAATACATCCATAATACCTACTTATTTCTTTAATTGTACAAAATATAATTTCAGTATGGATATTTTATGTCAAAAAAAAATGTACATGTTTATTTTTGTCAGTATGTTTAAAATGTCATTAGAATATACGATTTTGTTTAGTTTTAAACGCGTCCATATCGTTACCTTTCACCAAGTATTGACATATCGGGTGGTCTCGACGTATTATGGTGGTGGTACAGGGTGTTTCCAATGTTTATAAGGTTATAAATGTTCATGTCAAGCTCGTATATTACGGTAAGTCGTTTTTAAGTACTTCTCTGTGAAAAACATAGATAAAAATTTGTCTATTAAAAAAAAGTTTTAATATTTAGCTCCGAAAATTTTGATATTAATAACCATTATTAAAGAACTTCCTTGCCTGTTAAAAATATAATTATCGTAAGTATTTGATAATCTGACATGTCTTTGTAAGTCATATTTGGCTCTTAAAACTTGAATAGCTGTCAAAAAGATAAGTAATTAGTAATTTTTAACATTAAACATCAACTCCTTATTTGACAAAATACACTTTCTCAACTCAATCGTTTTCCATTTCACGTTTCATTAGAACGAAACCAACATCGTTACACAAACAGCAACCTCCGCGTGAAACAGGAAACTTATATTGAAAGACTAAATTGATTTTGATAAGCAACTTATAACCAATTAATCATAACTTTGGAAACACCACTGGAGTCGGGTTTGTTTTCAAACAAAGAGCACTTCGTGTTAGTGAGATGTTTACACTGTTGTTGGTCCAAGATGCGAAAGAAAATATACTTCGTGTAGAAAAAAAATGACATAATTCGCTTGCGGCGAAATCTAACATAAATATATTTCTTTCGCACCAACGCTGCTGAAGAAAGAAAGATTTTTCGATTAAGTTCTATTGAGTGACCTAAGTCTTTTTTTCTACACGATACGAAGAGGTCTTCGTGCGCATCTCAGACCTAGTGGTAATCAAAGCGTGCTGTGACAAACAAGTCAATATGTAAGTATTTTCTTAGCATAGTACTTGCGCTTAATGCTGAACCAAATTTTTATCCGCTGACAATAAACTTAATACCTATAACGACTGCTTTCCATTGAGCACTTAACTCGTCACTATTTTTTTTAAGGGTAAGGGATATATAAATAGTGAATATATAAAGAAAGCTGTAGGACTACGATCGGTAGTTCATTTTCAGGTGATTATATTATCTAAAGAAAAATTAGTAAGAAAAGAAAGAAGTAGTCGATCGTATTATGAAAACACTTCTTTTGTAACAGTATGAATTTTTACATATATATCGTACTAATAATCACGAATTAAGTTTTAATACAACTAATATAAATTATATAAGCCCACATTTTATTGTGATACGTTTGTGACAGCTTTAACCTTAAATTAGTTCTCGGCTAATGTTAAGTTAACATCAGACGAGATCTCAGTTAAGAGCTAACTTTTCGAGTATATATAAACTCTTGCATCATCGAGTTAGTGCTCCGGTGGAAATCAGTCTAAAAATCACGTTTCTTATTATATTTAATCACGCCGCGCTGCTAAAATAAAATCGAATTTTACAAAAGGGTGTTCTGGTGCCGTGTACGCGTCCAGAATACTAAATTACCATATTATTACGGTGGCGCCACTGTACAAATAACATAATATTTGTTAATGTGCTTGATGACGTCACTTCCGCACATGTCAAAAGGGTTTTCTTCTTGTAACATTGGTCCTTTGATTACAGGGTTGACTTAACTTGTTTTGGAATTTGTGAGTTAGTAATACTGTAGGCCTGAGATGAGCACGAGGAGATAACTTGTGCAAACAAAAATCCCAACACCTAATTACTCTAAAATATCGCTCATTTTCGCCTCAAGGAAGTGATATCTTGTTCTCTACAATTCGTGCGCATCTTAAGCCTATTTAATTATGCTGTTTGTCTAGTACAGTCTTTTTTTAGCAAAGAGTCGCTAAGGCATGTATAGTTAAAAAGTGGCTTGCTTAAATTATTTCAAATTTATTACAACGCTATCAATCACTATTTAATAAGTTCTTGTAAGTCTTAATTAGTTATGTTTTCTTTTAAAATAATACTCAATGAAATACATCGAATGTACAGTTTTGAAATAATGACTTTTTGCCAAAACGAAGACCTCCGACAATATTGCTGCCGTGTTACGACAAACTATTGTATCTTTATACTTTGCAGTTCATCAGTAAAGGTGTTTGACGACAGTAGCGCAGTCGGTAGTGTCTCAGCTTCTACTTCCTAGGCTGTGAGTTCGATTCCTATATCTGGAAAAATGTTTGTGAGATGGGCATGGATGGTTTCTACTGTCTGAGTGTTTATTATATGTATTTATATATAATATATGTTCATCGTTTATCATAGTACATGGGTACTATGATAACTGCACTCAAGCTACCTACGCATACTTTGTCTATAATATTATATTTATTTATTTAGTGTTTTGTCATAGCAAGACAGATTGGTTGTTGTACTATTTGACATAATATGACACAAGTGTTTGAGACCGGCTTTGAGTTCAAAACTGTAATCAAAGGATTAATGAAATTATTTTTAAGTCACGGTTAAATCGATAAGTTTTACACATCGTTTAGGTTAAGTAACGGTTTGTTCCGTCAGCTTCGGGAACGTTCCTTTCACTGTCGTGTTTAGTAGTGTACAGGTTTATATTGTGCTACGCGTTTATGGTATGTGTACAAACTCAGGTGGACTAAAGCCAAAGGCAAAATTGAGAAGACCGGTTCCCATACAAACTTGGGCCTAAAGTTACAGAGCTGAAAATTGGTCATAATTTAGTACATCTTAACAGATATTATAAGGCCCTAAAAGTGTCTTTACAAATGCGCTTTGCCAATATTGACAACTGACATCAAATGTCAAATCAAATGACATTTACAAAGCCAAGTTATACCTATAATATAATGAAATCAGCCATTGTTGTTGGCCATTGCCATTTCAGCTATTATTTAAATGTATGTAATAATTTTTTCTATTTATTTATTGTTTTTTCATCTAGAAAAATATACACAAATTTTAGTTCATATTTTATTTCTGTAATGTTGGACCCGATTTCAGGCTTCTCTTTACTAAGGAAATTCAGAAATAGTTTTTATTGCAATGTAGATATAATCAAATTGTTTAAGGTTTCGCAAAACGTGAGGGTCTGAAGAGCGACCAACACTTAACGCAAAGAATCATCTCTCTCGTCAATGTAAAGCATCTTTTTAACGATGCGTAGAGATTCCTTGACAAATACAGTCATGAAACGTGAGAGATGTAATACATACTGATACTGTGTGCTTGATCTTAGGGGGCTCGCACACACGCTATAATTTTGTCATTACGACTTACGCCGTGGAATCAATTTAAGCAACTTACACTTCATATTGACAATATTATTTATTGTGTGCAATCAATCTTACACAGACATTACTGGAGGACGTATTGTATATAGCAACTCCTAATTTCCATACACTATTAGATTTATATAAAAGCTTTCCACTGTATACCAAGTGGGCTGCAACTACAACAGTGTCAACTAGCAGCTCTGTCACTCTGAGTATGTACACATACCTTACATTTTAACGCGAGTAAAGTTGCCTTAAGTGCCTAGGTTTATTGTTAAAAACTGGTCGCATATCTTACGGGCCTTACGCTTTTGTGTGTTTATGCCTACAGTAAAAGGTTATTCAGGTTTTCTTTATAGAAATTATTATTGGCAATGGTAAAATACCCTTGTGACTGCGTTTCAACGTTTTACCTGTTGCTTTGTTGTTTTATTTTTGACAAATTATTCAAAAGATTTTTTTTTAATGGAAAGCAATGTCCAAAAACAGATATGGCTCAGCATTTCTGAAATGTCAATGGATGGCGCATTATCATTTTAATTATATTATAACTGGCCAAAACATTTTTTTTTGTTTTTAAATAGAGCCAATGCGGTGCGTTCGGCGTATGATTATATAGATGTGCGATCAGTTTTAGGGAGCTTAATTGTGTGGAATTACCTTAGTATGTATAAAAAGTACAATTTCATCTCATAACATGGTTGTGTGAGCGAGATAATGTCACTCTCTCTCATTTTGTTTATTATGACGTCGTATTTTAGATCTAAGCGCATGTAGTTCAAAACAATTCCTTCGATTAAGATTTTAAAGTAAATATGCAAATGCTAATGCAAATCTCAAGGTGGGCTTGTGATTAGGAACCGAGCACGGGCCGAGCATATTACGAATTCGTGTAGTGTGGACTGACCTACGAGTCTCGAACGAGCACATAAATTTAAATCAACAGAATTTAAATAATACTTAATCGAGTGGAAGATATTTTGGTCTCCATGCGCTACGGTCTATAACATATTGTGACGTTTACGCCATTTTGAGCAGTTTATTTCTTAAATATAAATGTATGAAAGCTTAATTGTTTATTTGTTTACGTGTACGAGATATTGTATGGAACAGTCGTACTTAAAATGTGCATGCAATTATCCTTTTGCATGAAAAAATAATATTCAATATTTTGTGTGTTTTTTTGTTTATTTGCAGTCATCTGTATTATATATTTTTGTTTACTTAACCGCGCAAGTTAATAGTTTACCTGAATGTTACACAAGCAAGCTTAAGGGTAGTTTACATAAGGAGAGTAACTTGAGTGCAAGTGACAGTTTCTTTTGAGCAACAATCGCCATTGAAACCGTGTCACAACCTTACAGCACAGTCAAATTAACAAAAAGGTGTTAACTATATTGACGCGATAATAGTTGTATGTTTGTAGATTTTTTAGCATTTTGGCCCTCTGGACATGGATTTAGCAATTATATGACATTACTTAAAATGTCAAAATATTATTACGTTACTATTGGCCTAGTTATAGCACAATATGAACTCTTTCATAATTTTTGATTCTGTGCAATGCGATACCACAAAGGGCCCACATACTCAACTAAGCCATCTCGCCATCTGGTCTGCCCTTTCTTCGAATATTATATTTTGCACACCAATCATTAATTGTCGTAGCCCACCTCTTGTCACTTTTACATTATATGTACTGCCAATTTTCAATATACTTATAGCTTTATCAAAATTCTAATTCATTCCGTTTTATTAAGAGGTCTCATTTTTAGATGATTTGTATTAGAGTGTAACAATGGCGATTATAACATTTCCATAATATTTGCTTACATTCTAGAAGCTCTCCCTGTGTAGTTTACGCTTTTCTACGTGACAGTTTTGCCTTTCGTCTTTTCCAAAAATACTTTTTTTTGTTTCGCATTCAATTTTGCTCCGACATGATATCATACAATACGATACGATATCAGCTTCCGTTTTACCCGACTGCGTCAGAAGGAGGGTAATGTATTTTACTGGTTAGTAATGACCTGAGTCAGAACTCTTACAATATCATAGATAGAGGCAAAGCTGCCTTGTAGATTTATAATCGTGTGTGTAACGCCTTTACATATAATAGTGCTACATATAAGAGAATAACTAATTGAATACTAACACTGTATATTTCTTACATTTTCCTGTCATTTTTGTTAAAATATTATCTCAATAATAATAATTATTACAATAATGCTTACTTTAATTAATAGTATGAAAATAGAAATCTTATTATCTCATGAAATAATATTGTTTATAAGTAATATGTAATAGATATTTTGACGTGTCCGACCAAGTTCCTTTATGTCCAAAAGCGTGCCTTGATAATAAATATTAGTTGAAAACAGTGGGTCTACTATCAACTGTGTAAAATTACATTTTATGCTACTTTACACGTAAACTTGGCAAAAATTAAAGTCAATCTTACTTATTTATGAGAACCTAAAATTAATTCATTCATTTATTCATTGAAAACAGGACAGTCTGAAAAACAGTTTTAATTAATGTCCATAAAAGTAGTTTTCAAGGCTGGAGTAAGTAAGTAATTAAACATCACTTGTTCTAGCCAATATTATATGCCGTTGCATACTTGAGACTTTTCCATATTTCCGTATATTCCGTATGAACTGGAGGATTTCCCCTAGCCTTTGATACTTCGACGGCCCCCATTCTTCACTTAGTCAGCGTGCCGGTCTATCATTCCATACTTCTCATTCTTGGATTATTAGGAGGTTGATGACGGTGATTGTAATAGTCATGATAAATTGCAACGGGTATGTACCACCATAAATGACAGTTTTTTATTTTTTTGATATTTCGATCCATTTACATGGGCCATGGTCACGATGGGAATGAAGGTAGTCGCAGGTAAAATTGTTAGATTACAATAGTATTTTTTTTTTAATAATAATTTTCTTTATGTTGATAGTAGGCCAACTGTCGTAGAAAAAAATTCGTTATCACAAATTTACACGAGATTCTAAGTGAAAAATATTCTAAAATATAATAGCTCCGTACAAAATGAAAAGCAATTATAGTATATATCACAACAGAAGCGAGGAGATGCCATAACGTAAGTTAGTAATTCATACATTTGTCTAGAAGGTAAAGTTTTTCTAAATCCTTTTTTAGTATTTAACACGCGAAAGTTTGTATGTATGGATGGATGTTTGTTACTCTTGCACGCAAAAACTACTGAATGGATTTTGTTAAAACTTTCCAATAATGTAGCTTATCGGAATAAACAGCACTATCCCGAAATTTTTACGGCAACGGGAAATAGACGAGTGAAACCTCTACGGCTATATTATATAGGACTGGAGGACTCGCGGTTAAACCCGCGTAGCTCTCGTTTTTTTAGGAATTTCGGGATTAGATGTGTCGTAGTTGTAATTCTGTTATATAAGCTATATTATTGTCAAGTTTCATCAAAATCCGTTCAGTAGTTTTTGCATGAAAAAGTAACAAACATCCATTCATCCATATAAACTTTGGCCCCTATAATATTAGTAAAGATTCTTTAATCTAAATTCTTAAATTGATATTATTTCCACAACATTTTCCTGTGAATTATTCCCAGTAGTGGATGTCACTTTTGTTTGATTTATATCCAATCGACTGCATTATTAATTAATGTGAATAATATTTTTCAAGGGATGTGATATAGCGTCGTGTAGCATAGGTTCTCATTGGTCGACATACCTATAAATATTTATATTATGAAGGCGAACCGCTGTATACCAAATATCTTGCGAAATATAGTTTTATTGGTTAAGTTTTCACTGTAACTTTAAGCACTTTTCAATAAGAACTAGCATGTTTAATGTTTATATTATATATCAAATGTTTCAATTATGAAATCAAAAACTGTCTTTTTTGTTTATTGACAACACAATTTTCAAAAATAAAAACGAATTAATTGCTTCTTTTTCATTTGAAAAGGTTATTTTGTATTTATTACTTAAAGTATTATAAAACAGTATATAGTTTGCATTTATATATCGAGAAAAATATATAAATTCATTAAAATCATTATTAATAAATCATTTTTCTACATTATTATTAATTAACAAGCATTGAAAACTTAATATAAAATGTATGATTGTGAATCGTATAGTTTGCGTTAGTTTTATTTTTATTTTTACGTACAATCCAGTGAAATTAAATGATTTATTTAAAAATCGAGGATATTTTTTTGGAAAAATAAATGAACAATTGCTTAATGTATTTTTTTTTGTATTTTTTTATTATTGTCTGAGACAATTATTTGGGCCTTATTTAATTTTGAGATCTAGACCAGACATTCTCCTTTATTCGAAACAATTTAAACGTGTAGTACTTGTGGGAAACAAATATGCCTGTAGACCATTCATTAAAAGTGAATATGTATTATGATCATACAATGAACTAACAAAAAATGGCTATGCAGTTAGTTTATATGAAGTAGAAATGGGTGCGATATACTACCAGCAAAATCTCTACAAACCTACTCAAAGATTTTGGACTGACAAGACCTGCACTCTTTAAAACTGGTAGGTTTTGAGTTTCCATATTTGGAATTTTTACTTATTACTGGTCTAGTGATAGGCTTCGGCATTGCCGGTAAAACCAAAGGAATATACTTTTTAGTTGTTAGATTGCGTCATCACTCAGGCTATATAAAAAATATAAATAATTATTATCTAACCAAGAAAATATCCAGATGTTTAATCAAATTATTTTGAACTTTGAAAGGACAATTATGAAATTGTGCCTAAATAATAAAACATTAATATAAATGCAAGAGTATAACTCATGGTACTAGAATTCCGTATCTTAGATTCGACATTACAATAACCCATACGGAACTCTAATACGTTTACTAAGTGTAAGTTTTATTTTTTTTTTAATTTTCATACTTGTGACGGGCTATGTGATGCTTTGTATTGTCATTGTTACATTTTGTTTCAGTTAAGTTTGTATTTTTGTAGATATTAGGTTGATTAAATGTGTGTGTCAATTTTTTTCATCGTATTTTCTTAATAAAATCTGTCTTTATAAAATGCTCTTTTTATTTCAAACCTAAACTAGAGTATAACTGTTCGATTTTTGTCGTATAATGCTATTTCGGGTCCTGTAGCCAAGTGGCAAGAAAACGGAACACTTATGGATTGTAAATTAATATATCCCCCTTCCCTCCCTCTCCCCTCCAAATAGATAAAAATAGAAGGAGTATTAGTGTATGGTAATAGTCTATTGCTCTAAGATCGATCTCTAGACCTCTTGAATTTAAGTTTATTCCCGTTACCGTGAGGATATTCAATGACAAAGATTCTTAGAGATAATTGGCTGAAGTCCACACCCCTTTCGGTTTCTACACGACATCGTACCGGAACGCTAAATCGCTTGGCGGTACGTCTTTGTCGGTAGGGTGGTAACTAGCCACGACGAAAGCTTCCCACCAGCCAGACCAAGACAAATTAAGAAAAATCTCAATCTGCTCCGCTGGGAATCGAACCCAGAACCTCCGTCTTATAAATCCACCGCGCATACCACTGCGCCACGGAGGCCATCATATACGGATGCCTTATTGTACACACGATGTCCTTAGTCATGAGCTCGCTTGTTCATCGCCGCAACGCGGCACGAAACAGTGACGTGAGTTTCAGTCGTTTCTATTTTAACTTCTTCTTTGTCCTCGCCTTATCCCGTTACGCGGGGTCGGCTTTTCTTATCATGCGGCGCCATGTCGCTGTGTTGCGTGTAACAGTGACGTGAGTTTCTTTAAAACTTCCTCGTATCTATATATTCATTCCGTACTTTGTCTTTGAGCGTACAGTACTGCCGTTTTATAGACCTTGCCTTTAGTTCTTATTGGCATTTTAGCGTCACATAGCAAGTCGTTTCTATTTTAACAATATGAAAAATACTGGCGCTAGTTTAAATTCTAATATATTAATCAATTCATTTACAAATAAATATGACTCAGCGTCATATGAGAAGATCCTAACCCCTCCCATACCTACTCGTATGTACTGCAATGTTTCCTTCCAGCGATCTGCAATAAATTTCCCGGGCGGGCTATTTATTGTGGATTTCCATAGAAAGCCCGTAGTCGTCCTCAAACACGGGGACGTGACGCCGAATGTATGGCGGAGTGTTTGTAGAGTCGGCTTATTTGACTCCCAGCCGACGGAAGAAGCTGCCTCTGATAATACAAATAGACTTAACTATGATTTATTTTGTCTCCTCCTATATTTATCATTATCTATGACATGATACACACCGGGGCCGATGGCGTAACATTGCTCAACGGTCTAAGTTTTTTTTGTATTTTATAAATGTAACATAATTTTCATTATTTCTGAGAGTCGCGACTCGAATCCTTGACTGAAAGCTCAAACACCTTGCCAAACAATTTAACTACTAGACGGTTATCATAACTATGAAAGTAGGTACGTAGTAGTTACTTCATTCTGAATTCCATAATATCTTTGTTAATCTTCTCTTATGTGACGAGGGTGCGTGCTAGTGAGGTGTGGTAGTCGATTCACTCAATCAAATATAAACTACCGCATTGATCCAATGTTTAACTAAATCAGCAAAACTCATATGATTCATTACTATGATCCTTCGTTCCGGTACTGCCCAGGCTGTAAGAATATTCGAGATACATAGTATCTTCGATCCATCATCAACATCTAATAATAATGATCATATGCTGTGACTTTCAAATAACCTTGGAACAAAGTGGTAATTCTAAGCTTATACAGGCATAAGGAGAAATTAGATAAAAATATGCTACTATTTTTGACTGATTATGTTTACATAAATATTCCAAAATGTTTCTATAGCAAAACGGGAAAGAAAGAAAAAAATATATTTATTAACGTATTATGTCACACATCCCAATTTGTTGTTTTCAGGACAATATCTCGCGATAAATTCGTTTTAGAAATCGATTAATGACTGGTTTTTCATTTATCGCTAATATTAAATGATTTTTTATTAAATTAAAATAACAAAAAACAAACGATAATAATATTCCAATTTTATTTAGCTTTAAAAAATTAGTCAGACCAGTTATTCTATCTTACCTACCTGTTTATAGTTTCTAGATTAAAATTTTCTACTGTAACGCGAGTTTTAGCTACATCACTAGCGCATATTACTAAAACACATTTACCAGTTAACCTTGACCCTTCGCTCTTGTAATCTCATTGTCTTCGCCAAACCCAACTGCCGGCTGCACGACATCTAGAGGTCAGAGTTAGCTGGACGATTTACACCCTTATTTCACACCTCGTAATATTCCCGAATGTCATGCCTCGAGTTACTTAGTATTGTTATGGGCTTAAATGATGCGTTATTTCGATGGTTGGGGAGGAGGGGATGATTGTGGGCCCTTCTGTGAGCATAAACACCATAGGTTTTATTTGTATTTTAATAGTAACACAAGCCTAATCCAAACTAGGGTCGAAAGTAAGAGATTATTGTCAAAAATTTAAGCAAATCGCGTGGAAAGCTGATATAAATACTGTATATTTAATATTGTCTCGGTGGGCTAGATTGGATAGCCCGTCTGGGTTCGGATCTTGAAATTTCCAGTTGAAATCTTGGGTCGGTCTATGGAATTTTTCAGCAAACATTTTCAGACTGTAGTAGGAAAGTTGGTGGTGTCACAATCTCGTGTCTGAGAAATCGCGCTAAGCTGGCCCCGGAAATTAACATTAATATTCGCCCAAACTTTATATCTACCTCTGTATATGAATCCGTTTTATATTCCGCTAAATATTACTTGAGTTTAAAAAATGCAAAAAGCGTAGTAAAAAAATAATAGAACCAAACACAGCAAGTATATTTTTGCGTCCCCTCGAGAACGTAAAGTTAGCAGAAATGAATTCCCATCCCATTTGTATCGGGCGTCTAATCCAATATGAAAATACGTCCTAAACGTCTGCGGAATATTGCGGAATATTGGAGGGAACTGAAAATCACCTCTTTCAACCTGTAAATAACATTTTCAGTCGCCGTAAAAATATATAACGTCCTTCAAACACGTGTCGCTCCAGCCCGCGCCGAGTAACACGGATATACGAGACCACTGTGTTACTGGATGTTACACTTTATAATAATCGCAAAATATATAACGTCCTTCAAACACGTGTCGCTCCAGCCCGCGCCGAGTAACACGGATATACGAGACCACTGTGTTACTGGATGTTACACTTTATAATAATCGCAAAATATATAACGTCCTTCAAACACGTGTCGCTCCAGCCCGCGCCGAGTAACACGGATATACAAGACCACTGTGTTACTGGATGTTACACTTTATAATAATCGCAAAATATATAACGTCCTTCAAACACGTGTCGCTCCAGCCCGCGCCGAGCAACACGGATATACGAGACCACTGTGTTACTGGATGTTACACTTTATAATAATCGCAAAAATGTATGACTTTTCAAACATGTGTCGCTCTAGCACGCGGCGCGTGCGTATTTCGTATGTATGAGGCAACTGCGTTGTAAAAAGTTCTTGTATGCACTATTCAACACAAACAGTTTTTACTGGATATACTTTGATGCTGAGGTGATCTCTGGAATTTCATCATTTCCTTTCTATCATATAGAAGCGAGACACCGTACATTGACAATGTGAGGTTGATCATCAGTAGAAACATTTCTTTTCGATGTTCCTAATCAGAACAGTTAAGATTTGGAATGAAAGTGTATATTAAGAAAACAACTGAGAATAGAACTTTAGACCTCTGTCTTATAATTCAACAGCGCTGCCGCTATTTGAAATTTGAATTGAAAAGTTGGAGAAATGTAAGAACATCTAGATGACATTTCTCTGCGTTTCAAACTTGGGGACTCCTCGTTCGGGAGCCGATTATGTACCGACAAAAAGAAACTGTATTGAAGTTTTTTTCATGTTTACGTAAATGGTATTTTATTATTGCGTCTCTGTCATTCGTTGTGTTGTAGCAATCGAGTTAGAGGAGTGCTTATCGGCAGGTGGAATAAAGAGCGAATTGTTTGTCCCGAGTGTTACAGTCATTTATAAGATAATATTGTACAAACGTTATATTATTTTTATCATTTTTGAGAGTAAAGAATATTTTTTTTATTCATTACAAGTTAGCACTTGACTGCAATCACACCTGTTGGTAAGTGATGATACAATTTAAGATGGATTCGGGCTAACTTGATAGGAGTTCAGATTCTACACGACATCGTACCGAAGCGTTAAATCGCTGTGCGGTACGTCATTGTCAGTAGGATGGTAACTTACCACGGACGAAGCCTCCCACCAGCCAGCCGGTAATCGAACCCAGGACCTCCGTCTTATAAATCCACAGCGCTATCGAAGCCGTCAATTATATAATCTTAATAAATGTAGAATCTTTGTTAGCCTACTTAGACGGCCTAGAGCCTCGAAAACGGATATAAAGACCCGCCACACTACTCCAATCCTAATTGGTGAGCTTCAATCTTTCAAACGATCACTGTCAGATGTTAATGGTAGTAATCGGATGGCTTAACATGTACTTCGAAGCATCTAATGTCTATATTTCTGCCCAACCTAAGACCTCGTATTTCGAAAAACGGTAGCCACTAACCACTTAGGTAATTAGGACCAAAAAGGTAGTTTGTAATAATTGTCCCATTGATATTTAAAAATAATTGTATTTTCTTAATTAAGTACAAAAACCACTTGCCTTACCCTGCAACCTTACTACAGTATATATAAATATATATAAAGGTTGTTAAGTCCGTATATTAGCCCTCGAGCCACGACAAATAGGCTCTCAAGACATTATTAACCCCCTGGTTACGCTTGCGTGAATTCAGGATTGCTTTCCGTATCTATACTTAGATATATTACGTTCGTTAGTCTGCAATGAGGATACTTTGTGTACAAACGAAAATAGCACTGGGAATAAATGTTTATTGCAATAAAAAGTACTACAGTCGACGCATTTTAAGCTGATTGGTTGGGTCGGTTGGTCGTAGTGATAAATAACGTAAATATTGCCCGACGACTCAGATTAAAATGCGTCGACTATAGCACTGTTAAGAATCAAAGTCTTTCATTCCACAGCCTCCGTGGCGCAAAGGTATGCGCAGTGTTAACTCAAAGGTCCTATCTTCGATCCCAGGCTAGGCCGATAAAGATAGTCCAAGTCTGTCTGCTGGACGACTTCGGCCATGGGTAGTTACCACCCGACTAACAAAGACGTAGGGCTAAATGAATTACCATTTCAGTAGGAGGAATTAGTGTGGATTTCATTCGACTCCTCACAAGTTAGCCCACTTATATCATCACTTACCATCAGATGTGATTGCAGTTACTGGCTAAGTTGAAATGAATGAAAAAATATCATCAAAAATTGTATATTTCTCTATGTGTGCGTAGGGAGCGTAAGTTCAGTCATTCTTACATTACGCACATACTCTAACAACAGTTGCAGGATTAATTCCCCACTATTATTTCTTGTCACACCGTTAACTTCATTATTCACGGCTCTCCATATGTCAGGGGGTCGGAACACGGCGCTTCTACCCTAAACGTGACCCTTATCCTGTTATACAAGGTTTTATTTCTTATATTTCGATCAGAATACAGCTGGGCATGGAATGTTTTTATTAAATTAGTTTTTTTTTGTCTGTGTATTTCTGAGTGTTCACTTGAATTTAATTTGTAATAATTTTGGTTTTTAGGATAAAAAACGGAACTGTTATTGGATCACTTTGTAGTCTGATTTTCCCAGGAACGCGTATCAAACTGAAATTTATATCAAATACTCAGGTTTATAAATAAAACCTTTAAACTGCAACAAAATCAAACTCTTATGTCAACTCAATCAAAGGAAACAGCAATTAACCTTCAAGAGAATAACAAACCTAACAGATATTTCCAGTCGACCTAGAATCTTGAAATTTGGCTAGTTTTTAACCGACGAAAAAAAACGGAGGAGGTTCTCAATTCGACACGTATATTTTTTTTTTTTTTTTATATGTATGACCACGCATAACTTTTTACAGTGTTGTCCGATTTTGATAATTCTTTTTTTATTAGAAAGGGCATACATCCAAGGTGGTCCCATTGTCCGCATGTTAGGATCTGATGACGATATCCTGGGGAAATTGAAGGAACTCTTCAAATTTTGGAGGCACGCTTACAGCGATTTCGGTTTTTGTCTCGGTATCAGTAGCTTTTTGGCCACTAGTGCCGTATAATATACTATGACAGTATAACACGAGTACGTTACGTGGTAATTATATCCAATATCTAAAGCAGCGTACGCGCCTAAAGCTAAATTTAATAAATTTCACGGTATACATATACAATACAAATATAAAATATAGCCTATAACACTCACCGATAACATAGCATTCTACTGTTGAAATACCGGAACTTTATTTACAAACTTAGAAACTTTATCTCATTATAATACTATTAGTATAGATAAAAATTTTTTAACAAAAAATAGAACCGACTCAAAGCGCACTAAAAAGTAAGAAATAAAATTTTTTAACAAAAAATAGAACCGACTCAAAGCGCACTAAAAAGTAAAAAATAACTGTGTCATTTAGTTGCTTTAATTTACTTAAGCATATCTAGGAGTCGGTGCCAGCCAAGGTTTCTACTTTCAAGGACGTTACCTAGAACCCACAAACTTCTTTACTACGTAAAATAAATGTTCCTTAAACTTGCTGGCACCGACTTCATAGATATGCTTAAGTAAATTAAAGCAACTAAATGACACAGTTATTTTTTACTTTTTAGTGCGCTTTGAGTCGGTTCTATTTTTTGTTAAAAAAATTTTATCTATACTAATAGTATTATAATGAGATAAAGTTTCTAAGTTTGTAAATAAAGTTCCGTCGGGGCTAATCTTCGGAACTACTGATCCGATTTTAAAAGTTATTTCAACAGTAGAATGCTATGTTATCGGTGAGTGTTATAGGCTATATTTTATATTTGTATTGTATATGTATACCGTGAAATTTATTAAATTTAGCTTTAGGCGCGTACGCTGCTTTAGATATTGGATATAATTGGAAACATTGTATGAAAACTTTATGCATCTTAAAAAGTCCTACAAAAAAATCTGCGATAGCATATATCTATCTTTTATATTTTGGCAGATATATAACTTTTTGTGTTTTAAAAAAATCATTTAATTCATATGCTTACGTTTACGTCATTATTTATACAACTAAACTTAAATCCTTATTAAAATGAATTATTTAATAATCACAAGGATATTATAGAGATAATATTTGCCTTTAACAGTATGTTAATTAGCTATATAGTTTCGGAGGTATTTCAAAGTTTCTAAAAAGTGTGACTCTGTAATAAATCATTTAATTCATATGCTTAAGTTTACGCCATTATTTATACAACTAAACTTAAATGCTTATCAAAATAAATTATTTAATAATCACAAGGATATTATAGAGATAAGATTTGCCTTATACAGTGTGTTAATTAGTTATATATTAGGAGTACAAATAAGTTTCCGCCGTTTTATTGTAGATGGTGTGGCACGGAGTTTCGGTTAGCTTTCGCAGATGATAACCGGCTTAAAAAATAGTTTGGACATTCAAGAACAACATTACCTATTAATATTATTGATTTTATATTGGTAAAATATAATTTTTATAAGTTGAAAATGCCAAAATTTGAGCCGAGTAAGCGTCATTTGCGGGAAATATTAGTTTACTTCTTTAATTTAAAGAAATCTGCTGCTGAGGCGCATCAAGTGCTCGTAGAAGCATATGGTGAGGGTACTTTGAGTGAGAGAACGTGTCGAGAGAGGCTTCAAAAGTTTAAAAACGGTGATTTCGACGTAGAAGACAAAGATCGCAGTGGAAGGCCAAAAATTTACGGGGATGCAGAATTGGAGGAATTATTGGAGGAAGATTCATCTCAAACACCCTGAATACTTTTCTAGACACGAAAAATTATTCTTCTGCATGACAATGCTCGTCCACATGTTGCGGCTCCCGTGAAAAAGTACTTGGAAACACTAGATTGGGAAGTGTTATTCCACCCGCCGTATTCACCAGACATTGCACCGTCCGATTATCACCTGTTCCGGTCCATGGCACATGCTCTGACGGCGCAGCGGTTCATATCTTATGAGGATACCAAAAATTGGGTTAATTCGTGGATAGCCTCAAAAGACAAGGAGTTCTTCAGACGTGGGATTCGAATGCTGCCTGAGAGATAGGAAAAAGTGGTTGCAAGTGATAGGCAATATTTTAAATAAATTTATATTACCGTTCTTTTATAATAAATATTTAATTTGTGTTAAAAAACGGCGGAAACTTATTT
Source organism: Mycalesis mineus (assembly GCA_034621355.1). Classification (NCBI taxonomy): domain Eukaryota; kingdom Metazoa; phylum Arthropoda; class Insecta; order Lepidoptera; family Nymphalidae; genus Mycalesis; species Mycalesis mineus. The sequence continues at coordinate 1,410,625 of CM067896.1, forward strand.
GTACTCCTGTATAGTTTCGGAGATATTGCAAAATTTCTAAAAAACAACCCTGCCGCTATATCGTCCTTAAGTTGACCTCCTCCGTGTTATGTTATGCGTACTGAATAGGGGTTAACATTTTGGTAGTGATATTCTTTGAGAATTCGATCTTTGTTGATCTTTTCTTTCAATTTATTTGGCAGACCATATTTATATACTATATAACGAAAAAGTTTGTTCGTTTGTTTAAACGGGCTTATCTCTAGATCTGTATGTCGGATCGTAAATTATTTTGTTTATTATGAAAGCTAGACTCAAAAGTGAAATAGACTATTTAACACAAGCTACATCAGCTTGCCATAAATATATATTATTAATGTTAATGTACTGTAATATCGTACAATGTTTAACAAAAATGTAGATCATTAGTACACGGGACGGGACGGAGGATATTGCTTCACGGGAAACTATAAAAAAATTAAATTGAGAGGGGTAGCGGGGAAAGAGCACACTTTATATAGCTATAATGACGTAGGCGAGCGCTAAGAAACGTTTTTTCAAATGCTCACCTCCTTAAGGGGTTAAACGGGAGTTCAAGTCTACACCAAGTTTCACGCGGACGAAGTCGCGGGCGTCCGCTAGTACTACATACAAAGGTAACATTCCGAAAACCTTAAATTTTTTATTACATCATGTATTTTTCTTAATAATTACAATCTTATTACGCTTTTCTTCATGAACGTGATATTAAGTTGAAACTGATATCAAATACTAACTCGTATCAAAAACTTTTATATTTATATATCTACAGATTTGTACGGAACCCTCGGTGAGCGAGATCGACTACCACTTGGTCGTTTTCTGATTTAACGATATTAGATTATTGCATATAAGCCCATTATGGAGCAAATACTCACAGATGAGTCAAAAGAATCATGATGTATTCTTATTTCTGTTGCCACACAGCATATCGTTTTAGTTACAGAATATTACCCTGTTAAATTCTGTCACAAATAGCGAAAATGAAATTTTCAAAATATATAAAAAAATCTTTTAATCTTGGAAAGTTTAATTATATAATCTTAAAGCTAATACTTAAACCGACTTAACTAACTATAGAGCAAGTTACCCTTATCCCTAGCTAACGATTGTGTCAGTATTTGGTTAGGATGTGATCTAATTGATAAATGTGCTCTGTGGCTGGTGGAGCCATTGTGTGATTGCGGCCCGTTGATTAAGACAACGTAACTAGCGGCTAGGTACCGCAAATATGTACACTTGCCCTATCACTGTTGACTTAGCCAAGTACGAGCGATGTAAGGGCCCGTTGCTTTAAAACGTAATCCTTTCCTTACAAAAACAAAGTTCCATACCGCGTCTGGCTGTCTGTATGTTCGCGATAATCTTGAAGACTACTGGGCCGACTGTCATGCGGTTTTCACCAATAGATAGAGTGGTTCCTGAGGAAGATTTAGAATTTGTTGTAGATGTTTATTTAGAAAGAGATGAGTATCTTAGGATTCATAGTGCGGGTCCATCGTGTGGCAGAGAAAAAACGAACAGTATCCGAAACTAGCGACAGTATGTAGGCTTAAGAGTACTCTTTATCTGCTCGAATCTTTCTCAATGCTCAGCCAAATCAGGTAGGATCATGCTAGAGCAGTTTTGGACACTTGTTCTAGAATAGAGCATAATGCGGTAATAGTCAGGCCAAGGTCTTTGAGCAGGTTATAGAGAGATTTTGCTGGTATACTTCTCGCGCCCTTCGTCTATTGCATATAAACTAATTAAATAGCCATTTTTTGTTAGTTCATTTGTAAGGTCATAATACTTAAAAGTGAATAACTGTCTTTAGGGATATTTGTTTCCCACGGCACTGTAAGCTCGACAATTGCCACACATTTAATTTTATTGACAAAAAGAAAAATGTCTGGTGAAATATCGAAATTTGCAGTTAAATATGTACATTAAATTTACAATTAATCAAATAAAAAATTAAATGCTTAACAACACAAACACTACATTATTATACAACCTAATTGATATCGAAATAGCTAATTTGTTTTATATAAATTGGATCTAATATGACGATAATTGTTGGAAAAGTAGGAGATAAGGAGGGAAGCCTGACCCAGTAGTGGGCCGTTAATAGGCTGATAATGATGATGATGATGACATATATACTCGGTGGCTGTTTTACATCAGATGTGATCGAACCCTTACAATCAATAATTCAGTGATCAAACAAAACAATAATTCTACATTTAAACAAAGCACTAAACACTGTAAAGCCCTAATTTAATTAAACGTTTAGCAGTGATGCGTAAACGTAATTGTATTAATTGCACTTAACATAATAATTGCAAGGCAACTAATTAAATTAGCTTTGGCCCGGCTCTATTGGTTTTTATACGCGTTTGATTCACTTAATTGATTCTGTACAAATAATTAATTCGCGAATCAATTAATCAAACATTATTGCCGAACACACAAATCATGTTTATTGGCAATAATTAAGTAAGTAGCCAAATAATTTAATTAAAATGTCTGCAGAATCAATTAATTATTCTCAGCGGTTTCTGATGAATGAATTTATTTTTTATTTCTGATATTATGTTGAGTTATGTAGGTTTATGTTATACTCTATCAATGAAATAATTCTGAAGGAGTTTGTAGGTAGCACTTTGTGAGACCTTCTTTTTTTGCAAGCCTGGCCTGCATGGCTTTTCACTTACCCATCATTTGCGTAGTACGTCAATCACATATTAATAAAAAAATTTTAACAAAAAATAAAAACGCCTTCAAAACGCACTAAAAAGTAAAAAATTAATACGTCATTTACTTACTTTGATTAATCAAAGTGATTAAGTTAACTTAATCATATCTATGAAGTCGGTGCCATCCAAGTTTAGGTAAAGTCTTTAAAGTAGAAAGCTCGGGTGGCACCGATTTCATAGATGTGATTAAGTAAATCAAAGTAAGTAAATGACGCAGTTATTTTTTACTTTTTAGTGCGTTTTGAAGGCGTTTTTATTTTTTGTTAAAAAATTTTTATTTCATACTTTTTAGTGATTTATCAACAACGAACATACTAAAGAACCTACTCGAACTAAACCATAAGTATTTACTAGCTAGTTATAACATTCCGACATCCCTGCAAATGTGCCTATAAAGTTTGAAGAGTTTCCTCGAGTTTTCGTAGATCTCATCATCGGATCATGACTTAGTAATCATTAAACCAACTGGAAACTATAACCTTTCAAACTTCTCATTGAGACATATTAATCGAGCCCAATCACAAGGTAGCTAGTGTGAACCGTTAAAGAGCTCCCTCAGCTGTCTTTCTTCTTCATCGCCAGACCCTCAATGACAGTCACGGCCCATCTAAATGTTAAGTTCTCATTGAGACAAATTAATCGAGCTCAAACACAAGGTAGCTACTGTAAACCATTAAGGAGCTCCTTCAGCTCTCCTTCGTCTTCATCGCCAGACCCTCAGTAACAGTCACAGCCCATTTAAATGTAAATTTCTCATCAAGACAAATTAATCAAGCCCAAACACAAAGTAGCTACTTTAAGCCGTTACGGAGCTCCCTTAACTGTACTTCGTCTTCATCACCAGATCCTCAATGACAGTCACACTCCTTCTAAATGTAAAGCTCTCATCAAGACAAATTAATCGAGCCCAAACACAAGGTAACTGCAGTAAATCGTCAAGCAGTTCTCTTATATGTAGATCGGCTCTATCATCAGATCGACTCCAGACCTTCATTAAATTGTAGTTCTTTTAAATACTTACCGGAAAAATTAACAAGCGTACTTGTTGTCCCTACAATTTTTGAAAGTTCCTCTCGGTTTCTCCAGGATCCCATCATCAGATCCTGGTTTCCTTGTCATGGTACTACCACCGGACTATCTACTTTCCAACAAAAAAAGAATTATCAAATTCGGTTCATATACGACGAAGTTATGCGCGAACACACATAAAAAAAAAAGTATATATACGGTCGAATTGAGAAACTCCTTTTTTTTTGAAGTCGTTTAAAAATGTCCGCACTTTTCAAACGTTAAGTCTGTCAGTAGGTAGTGACTCTAACTAACATCGGTTCGGAAGGCAAATCCTGCCAAGAAGAGCTGGCAAGAAACTCAACAGTTGCTCTTTTAAAAATCAATGTTACAATTCGTATTTTGTAAAAAAATTGTTCCTCTAAAATAAAGAAGAATCGTTTCTCCTAATTAGGACTAGAAAGAAGTCAACGAAGATCTATCTATCTATTGAAGAAAGCTTGTGTATTTTTATTGCTTTTCTTGGTGTTTTTAGAAGATTGCAATACGCGTGGTCGCGGAAAAACAGTCGCGGGCATCTTCTAGTTATTATTATAAAATGGAACAAGTCTTAGGTACACAGCGTTGGTGTTAAGCCTCCTGTGCCTGTGTGTACTACATGACTTGACAGAAAGCTAAGTAGTACGTTCCTGGACCACAGAAAGCTCTACTGCTCTTAATAATAAAGCCTGTATGCGACGTATTAATATATAAAAACGGGTAAGCGACGACGCGTCGTAGTTCGCTTATGCTTAAATAATACGATTTAATAAGCAAATGCGCATTGAATTGTGTTTTTCCGCTTTTTCGCTCACAAGCGGGAAGCTTGCGTACGGTCGCGCGTGTGTTAATGCCTTGACACACTCATTAAATAATATGTTATAATTTTATAGAGCATGTAGGGTGCTATAATAATAGGGTGCACTTTACACTGACTGATTTTTAGATTATGTTTATAGTATTATTATTATTAATAATAAACGTTTATAGTATTATAATACGAGAAAATGATAGGGCTAGTGCACTAGATGTTCGTAGATCGTAGTGTCCGATTCTGCAACGGTAGATGTTATGTGCTAAAATAAGGGTACAAGTTCGTAGCCGACAGACGACAACGGCATGTCGTCTCTACGTCGCTCTATTTTTATACAGAGGAAGATAGAGACGACCTCGAGACTTTTGTTACAGAATTGAAATTATTTGTATAAATATTTCTATGACATACATTTTATGGCGAGAGATAGGTCGTTTCAATAAAAAGTTGGCTACTTACTTGCACTGGCTATATTTATTTATACTATGCTGCTCATCTCATTGCTTTACGGAAAACCATAGTTTTCTAAGAATCATTAATACTACTCTGAAAAATTATACTTCAAGTACTGAAATGAAAATAGAGGACATTGACGTATTGCAAAACCATTATACATAAACATTTGCTTCACCACGTTGTATTACTTCAAACTAAAACATTGTTGAAACATTTTAAAAGCAACATCAAAGGGATGAAAGCGAGCGAAACCGCGCAAAAGTGCAAGTTTCCACTAAGAAACTTGCGCAGCGGAGTCCTGTCGCTGCCTTTTAATCAAGTAAAGTAAAAAGGGCGCTGTGTTAGACAATGTAACAGTTTCGTATTAAGTAGTGAAGGTACAACTTTGTGTTCTTTGTGCCAACGGTACTGTGAGAGGATGAGATAGAACGGCTATAGCGGAGGAGCGATACACTGGCTGGTTTACTTGCTTACTCGCCTGGCAAGTTGCTTAGCGAGTAAGTAAAGGACGCGGTGTAACAGTTTCGTATTATGTAGTGAAGGTACAACTTTGTGTTCTTTGTGCCAACGGTACTGTGAGAGGATGAGATAGAACGGCTATAGCGGAGGAGCGATACACTGGCTGGTTTACTTGCTTACTCGCCTGGCAAGTTGCTTAGCGAGTAAGTAAAGGACGCGATGTAACAGTTTCGTATTATAATAATAATAATAATAATAATATTGTTTATTGAGGCAAAAAACCCATTATGTACAAAGTTACATTACAAATGTATAATATAAACTATAATATAATACGATTAAAAACGGTACATTTTAGGAACATCTAAAATATCATACTAAATCTACTTCCTATTTGGATCTCGATGTACTGAGATCCAATGCGTCATTATTGGGCTACTTATGTCCTGACTGACTATCTGGAGGATGCTGTTACCAGAGTTGCGCAACCTTTCCCAGAAGGAAGATATCCGCGCTCTGATAACAGCAAAGAAATCGGGCATTGCCGCTTCGGCGAACATACTCGATGCGCTGCAGTATCGAGGTAACTTCATAAGGATGCGGTAGGCATCATTGTACTGCACCCTTATGGTACTGAAGGACACCCTCTTGTACCGGTACCATAACTGACAGGTGTAGAAACACTGACAGTAAGCCCTGAAGAGAGTGCCCTTGACTTCTTTGCTGCATTTGGCAAATCTTCGCGCGAGCATATTACAGCGGACCGACAATGCCCGCCTTTCCCGCTCCATGTCGAGGTCGTCCCTGCGGTCGTCGGTGACAATGTGACCAAGGTATTTAAACTGCTTTACAACCCGGACTGCTGTTCCATTCAAGAGCACTTCTGGAACCCTCTCCGGACCCTTTCCCGCTTTAAAAACAAGCATTTCTGTCTTCAGGACATTATACTTCAGCCCGTTGGATTTGGCATAATTCTCACAAACTGACAGTAACTTCCTGAGGCCCTTGACCGATGGGCTGAGGAGCACCATATCGTCCGCATAGCTGAGGTTATTAAAGCAAACCCCATCTATATGACAGCCGATTCCGGTGCTCCTGAGCTCGCCGATCAAGTCATTGATGTACACGTTGAAAAGGTCAGGAGAAGTTAGTCCACCTTGACGAACTCCGCACTCTGACCTATACGCGTCAGATGTCGTGTCGACCCACCTCACATGATTTGTTTGGCCGCCGTACCAGAAACTCAACACCTTTACCACTGATTCAGGGACTCCTGAGCCGCGCAGTTTGTTCCAGAGTATTTCATAATTCACTAGATCAAATGCGCGGCTCAGATCCAGGAAGCAAGCATAAACTGAAGTGTTACGGTTAACGTAATAGTCAACCGCATGTTTAAGGCTGACGATGGCCGAATCGGTTGAGACACCGGCACGAAAGCCAAACTGTGCATCATCTACACACACATTCTTCAGCAACTCCGGTTGCAGCAGCCGCTCAAACACCTTACCCGAACCGATTATGTAGTGAAGGTACAACTTTGTGTTCGTAGTGTGGGAAAACACCAATATTTTCAGATTAGCTTATCGCATCTTTATTCGGATATAGCTAACAACGATCTCGATCTCATTAGATTTTAAACAAAAAGACGCATCATAATGGGTCCATTCGTTTAGAACATGAGTTCTACAGACAGACACATATCTATGTCCTATACTATTAACATGCATTTTAAATACAGTGGTTAAAAATCACGCTCTTACTAGAACAATATTGATGGACTGGCAGTTCTTGCAAATCGGAATAGCTCGATCAAACGCGGCACAAAGCCTGCAACAAAGTGATTGTTTCAGTTACCTGCCGGGAGACGGCGCCTTAATTTCGCTGCGCCTGTCCAATATACCCCGCGGAGTACTCCACCCAGCTCCGTATACATCGATATACCCCGCGAAGCTCTCCAGCTCTGTGTACATCAATATGCTATTGCAAATTAAGTTTTCCGCGCCAATGAGCAAGTTTATCGGAGTTTTAGTGTTATTTATTTTTCAATTAAAGTGAAATTTTCCCCGACAACAATCTATAAGTAATTTATGCATGTGAAATTGTTAGCAGTCAATAGTATGGTGCTGCAGCTACAATTATCAACTTCCAAAAAATATAGCCACTACATCGAAATGGCACACGTACAGGGCGGCTATTCTGTATGTCTGCCACGAAGCACAGCAGCCACTGACTTGCGACCATCTTGCGACTAACGTCTCTATTTCTCTCTCCAGAAAACGATACTTCAGAGGTATTGAGATGAATTTAAAACGTACATTGTTGAGTCTAATTAAAGAATAGCACTACCAGACAGTAAGCCAGGCAAGCTAAAAGCGGCTCAAGACTGGTGTTTAGAAGTTACAGTGCGTGAACATCTGTCGACTTATAAATAATTATGATGATTTGCTGTATATTTGTTGTATTGAGTGGGAACTCTAAAACGTTTCAGGTGTCAATGTCACTATCGTGGCAAAACACATCCTCGTGTTTTTTACATTGCTACAGCCCATTGTTTTTAAATCTTATTTTTCTTTTTTATTCAAAATGGTTTTCATAGAAGTTTCCAGGAAAATGTTCTCTCGTGATATGTGGATAGGTGTATATAATGCCTCAATTTTATAGTATTTTCCATAACGTGCTACGTGCAGGGGACGTAACTCGACGAGACGTGGCGTGAATATGTTCTCCCATAGTTTACTTCGAACAAATACATACATACATACATGTTAGCATTAAGTCCTCATTTCTTTGGAGTACTGCCAATGTTTCGTCAATAGACCAACATAGAATTTATTATCTTTGTGTCGAAAAAATATTTAAATATCAAGCTAGCTCTATTTCGTCCGTCGGACAAGCGGGGGTAAGATAGAACTAAAAACCTCACCCGGGTGCTTCTCGAGTCCCGGACTCATTGAAGTCTTTTGATAAGTCATATTTGACTCTACAACTGAAAGAAATAATTGAATTTACAATTTCTATTGCCTCTACGGCTAGATAGTAGTGCTAGCATGGTTTAGGGTCATGAGGTCCTGAGTCTTCCTAGGAGAACGCGGTAACTTGGTCACGGTCACTATCATGATCATCTGGTAGTGATCGTCAAGTAATCAAATATGATTAACAGCACGCATTCGAGCAGCGGAAGCTCCAAACCCCCTTTCCTATAAGGTGGAACTTATTTAACCCGGTGGCCAAAACTGGAACTAACGTCGGCAGCTGTCACTCTTTAGATTTCTGTCAACAGAAACAACGACCACAGCGACACTCATCAGGCCAGATAAGTTTGTAGCACCATACCTAAAGAGTTTATACCCACAATGTAGCGTTAAAGGGGTGTAGTATAAATAAAACTGTGCTAACATCGTAGTTCAAAGTTCGATTAAGACCGCGCAATACTAATTTCCACTATTTTCCTTTCAGTTGAGGTTTCAGTATAACATATTAATAAAAGATAGTAAGGCAACATAAACTATAAAATGTAATAACTTCAAATAATTCTAATCTCTCTTTCATGCGTATTAGGGTTCCAAATTGTATGTAAGTAATATAGTCCTTGTATTTTATTCTTACGTTGAACGCACCTATAAGCAATCACGAACATTCTTTGAGAGCAAAAAGAAGTTACGCCAAGCGAAAATGCTGCTTAATGCAAAGGGGAGAAGAGTATTATTTATATAAAGTAAGGACGTATTCACATGGTCGTCATTTAATGATGTCGTAGACGGTATGCTTTGATCTTGTTTGTGGTGTGTGGCACAAAATTCGAAAGTAATTAATATTCATGCAACATTAAGTTACGCTGCGAGCCTCATAAGAAGGCACAGAGTGACTCAGCGGACGATGTAAAGGGATTGCCCTTGCTCGAAGTGAGAAAGAAATGAGGAGAATCGCGAGTCGCGATTTGAGAGTCGCAGAACTGAAGTGGCAATGGGCAGGGCACGTGGTTCGAAAAGCTGATGGACGTTGGAGGCCCATAATGCTAGAATGGCAACCCCGCAACGGAAAGAGCAGTTTTGGTGGACTGGCGACATCAAAAGTGTCACTGGAAGCCGCAGGCCACAGGCGGCTCAAGATTATTGTGTTTGATTTTGTGATTGTGTTTGTCGCTTACGTCAAACTCTCAGAAAGTGCGCTTTACAATCTATTTTTATTTTCAATACGTTTTTAATTTTTTAATTTATCCGACATCAGACACGGACATTTTGCGTCGTCACTATTTTGCTAGTCCCATATACTCGTATTATATATTATACCTAATAAGAAAAATATAAAATTAAAAAAATTATGAAATAATTATTGCTTAATTTTTAGGTTTATAGATTCTGCTAGTTTTTAAAAAAAGTTATGATAATAAACAAAGATATAAAATCGCTAATAACTCTTGATTTAAACCACTCGCCGATAGTAAAACCCGGCCGATAGTTGCGGGCTGTATCAAAGAACACAACTTCGTGATAGTTCGGCAAGTTTCGTTAAAGTTCGAGAGTAACGAGATTCTTCTTTGATGAGTTTTTTTTTAATAATGAATACGTGTAATTAGGCCCTAAGTTGCCGGATGAGCGTTTATTGTTGCTCGACGTTCATTACGATAAAATTATTTATTAGTAGTTGAACTTATTGTGAATTATGAAGGCGAAAGTTCGCGAGTTTGAATGTTTGTTACTTTTTCACGCAAAAACTACTGAATGGATTTTGATGAAAGTTCACAATAATATAAGCTATATTATGATGACCCCTCGGAGGAATTATAAAGTAAAAGAGTGAACAATTCAAATTATTTCATGTGCAGAACGAAGACAAGTTTCAGGGAGTTCAAGGCGAATTGCCGTTGGGTCAAGACGGTTGAAGGAATGTAGGGGCAGGGAGATGTTCCCTACGAGTGTGCGTGTACGATGGATCTGTAGTAGTCCCCCAGTGTGGTTTGAGTGTGTGGCCGTGAGGTGCCGAGGCAGATCAACGTCGCTGTGATGGGTTCCTTCAGGCCTAGAAGAGTGAAATGACGGCGTCACAGCGTGCTGCATCGAATCTTGTATATCTATCTATCTATTAGTTAATAAACGTCTAATTCTCTCTTTTGTGTGGTTGTTCTTCCAATCCTCGACCCCTAACAACCCCGGTCGTAACAATATAATATTTATTTAGCCAGTCTTTTGTAAAACCGACATATTCAAAAGACAAAATCATCCAGATCCAACAGGAAACTCCCTCTTTACGTTTCACTCCATGCATGTAGAATTCATAATATGTCCATTTGTTTCGTCAAACTTCGATGTCATAAACAAATAGACACCCATTAAACCATAATATATTCCTCTTTTTTACGTTAGGGGTTAGAAATTTAGCAGTTCCCTTCATTAATATGCATCAAACCTCTGCAAAACTAACCACACTTGGCAAGTAAAGAAATTTAATGGAATCCATTGGATTGAAAATAATCACGTAGACCCCTCGAGGGGCTCAGCGCAATCTGTATGCTAAAACATCATACCCTCCTCTACCCCCTACTAGTAATGATTTAAGATTCATTCTCTGCGAATCTATTACCAGGATTTTTTTAAACGATGCTGAGGTCCTCCGACACACGATCGCATTCTCCATCGAGTTTGGCTGTAGTATAAAATTTTTTATACTGTAAAATCTAGACGAGCTTTTCAACTAATCAACTATATATACGATAACGAGTATGTATAATATTTTCATTTTTAAATATAACAAATGCTTACTATAATGTCTTACAACCAGTCGTGAAGACTGTTTAGAAAATTAAGCGCTTGTTTTCAATTTCGTCCAAATTTCCTCTATGGGTATTCTCTCTTTACTTAAATTTATCCTCAATTAAAGCAAGTTGTGGGCTTTTCCCATAATGACCGTTAAACGTTGTTCTGAAGATGGCACTACATTTGATGATAATCTATTTTGATTGTCCCCTACTACTAGGATACCCTAATGAGGGTTCGATAGAGGTACGATCACCATTAGATGGTAATATTCTAAACAATGATCGGTAATGACTCTTAACATGTTATCCGATGCACAATGGTATATTCAGAAATTCCAACTGCGGATATAGAAATACTGAGATTTTTTGACAACTTGATTCATGACCTCGTGATCCAAAGATCCCAATCAACGATGCATTTCGATAATAATGACACTAATTATGAAAGAAAATAAAGCCCTTCGTTCAATGTACGAATGTCTCGAACATCCCAACGCGTTCAGTGGACCAGCTACCAGCTACCACATTTACATACTCATTAATATGTATGGCGGCACTTTGCAATGCTAACCACACTTGGCACCTTAATAAATTGAATCAGCGATTGATTGTAAACCGCAGCCGCGAGAAGCTCGCACTTTGTTTATGTCCGCTTGGATTTTTACAGACAAACAAAGTTTACAAGCTTTGGCAGAAAAAAAACAAGGCCCATTTTCTAGTGAGAGAAAATTTCGCGTTGCTTCGCCCGTTGCGCCTTTTATTGCAATTGTCGAAATGAAATGACGACCACACAATCGGTAAGCGCAGTGTGTCGACCTTCCACTACGTGGACTGATGGCATTAAGCTGCTAGATGCAGGTGGCTAAAGGTCGTGGTGTTCTCAATTTTAAAATAATTCAAATTTAAAATAATTTTTCTTAAGTAGGCTAGGTAGGTAGGTAGGTTTTACCAGCATCAAGTCAGTCAATACGTCGTAAATCTGTGCTACTGTAGTGCCGAAAAGAATCGACAAGAAATTCTTTGCTCTTTTAAAAATCAATGTTACATTGTGTATTTCATAATTTACGTATAATTTTGTCTAACCCGTCTTGTGTGTAAAATGATAGAATAATCTAAACTCTAAAAGATAAATTGAATATCTACCTTTTGAGCAATAAGCCAGGCATTTGCCACTGAACAAGAAAAACTATAATTATTTATATAGTCATTATTAATTATGGCTTTTCGGAGTGTTTGAATAATTTAAATATTTAATATCAATAATTTTGAAGTCAAATAAACAGCGGTCTAATAGTCTAACGAAGTATGCCTGTCCATTTTATATTTTCACAAGTACGATTAACCTATTGAAATATCTTATTTCAAAATTAAGATCCCAAGCATACTCGGAACTCAAGAGGATCCCATAATAAGCTAGACATACCCCACGCACACTTTATCAATATGTATATTATATTAGCACTTTGAAATGCAAACCACGGGTGGAATGCAAAGAATCGAATCTGGGAATGAATATAATAACGCCGGTACAAGGGTCCGATGCAATCTGTATGCAAATGACCGGCGAGAGGTCGCCAGACGACGGAGTTATTTGAACTACGGGCTTGAAGAGCAAACCTACGACTAAGAGCTTTTGTACTCAATATTTCTTATGAAACACTTGTTTACTCTGTCCACTTGTGCCATAGTTGTTAATAAAGTTTTTATCTTTCCATTATGGTTCTGCATCTTATTTGCCAAATATCCTTCGCCTGAAGAAAATAGCAACAGTAAATTCTTAGTTATACTCTACTCTATGTATATATTATTTACATAAAAGATAATGTTATATATTATGTATATTTAATAGATTACTGATTTCACGACATAATTACCTATGGGATTTATGATCTTTTTTACTATTAATGCTGCATATATACATATTTGTTGATAAAAAATATGAATTAGTTTGTTTGCAATACCTATTGATATTTCAGATTTGGGCTAACAATAACATAATATTATATTTGATCCCCTGTAATAGCTTCATTAGGAATCTATGCTGAAATAGGGTTCATTACAACTATTCGCTGGCAATCCGATTACGACGAATATTACTAGGGTTGCGTCTAAATGCTAATACCTGCCTGAAATACCTGCGTGTCTTGTAGGTAGAACTTGTTTATTTTTAGCTATAAGGCTATTGTAGCTAATATTAGTTACCTCAACAGGCTTTGTAGCTTTGCGAGGTTCTAGGTGATAAGATATTGAGTTTTTCTTTCTTTAAGGAATTTGAAGTTGCGGACCGAAGTTGGAAAGTTTTAGTTTTTACACTCCATATCTACCAATTAAGTTTTTGATTTTGGTTACTATCATTGATACGCTAAGCCGACGTACTTGTATGAACGGCTTCATGAAGTTGGAAGAATTCAGAGAGATATGCAAGGATCGTGGCTTATTATGTACGCGGATGACATCGCGATAGTAAATAGGGATAAACAGACCTTAGAACGTAAGGTGAACAATTGGAAGAGAACATTGGAAAACGGCGGTCTGAAGCTGAATGTGGCAAAGACAGAATACCTCGCTTGTTGCAGTACAGATCCAAGCAGTATATCAATCGGCGCGGAAAATGCACAACATGTGGAATCCGATGAATGAATGGAATACCTTGGATCTGTCCTTCACGAGTGGTATTGACCACGACGTCAAAGCCCGTATTAGTGCTTCTTGGGGCAAATGGCGGGACTTAACGGTGGTTTTATGTGATCGCAGAATACCACTAAAGCTAAAGGGACTTGTGTACAAATCTGTCATCCAGCCGGTTCTGCTATATGGCAGTGAGACTTGCCCAACCTTAACGGGGCACGTGCAGGAACTCCGAGTCACGGAGATGAAAATGCTACGGTGGATGTGTAACGTCAACGTAACGATCACATCCGCAGTAGGCTCAATGTCCGTGACATCGAAGACAAGCTGCAGGAAGCCCGTCTTAAATAGTATGGCCATGTCGCACGTCGTCCGCAGAGCTACGTCGGAAACAGGTGTCTGAACATCGCAGCCCCTGGCGCTAAGCCCCGAGGCCGCCCCAAAAAGTGCTGGATTGACATACTGAGCAATGATATGAGAGCCAATAAACTTAAGAAATCGGATGCCCAAGACCGGGCAAAGTGGGCTAGATTATGCCGGAAAGCGGACCCCACCTAGTGGGTAGCGCTAGGATGAAGAAGAAGATGCAAGGATCGTGGCAAGTGTAAGTTTCTGCCTATGTCTATGTGAACGTATGTATATATCATTGATATGAAACATACAATTGAGTTACGAGGCACACATTATCATCCTAAACTAGCCATTTGACGTCAAACGTCGATATAGTCTAAGATGGTAGTCTGCTAACTTATAAAATCTTATTCTTACATTATAAAACAAAATCTCACGCCGCCTTTGTCTGTCTGCCTTTTCGCTATAACGCGAAGACTACTGAATGATTGCAGTTTTCACCAATATTTAGTGTGTTTCCTGAGAAAGATATATTTTAATTTGTTAAGATTTTATGTAAATTGGATGAAATAATAATTGTTGGAAAAGTCGGAGAAATTTAAGCCACCTAAAAATTTTGTCGCAGGCGTTGCTTTGTCTATTAGTGATAATATAACGCATGGAACAGTTGTTTCTGTTTATTAGGATTACAAAAATTTTGCGGTGGCATATCTATCTATCTTTTGAAGATAACTTGATATACCCATTCTTATTAAAAAGGTTTAAAGGTTTATTTTTGGTGTTTTTGAAGGTAGTAATTTACTATTTACCATACGGGCAAAACGTAGTCAGTATATAACTTACAAAGTGACAACCCTATACATAACGAGCTTCTATTACAACTGTAGCTCATAACTGGTAATGCAAAAACGATTGCCATTGCAAGATCACCCTTGTGCCTATGTACATAAGGACATGAGGGGATTTACCAATTACTCACCAGATGTTTCAATTGCTTGAGCACCATCATCATATATTCGTTTTGTTTCTCCAGGTTGATCGCTGTTATTAGACTACGTGGGGGTTCTGTTTTACCTAACTGTATGTTAGTTAGGTAAAAACAATATTTTAGCTAGGTAAACTAATTTAGTAATCTTATATTAGGAGGCTATCTACAACCTCCAGATTTTCTAGATCGTTTCTGCCGCGCAAATGTAAATTATGGAATTAACTTCCTGCTGCGGTATTTCCTGCCAAATTTAACATAGGGGGTATTTAAGGGGCGAACCAATTCCGGCAAGGCATCAGCAGTACCTCTGATGTTGCCAATGTACATGAGCGGCGGTAATCACTTAACATTAGGTGACCCACATGCTGGTTTGACCGCTTTAATAGCGATAGCAAGATAATATATACAACAGGTTTGAAATGTATTGATATAGAAGAATAAAAATTATCGACCCAGAGTTCGAACCCAGGATATCGTAATCGAAGCTACATAGGCTAACCACTAGACTCACAGCAGTCAATAATATACGAAATGAAGAAGAATATAAAGAAAACATTTTATGAAGTACTTTAACTCGAATTTGAGTTCAACAAGATAATATATAAAAATTTTGTTCGTCACCAAAAAGGGTTCGGACCCGTTAAATTAAGCAGAAATCGTTTAATTTCCCTGAATTAGGGATACGTGAACAAAACTGAGGGCGTAGATAACATTTTTGATTTCAAATTTAGGTAAGCAACACACTGAGCTGTTCTGAGTTTTAATAAATTAAATAAATAAAAAAAAATTTAATTTTTATTTTTAACCACAATTTAGGATATTTGAAAATAAGCGTGATATCAAAAATATCGAAGTCCGCGGTGAGAGCGTACTCCGAACCTCCTGAACCAAACCTGCACCGCAGGCTTTTATGCATGACATCACGTTTGATTTTTACCTACAACAGGTGTATGTACCAAAACATGGTTGTAATACCAATGTTCAATTCCCGGTGGGCCGCTTAAGATAGGATTTTCAAAATGGTCCGGGTCTGGCTGGTGGGAGGCATCAGCTGTAGCTAGTTATCACACTACCGACAAAGACGTGCGACCTAGTGATTTAATGTTCCGGTACAATGTTGTGTAGAAACCGAAAAGTGTGAACATCATCAACAAGTTATCCCACTTCTATCTTCATCATCACTTTTCATCAAGTGCGATTGCAGTCAAGGGCTAAATTGTAATGAATAAAATAATCGAAATTTCAGTCAAATCTGGTCAATAGTTGCGGTTAGAAGATGTAAGAAACTAACATAGAAAGTAACGCTTTTACGTGTTTTAATATAATAATGATTTTAAACGAAAGTTATAATTTGCACGCCCATTTGTACGCAGCCTATTCAGACACGGACGGCGTTTAATACGCAAACCGTTTTCCAAAGCGGTGGTTCATAAAAAGGTCTACATCTAATTTGGACAAGGGTGCGCTTAGGAATATCTAAATCGCGCCCCCGAGGGGGGAAGGGGGACGGGTGGGTAATTACTTAATTTGTTAAAACACCTGTTTTCAGAGTTCTAATAACCCATTTAGTTATATAACACGTGCGCACAGAAAATTAAGATCATTTTGTTCTTTGAAAATTATAGTGAAACCTTCGGGTGCAGAGTAAGCTTATACAGCCTTTGCGCTTACATTTTATTAATAAAAGCTACAGGAAAACTTTATTTTAAGAACATTTAACATTTTTGTGGCAGGAATTTTTTATAGACAGAACTCTGAATGTGGTTCCAGGCAAAATAAAAGATTTGTTCTAGTCTTCAACTTCTTTGATGTATTAACAAAACTTAAAATTATTTTACATTAATCGTGGTGCCGCGATTAATGGCCGATTAGAAAGGAAAGAATTACATTTGACATTGCAAAATTTTAACGTGCTTTTTTTGAACTCTTCCTATTTTTGTATATATTATAGATATATTTAAAAGATAAACTACAAAATAAAACTTAACTAATGAAAATCATGCTGTACGAAATATACGACACTAGAAATTTTTTAAAAGATTAAAAGACTTACTAGAGAGACTTAGATTTGTAATATATATATAAGGTATGATATACATCTAGCACCATATATTTTCAACAAAATACTCGCCAGTAATGAAAATCGAACCCATGGTCTTCGATTCAGTAGCATTAACTATACACCAATGGCCATCGCAATTTGTGCAGATATACAAATACAATAGATACACATAGATTCTATAGGCAATTGAACCGGCCCCGTATCTCAGAGCAACGATCAAGAGTACTGACTCAGCGAATCCCCTCGATTGCCAGCTATTTGGCCATTGCAAGCAACAACGCGTTGCTTCGACGTTTATTCTTACCATCCATCAATCTTCGCCTCAACCGAAACATTACTTGCTGTCGAGAAATATTAACGGCTTAACTAATGACTAAATACCCGTACAATGGTAGAAATTAGACCGCAAGAACCTCAATAAAACGACAAGGTTTTTTATAAAGCAAGTAAGTAATTTATTTTATTTTTGGCCAAACTTGCATGCATTACAAATCCATGCCAATGCAAACCACCGACTCCTAGATATGCTTAAGTAAATTAAAGTAAGTAAATGACACAGTTTTTTTTACTTTTTAGTGCGTTTTGAGTCAGTTCTATTTTTTGTTAAAAATTTTTATACGGCACTTGTAGCCAAAAAGCTACCGATACTTACACAAAAACCGAATTCGCTGCAAGTATGCCTATACAATTTGAAGAGTTCCTTCAATTTTCCCAGTTTTTTCGTCGGTTGAAAATAATCATCATCATGAAATTTTCATTCGAGATTTTTTTTTTAACAATTTTCCTACAAATAATAACAAAGTTGTTTTAAGGTTCAGATCTGGTAGTAGATTTGTTATAGCGGTACCATGTAGAAGCTAGATACATAGTACAAGTGAGCCGTACTATTTCCAAGTTAACACGATATTATATTACATAATCACTTAACATCAGGTTGCAGTCAAGCGTTAAATGTTTATTGAAAACAAACTAGTATTATAAAAACGTCTTTGCCAGCAGGGAGGCCAGGGCCAGCTAGATCAGGACCAATTAATAAAATCTCAATCAGCCTCGCTGGGAATCGAACCCGTCCTTCTCCGTCTTATAAATCCACTGCGTATACCACTGCGCCAAGGCGTCCGGATGTCGTGCAGAAACCGAAAAGGGTGTGGATTATCATCCTACTCCTAACAACTTAGCCCGCTTCTATCGTAAATTGCATCATCACTTACCATCAGGTGTGATTGCAGTCAAGGGCTAACTTGTAATAAAAATAAAAACACATTTTTAAATTCGGTAAAAGAATATCTCGCCGTCATTTCACTAAAAGGAGCAAGAAATAGATTTAATAAGAGGAAAGTTTTAATGTAAAATGGCACAGCCTCTTGCCAACTTACCTTTACATTATTCCCATTCATTCCACGTTTCAACTTCACCCTTCAATACGCCATAGAAATACAGCGTTACACAAAAGTCGCTTCACCCCTTTACACCCCCGAAAACACTTAATAAAATTAAACAAAATGACTAAGAAACATTTATAAAGAACTTGCAATTAACCAAAGTCGGCTATTAAACACAAAAGGAGTAGAGTTGGGCAACATTGCACTGAAAATGAAGGAGTTAAAGATCTGTATCATTCTTTGAATCAAGGCTCATTATTATTGTTTGATTTTATATCCTGTTTATTTTTTTTTTTATAGTCTAAATAAGAATTATGTTGGCAGCAGTGGCATTAAACATGTAGAAGTTTACTTAATATATTTAAAACAATTTTAACCATAATAACTTAATATGATATTGTTAATTTATAACTTTGACAATTTAAATGACGCATAAAATGCTATTTTATATGTAAAAAAGTACGTTTATGAGCCTATCTAATATATATCTAATATATAAAATTTACCTGTCACAATGTTAGTTACCGTACTCCTCCGAAACGGCTTTACCGATTTTTACCAATTTTGTATGCGTATCCAGCAGGTCTGAGAATCGGCTACTATCTAATTTTCATCAAAATTGTTTTTTTAATTTTTAATGCAGAACAACGTTTGCCGGGACAGCTAGTAATTGTCTAAAAAAAGGTTTACATTTATGAAAAAAAATCATATTAGCGTGCACTAGCGATGGTTATACCATTGATATCTGAATAAGGAGAACTAGTAAAGCACATTAATTTAGTATATCCTGTTCCAACTCCATATTACTTTGAATCAGTGCAGAGATGAACCAATTTGTATGCGTTAGCGAAGACTGAGCGGAAGATAGATTTATAATTGATATGCTCATTTGGATCTCAGTTCGTGCACATCCCTACAGTGAAGGGGGCAAAAAGTTTTTAATTAAACCCGTATTGACGTTGAGAAGTTCGGGCAAGATTGATTCCAATCAAGGGCGGAAGTTGATCAGTATTAAACATTAATATAAATACTTTGCAATATCCATTAAATACTTTTCAGTTGGACTTCGCGAAAATTTTCGGCCGGTATTTTAATGGCTGAATATTTAAGATACTCTCTCTATCTATCTGTCGTAAAGATTATGTTTTCTAAAATTAATATAAAAGTATGGTAGGATAAAATATATTTATGTATACCAAGTTATACATTTATTATTTTAATGTAATGAGTCCAACAATTTATTTTGGAATACCAGCTTCTATATGTTTTTCTGTTTGTTTGATTTAGTTATACTATAACAACAACGTTACGAACAACTGATGGACGATGGGGGCCCAAGGTGCTAGAATGGCGACCGCGCACTGGAAAGAGCAGTTAGTCAACTCCCCACTTTGTTGACTGACGACATTAAAAGTGTCCCAGGAAACCGCAGGCCACAGGCGGCTCAGGATCGTTGTATTTGGAAGTCCCTGAAAAAGGCCTATGTCAAGCAGTGGACGTCCTTCGACTGTTCATGATGATGATGCTGAAGATATGAAACGGTAAGTTAGATTGTGTTGTCTACTAACTCGTAACCTACCCACGTAACAATACCTTCATTACATCCCCTTTAAAAATTCCAATGTTAAATCGCTAGTCAAAAACATTTCACTTTAACACTAAACAATCCGGAACCAAACAACCGGAATCGCTCGGATTCCTGGATTCCAGGTGTGGTGGGGAGGGGGTAATGAACTTCCAGAAAGTTGCCGCTGTCACAGCCGCGTAATATAATTAATAGCGCTGCGTTCTATCCCTACCCCGGACACCCCCTGGTTTGTGCCACACTGCACTTGTTAGTAGCTGCCATAAAAAGAAACTCATGGTTTAATGGTGGATGAGGAGAGGGTAAATGGAAATGTTGGAAAGGTTAGGCCTGAGCAAATATTCCTGGATCAAATTCAGGACATTCTGAAATATGACTAGGTCAAGAGTAACCTAAACGGACGAACTTGTATGAAAGGATTAAAGATAGCGGAAGAAGCTAATTAAGTATGCAAGAACCGTGGCAAATGGATGGATGTCGTCTCTGCCTACCCTTATGGAGATGAGGCGTAATGTTATGTATGTATGTATGTACAATATAAGTACGAGCAGTATCGCTGAGATAACAGCTCAATTACATTATATTTACTTTTATTGTATTATGACTCAAAAATATCATGTTTCAAAAAGATTGAGCCCCCACAGTTTCTTGGGAATTCTTCTTTAAGTCTTTATTCTTATTGCAGTTCTGTACCTACATTTTTGTTTGGGTAGTAAATTGTATCTAGATTTATGGGAAGGTCCAAGTGAAACCTGTCCTCATATACAGGGAATGACAAACTTCCGAAGCGTCAGCAAATAGGTATTTGTTGACTAAATTCGGATAGACTCGATCAGTTGGCCAACCGGTCGGCCGATCTGTATGAACAATCCTGATAGTACGATTAAGTTCCTTAATTGACATGAATTAATAATTTGATAAAGGATTTAAATGTTCCATAGTTATACTACGCTTGTTACTCTGTATTAATAGTTGAGGCTTAATTGAAAGGTTTATCGTCATGGTAACTAATCACATCAGGTTATGACATATTCATAATTAAAATTATGTGTACTCCTACTTGTTATACCTGTTTCCTTTAATCGTTGTTACTATCATGTTTAGCATCATCATTATCAGCCTATTAATGACCCACTACAAGGCCAGGCCTCCCTTCAAATATGGAGGTAAGGTGAGCGAATCTATGAACCATATGGGGACAAATGTTGTTTTGGTAGATCTTTCTTTCCCAGGTAGTAAAGTATTTAGTCCACGCCTGCAGCAACATAAAGTATTTAAAATTTTATATAGATATAGCGATCCTTGTTTTTCTCTTTTCAGTTCTTAACTTCTAAGCATTTATTATTAGTTTACTATGGTACTTAGTTAATTTTTTATATAATAAATCTGGGCTTCCCTTCAAAAGGCCTGTATTCTAAGAGTGAATTAGGTATCGTCTATAAAGTAGAACTTACAGGTGGCACCGACTTCATAGATATGGTTAAGTTAATTAAAATAATGAAATGACGCATTTATTTGATTTGACTATGAAGTTTGAAGAGTTCCTTCGATTTAACCAAGATCTGATTATCAGATCCTAACATGATGACTATGGCCTTTTCTAATAAAAAAGAGTTGCCAAACCCGGACTATTACGTGAAAAGTTATGCTTGGTCATGCATAAAAAAAATCCCTATCTCAAAAACTACTGGACCAATTATGATAAAACTTACAGTATTCCCTAAGTTGAACAATAGCAACAAAAAAAAGAATTACTTAAATCGGACTTGTAGTTTTAGATTTTAAATAAGTACATATATACATACGTATATACTTTTCAAATTTAGCACATTTGTTTAGACGCTGATATAGACTAACGTATGCAAAAACTGGGCTGTTCTGGAAATATTATACATACATACGGGTCGAATTGATAACCTCCTTTTTTAAGTCGGTTAAAAAGCCTGTCTTTTTAATGTCACTAACGAGAGAAAGATCAAATCTTCAAAACATTTAACTAAGCGGTAAAATGTCTTTATGAGCCTATTAACGGCCCACTACAAGGCTAGGTTACCCTCCTTGTAGAAAACGAGATTCGGAGCTCAGACCCACCACGCTGCACCAATGCGAGTTGACGGGCTTATCATACCAGTAATGGGCCGTCAATAGGCTGATAATGGTATACCTGAAGATATTTAAGAATAGGCTGTTGTAGCAGCCAGCTTAGATCCGCAGCGGCCTAACAAAACATATTTTAAATTACCCCAAGTGCTCTCGGGAGCAAGCGCGCTAATCCCCCAAAATAACTTCTCCAAAACCTCCCGAGTACAGCTCGTATCCATTGTACTACGGTATCGCCAATACTGGCGATCGTTTATTCTTCTTTATTTTCCTCAAATGGTCAAGTATGCTCTATGGCTAGCTTAACAAATGGGAAGGGCTGATATTTTTTTTCATTCGTAAATACATATTAAAACGTAAATTTTTCTTCACCTTTCACATAATTTATCAAAACTGCTTCAGTAAGTTAATGCTATACGAGTAAAAAACATAGATACAAACATGCAATTTTATACACTTATAAACTACGTACTGACAGAATTGGCGATTCAAAAGAGCTTGCATACAGATATTTAAAATAAATTAATTTTGATTTTTATTCAGAGCAATGTCTTTACAAGGTACATACACTTAAACATTGGTATGTAGGTACTTAGATTGTTAAAATAAAATCCCAATTCTTTATGCCTGTGAGTTAACATCATCGGTCTACTTCAGGGCCGGCCTTTATATGAGTGGGGATAAGATATACCACCGCAGCTCCAAAGAGGGCTTAGGATGTCAATGTTTGACTTTTAAAGATCAGATTTTGATGATAATCGGCAGGACCTTCGGCTTGAGTACTCTCCGAGGCAGGGGTTAATGGGTATTGATAACGTCAGCCGGTTGCCGCTCTGGTTAGGGTTTAATATAAAAAGTCCCTGGAATGGGAATATTTGTTGATTTAAAAAAAAAAAGCCTAATACTTACACAACCCAGCACTAGATTCGAACCTAGGCAGTTGCCTGTGTATTAGGTTAAAAAATTGGCATTAAAATATTTAATCAGTGTCAAGTTATGCGTCATTTTGATCGGTCTAAAACAACGGAAACGCGGTTCAAGTTTCAATTAAGCCTCCCCATTCGTCGTCTGTATAAGCCTACGATCCTGTAAACGCCTTGTTATAGAAGCCTCCAACTAAATAGTGTTGTTGTATTCAATTTGCAAACCTACACAATTTTGCTCTAATAATTATATTTAATTTAATTATATTTCCAGTTGCCAGAAGTTTCTTCATTGATTACTCAATGGAATCTTTGGAATTCTCTGAATAATAGAGCTTTTGTATCATTAGTTATATTCATTTATGTTAAAATGGAGAAAGTTAATTTGATTGGGTCTTTATTCAATGATAAAGTAGTGCGATTATAATCTCACTTAATGATGAATAAATAGATGAATTTTTAGATATGGCTGCATAGAAGAAAGCGTTAATAAATATATTTTTTATTCATTACAAGATAGCCCTTGACTACAATTACACCTGAAATTAAGTGATGATGCAATTTAAGATGGAAGCGAGCTAACTTGGTAGGAGTAGGGTGAAAATCCACATCCAAAATCACTTGTCGATACATTTTTGACGATGAACTTGGGTCTATTTAAAAATATATATTTATAAACTGATGATACTGTAATAACAAGTCGATTAAAAAGTAGCGCTATGGAACTGAATGGAGATTTGTCTGCCAAGGTCCTAAAATGCGGATTAGAAGTAAATGCAAATAAAACAAAATATCTGGCTAGGCAGGGAACTCCAACAATAATGGAAGGTCTCAAAGTAGACGAGCTAGAGTAAGACAACAGCTTTCGATACCCAGGATCCGTTTTGAAACCACCAACCGATATAGAGGAAGTAAAAGCCCGGCTAATAGCTGGTAATAATTGTTTTTACGCCCTCGGTAAACGCTTTTTCTACTACAATCAAACTTCTCAGTCATAAGACAAAACTTCTTATCTATAAAACCCTCATCAGGCCGGTAGTAAACTATGCACGTGAAACTTTGAGAGACCAAGACCACTCACAGAATAAAATCAGTTAGCAGTGTTCGAGAGGAAAATGCTCCGCAAAATATTTGAGCTGCATAAGAATACAGATGGAACCTATCGGCACAAAACTTTGAGCTAGAGAAGTTAGTGGAAGATGAAACAATTGTGCGACATTGTAAAGCTTAAGTGGTTAGGGCACTTATAGAGGATGCCGAGTAGCAGAGGGTCAAAAATTATGACAAAATGGAAACCACAAACAAAGAAAAACAAAGGAAGACCTAAAAAGAGGTGGTTGGATTGTGTGGAAGAAGATCTACAAAAACTTGGGAAGCTAACAACGTGGACTTAAGAATGACGTAAGGACGTGAAAAAGACGTAAAGAACTTAAGAATAGATCTAAATGGAGAAAAGTAATAGAGGAGACCAAGACCAACAAAGGGTTGTAGCGCAGAAGGAAGTAAGTAATTCCTAAACTGGCTCTGCTCTGTTTAGCTCATTTTGCCTCAGATTCAATTCCTGTGTTCCAGAATATCTCAGTGAAAGAAAATATTGCCTATTAGGTATACCAGAGCATAAGCTATATCAGAGCTCATAATCTACAATTGTGCTAGTCTAGTTATGAACAGGATAATTATTGATTTAGTATTTTTTTAAATAAAATAGTATCTAAAGTCAGGACTGGAGTTTAGAATCCGGTACATAGAAAACATTACTTATGTAACTCCAAGTGTAAGTATGTTAGTATTAGTTCAACCACAGAATGCATAATAGTACAAAGTTCAACTAATATTTGACCACCTCAACAAGTTTCACAAGCTAGACTCAATAATACAGCAACCCTGGAGTAAGCGGCTTACACCGCAGCCAGACCGCCGGGGCCCAACGGATTACAGCAAATAGGCATCGAATTTAATAAAATATATCGCATTTAGTATCTTTATGCCAAAGCTCCCGCCTTGCTACCAAGTTACTTATGTTCTGGTCTGAAAAGTATTGTATGTGGTATATACAATAACTAACAAGTTAACCAGCTTCCATCTTAGATTGCATCATCACTTAACAGCAGGTGTGATAGTAGTCTAAGGCCAACTAGTAGTAGATTAAAAAAAAGTGCGGATATACCCAGGAAGAAAGAAGAAGACTGCAACGTTGCTTGGCGGCAGAATCAAGCATGGTTGTAGTACTTTCCCGGACGAGCCCTGGTATAAAATCTTACTCGTATGTACTGCAAAGTGTTGCTCTGTTATAGGTAAAGGTCTCAATACTTATTTTGTTGTTTAACAAAAATCCGTTTCATTACTTTTTACTTCTATTCCTTACAATTTCATTGGTATATGATAAGTATGTCATACTTATTATATATTATTATATTCTACATTCTCTCTAAGTTACCAACAGCATACCTACACGCAGGAATACAATTTTACGAACACCTACGCAGTCCTTAAAGATCGAAGCACCACTGAAGTACTAAAGAAAATAAATTCATAGCGAAAGAACAAGAGCGCATTAGCATTAAGTTAAGTAGGTAGTACAGTTCACCATCAATCAGACTCCCCTAACGTTCCAGATCACCGACCCGACCAGATATACTGGAGTACCTTACACTGGAACGAGGCTATACCCGCGGGACGAGAATAAAGATCGTACGGTACTTACTATCTGAACTTGAATCACCTCTGCTTATAGGGGGTATGTGACTATATTTTGTCTTACTGTGCAACGAAGTTGTTTATTTTTGGTCTTTATAATTTCTCAAATTATACACCGAAGTTGTACACACTAGGTATTCATCATCATATTCAACCTATTAACGGCCTACTGTAAAGCCAGGCCTCCGTCCATATAGGAGAGGAGATATGGAGCGGAGACCCACTACGCTACTTCAATGCGGATTGGTGGGCTTTGGGTGATAATGTTTCATACATTAACGATCACTTACAAATGTTGATGATAGTGACCGGGACCGCAGGTTTAATTTACTCTCCAAGGCACGAGGGTATAACACCAACAAGTTCCCGACTTCGGGCTTGGAATGTACTGAAAATTTCATAGAAGAATGAAGAATTTAGAATTATTCCGGCGAACCGATCCAGGATTCGAATCCAGGACCTTGTAATCATAGTCACATAGGCTAACCACTAGACCAATGAGACTATGTGTACGTGCAAGTATGATTGTACAGTGATAATGCGATAACTTGGCAGAAAACGGTTTATTTACTCGACTCAGTGTTGTAATAATTATTGACATTACATTTTGGTATGTTTTTTTTTTATCGACTACAAGTTGGCCCTTGACTGCTTTCACACCTGATGTTAAGTAATGATAATGATGATAAGTAATGATGCAATCTAAGATGGAAGCGGGCTAACTTGTTAAGAGTGGGACGAAAATCCACACCCCTTTCGGTTTCTACACGACATCGAATCGAACCCAGGACCACCGTCATATAAATCCACTGCGCATACAACTGCGCTACGGAAGTCGTCGAAACTATATGTTATTATGTTATACGAGTATGTATGTACTGAAGTATCTTTACACAAGGACATAGGCTTCCCCGCGGGACTCGAATAAAGAATGTATGGTACTATCTAAAGTTTGACAGTTTGAATCACCCGCACTTCTTAGGGCGTCTTAAGAGTAAGTCCCTTGAACTTTATTTGAATTTATAGTGCAATAAAGGTATTGTTGTTGTCTTTTGATTTATTTTTTCTTGTGGTGATTGCTTATCGTTATAACCACAAGGTCAGAAAGGGGATATAGATATAACACCCACCACGCTGCTCCAATACAGATTAGCGGCTTAGATATTAATGACAGTGACCATAAGCGACGGAATTTTGCTGGAGGGTGGCTTTTGCCTGGTGGCTGGCTAGGCCCTACCGACAAAGACTTACTGCCAAACGATTAAGCGTTTCGGTACAATGTCGTATATAAACCGAAAGGAGTGTGGATTTTATCCTACTCCTAACAAGTTTGCTCAGAGTGGCGCCAGGTGTGATGCAGTCATGGGGTAACTTGTAATGAAAAAAAAGAAGGAAAAAACTTAAAACCACCAACTTTCCAAATCCGAGCTGAGATTTTTTCTGAGTGTTTCTTGGAAGAAATAATAGCTGAATATTTTATAACCCGACTCAAGAGTCGAACCCAGGAAATTGTAATCTAAAGCCATAGCCATCTTATAGCAATTTTTACGCTAGCTAGCCTTTGATCATTTTATTTTTTACTATTATTTCAATATATGCATTAAAACACGGCTATTAATCAAAGGTTCAAGCAACCCTTCACAAAGAACAAAGGGCATTAAACACCGAAACGTCAAAGAACACAATAACAATTTAGCGAGTCGTGTCGCAGAGGAAGCGAGCATTAATAAAGCTTCCGTCACTAACATCTGACGTATAATCGTAGTCGCAGGGTAAAAACGCCAATTACACGCCCCGGGTGATTGACGTTTGCCCGCAAAGTGCTTTGTGCTGTCCGGAAAAATGTTTTTCGCCGTTAACCCTTCTTACAACAACCTCAAGGGCGAGGGTATTAGGCGGAAATATAAGGATATTGTATTAATGGAATTTTTTCTTCTATTTTTAATTTTTCTTAATTCTTTAATGATCTTACTAATTTACTTAAGTATATCTATGAAGTCGGTGACAGCAAGTTTAAGGAACATTTATTTAACGTAGTAAAGCAGTTTATGGGTTCTAGGTAATGTCCTTAAAGCAAAGACCTTGGCTGGCACCGACTCCTAGATATGCTTAAGTAAATTAAAGAAACTAAATGACACAGTTATTTTTTTACTTTTTAGTGCGTTCTGAGTCGGTTCTATTTTTAGTTAGAAATTTTTTTTTCTTATTTTTTAGTGATTTATCGCCACGCAACGTGCTCGTACTATACTGTCATAGTATATTACACGGCACTTGTAGCCAAAAAGCTACCGATACTTACACAAAAACCGAAATCACTGTAAATGTGCCTATTAAAATTTGAAGAGTTCCTTCAATTTTCCCAGGATATCATCATCGGATCCTAACACGATGACAATGGGACCGCCTTGGAAGTGTGCCCTTTCTAATAAAAAAAATAATTATCAAAATCGGACAACTCAGTAAAAAGTTATGCGTGGTCATACATAAAAAAAAATATGTGTGTCGAATTGAGAACCTCCTCCGTTTTTTTTCGTCGATCAAAAATGTAACAAACACTGTTTTTGTTAACAAAAACTTCTTGAATATTATTATTATTTATGCTATTTTTCACGAATTCGGTCATTTGGAAACTAATTTTTTTTAGTTTCAAGTGGCTATACACACATGCACATATCATTTTAATATAAACTATTCCCAAATAAATAAAAAACCGTTAAAGTATTATTAAAATAATAAATAATTAAAGTAATAAACCATTATGCCAACTTTTATTTTGACGGCCGAGTGGTGTAGTGGGTAGTGACCTCCTGAGCTCATACAACCTAAGCTGTGGGCACGATTCCTACATCTGAAAAATGTTTGTATAATGATCATGGGTATTTTCTAGAGTCTGGGTGATTATCTATATAAGTATTTCTAATGGATATTCTATTCTTCAGAAATCATAGTACCAATAACACAAGCTAGCTACGCTTACTTTGGGACTATATAGCGATGTGTGTATTGCCTTATAATATTTATTTATTTACATTTTCTAGGAAAGTATACAAAATTTTACATCTTACTCTATAATGCAGTGTAAAAGGCCCAATTACACAAGTCCTGTGATGGACGTTTGCCCACAAAGTGCTTTGTGTTGTCGAGAAAAATGTTTTTCGCTATTAACCCTTCTTATAACGTCGTCGAGGGGGTGATTCCTGGAGAAAGTTTTAGGATCTCATCTTTATTGTACACGGTTCTTACCTGCGTGTGTGAATGTGGCTATGTTTTTACTATATTTGTTTTTTATCTTCTGTACTGTTGGTGTCTTGTGCCAATAAAACCACAGGATTCATAAAAACGGCTTATTTCGGAAAATTGCTAGTGACGCTTTGGCGGTTGGATTCGGAGTCGTTTATTTCGAATTAGTGTCAATTGAGTTTGACATTTGCCAAAGGTGTCATCAGCTACGTTCCATTTTCGCCTTTGATTGTTTTTAAGTAAATAATTTTAGGTTTTTACAGCTGCAATGAAAATGCAGGCGTAGATGCCTATTTATTACTATTTTAAGATAATGTAGGTCGCTCAGGTATATACCTGAGTGACCTACGAAACATTTTAGCCCACTAAAAGGTCACATTACAATGTCAACATAGAAAAGTGGAGACGGGGCTAGGCGGATCTGAGCTTTGTTGGGTCTACATACTTTTTTTTAACACTGAGAAATGTGTTTATGCAAAGATATAGGGCAGCTAACTTCTCAGAGGGTATGTAGGACTCATCGACTGAGAACCAACCGGAATACCCGCTAAAACCAAGCGATGTTCCTTCCAATCGTCTGGTGATTGGGTGCCGGGAGCATCGTAAATCTTCCGTAACCTAATTAGCAGAGTCCACCGAGCCAGACCCTCAACTGGGCCTTACTACATACCTGCTATTACGTAGCAGCAGTAAAAACCGTTAGCCTAGTTTTTGCCTTTTCTGAGAAGGTTTACTATAGTAACATATATATATTATTTCTCCATCGGAAAGTAGAGATTTTAACGAATAGAAAGCACAATAATTTTTTGAAAAAAAGAATATATTTTGACGGACAATTTTTCGGTTGAAAATTAGGTTATTTTTTCGATATTCATTCAAAATAAGGTATAAAAATAAATATTTCAAATCAAATAAATTATAGCGTGTTTGGGACATAAGAAGGCAAGTTTTCACCAAATTTTATGAAAATAAAACTTGATTTGTAAAAGATAAAAATAAAAAACCAAAAACTTGGTTTTTTGAATTTTTCACATAAATTTTGAGGTTATGTGAAAAAAGTGTAAGAACAAAAGTTTTAGATCTTTTTATTACCTACAACTTTGCCATATAACTCTTTCCCATAGGACTTTTAGTTTTGCCAGAAATAGAGAAAATCCGTTTTTTACCCCTAAACCCTCACCCTCTACCCCTTCCCGACCTCAGATCGCCCGTAATTTATTTTTCCATTAATTTTTATGGCATTCTCTTCCTTTTGAAATGGGTTTCATCCTACTGTGATTTTCTTTTACTTTTTATTATGTTTGAGGCTATCTGCACTGGGCTAATAAGTTAGTTCTTGATATAGGATAAAACCACACTGAAGAAACCATTCTACTCGACATCGTACCGGAACAATAAACCGCTTGGCGGTACGTCTTTGTCGGCAGAATGGTATCTAGTCACAACCACATTTTTTCAGATTTAGATTTTAGTTTATTTTGTAAAGTATCTATCATTCAAAACAATTATAAAAACACTATTAAAAATTTATAAAAAAAATCCAATCCGCCTGCTGCGGGACCCCGGGGGTCCAAGCAACCGGTGGTCAGGGCTCCAGAGTGAGGAACCTCCTCACAATACGCGCCGTTTCAAGAATGACCGCCTTCTGTACTCGATCCTTGATCCAACAACTACTTAAGCGAAAGTTTTTAAGATGTTGGTCAAAGCTTTTCGTCATAAGACCGTTGACTGAAACGACTATAGGAACAATCATCGTTGAATCAACATTCCACATAGCGGTAATCTCATGAGCAAGGTCCAAGTAGATTGATACTTTTTCCTTTTCAGCTTTCACCAGATTATCGTCATGTGGAACAGTAATATCAACAATCATTGCACGGCGCGTTGATCGATCAATTATCACTATGTCAGGTATATTGGCTACAATATACCTATCAGTGATAATCGTTCGATCCCAGTAGAGCAACGCACTGCTATTTAAGTAAGTAGTAAGGCATCTCAAAATCGCCAAGGCCATACTGAAGAGCAAGTTGTTGGTGGATTATCTTGGCTACTTGATTATGTCTGTGCAAGTATTCGCCATTAGCAAGATGAGAACACCCGAAAACTATATGTCTGAGAGATTCCCCAGGCTGATGACACGCTCGACATAATTATGTCTAGAGTGCCATCTTTCATAATATGTTTCTGGTAGTTTCTCGTTTTGATAATCTCGTCCATAATTCCACAGACAAAACTCTCAGTTTCCCCAAAGAGGTCACCGAATTGCAACCAAGATACAGATGTTATTAAAGTATTATTATTATAAGATATTTTTTAACCGACGAAAAAAAACGGAGGAGGTTCTCAATTCGACACGTATATTTTTTTTTTTTTATGTATGACCACGCATAACTTTTTACAGTGTTGTCCGATTTTGATAATTCTTTTTTTATTAGAAAGGGTATACATCCAAGGTGGTCCCATTGTCCGCTTGTTAGGATCTGCTGATGATATCCTGGGGAAATTGAAGGAACTCTTCAAATTTTGGAGGCACGCTTACAGAGATTTCGGTTTTTGACTCCGTATCGGTAGCTTTTTGGCTACTAGTGCCATATAATATACTATGACAGTATAGTACGAGTACGCTACGTGGCGATAAATCACTAAAAAGTAAGAAATAAAAATTTTTAACAAAAAATAGAACCGACTCCAAACGCACTAAAAAGTAAAAAATAACTGTGTAATTTAGTTGCTTTAATTTACTTAAGCATATCTAGGAGTCGGTGCCAGCCAAGGTTTCTACTTTCAAGGACGTTACCTAGAACCCACAAACTGCTTTACTACGTAAAATAGATGTTCCTTAAACTTGTTATTAAAGAATTAAATTACACAGTTATTTTTTTGTTTTTAAAGTATTTAAAAATTTTTATTGCGAAAATTAAAATAGAATGGGTTGAAATAGGGGTTGAAATTTTGTATGAAAAGTATTCCATTATTTCAAGATACGTTTATGAAAGTTGTTATAAAAAGTATTGGGTAAATATAAATATAATGTGATTCGACGATTTTAGGAATTCTACCCCAAAGGACGTTAAAAGTTTATATTTAATGTTCTTAATTAAAATGTAGAAATACAAATATAATTATCCATTTTAACTCCACGCGGACGGAATCGCTGGCGTACGCTAGTACTTAAAATAATCGTCATGACCACGGGCCAAGAGAAACTAACTGTACAAACAAAAAACATAATTTACAATTTATTTACATCTGTACTGTACATTTTCACGTTTACCTCGCTCCTAACACATACAAAAACATCCAAAGAGAGAAAACTTGACATTTTCTTGCAATATTCATATTGGGTTTCTTCTTTACAATTCCTAAGGGACATGGACTAAAAAACGTATACGCGAATATCGCTTACCGGTGCCTCTGGGGTACATTGTACCGTTTGTATTGAGATTAAGGTATCAAGATAACATTTTGGTTATCGTATTCAGTTCCCTCTGCAGAGTCAGAGCTTTGCTTATTCAGCATTTTACTTTTATTCTATGTTAACTCAATTATTGGTTGTTTTTCTTTTTAGATTGTAAATTGCTTGTTAATTTGACAATTATTTATTAAAATAGAAACAGCTGAAATTCACGTCACTGTTGTTGTTGTCGTAGCAAGATACGGGAAGCAATAGAAATTAGTCGTCACCCAAACTTTAACCGTGACCAAGGATGGGTGCTCCCTTCAGTGTGGAAACCAATTCTAGATATAAAACCACAGACGGCAAACCTGGAGCACGATGCAGTTAGTTCGGTTTGCATTAAAGTAGACGAGACTAGTGATGATGAAATGACACCTATGCTCCCTCAATCTCATCCCCTTCTCAACACTCGCAGTTTGTTTCTCGCCACGTTGTATGTACAAGCGTGCTCATGACTAAGGGCCCCGTATGGGTTCGAAACTACTTGTGCTTACTCCGATAACA
Source organism: Mycalesis mineus (assembly GCA_034621355.1). NCBI lineage: Eukaryota > Metazoa > Arthropoda > Insecta > Lepidoptera > Nymphalidae > Mycalesis > Mycalesis mineus. The sequence goes on from CM067896.1 coordinate 1,443,832, forward strand.
GTGACCTGAGTTTCAGCCGTTTCTATGTTAATACTTTGAAATACACTCGTGATAGTTTAAATTCTAATAAATTTGATAATAAATTATCAAATTTATTAGAAGATCACTCCAAGATCAGTCAATAGTGTTATGGCAAAGAGCTTCGACAAAAATCTTAAAAACTTTCGCTTAGGTTTTTAATTTAGGGTCAAATACAGCATGCGGTAATTCTTGAGACGGCGCGTATTGTGAGAAGGTTCCTCACTCTGCGGCCTTGACCACATGTTGCTTGGGTCTCCGAGCCCCGCAGCGGGTAGACTGGATTTTTATAAATTTTTAATAGTTTTCTTGTAATAACATTGTTAAAAATTGAAAAAATGTAAATAAAAATAAAAAAGAGAAAATACATATAGTCCAGTCATTTTAGCTATTTTAAACCCCAATCTGCGGAATTTTTCTATAATAATTTATAAAACCTAAACTGTCTGGACTAATATACAAAATACCAGAACATATAAAATGTAAAGAAATCAACTACAAAACAGTGGGGGTTGAGTGGACAAGCAGTTAGCCCCGACGTCGTATCACCGCGCGGCTCGATAAGCCCATGTAAGGCCGAAAATTGGAAAATTGATTTAACTGGACCCTCCCGCCCGGGGCAGGCAGGGGACCGCCCATGTCAAAGTGTAGCGGAAAAAATTAATCAAAGACCTCGGAACACTGCCACGTAATAGGGTGCATTTCCTTTATATGGATCTATTTTATTTTTACAAATAGATTCGTGAAACAACAGAGGTTATGAGTTCGATTCTTTCTCTAACTGCCATTGATACAAATATTTTCTTGTAACATCATTTAAAACTGCGGAAAAATAGGAAAACAAAAAATATATTTTTGTCAATTTTGTTTGAAGAATAAATTAGAGGCAGATACTTACTTCGACTAATCCGGCGATTTGACAACGTTCCCTCTGTTGAAGTTGTTTAGAAAGAAATGAGTCTCTAAATTAATTACAATAAATAATTATCATATTTTATTTTATTTTATTTTCTGTAAGCCAAAATTTTTAAAAATTGCCAAGAGATGAAAATAATTAATATTAAATTTAAATAAGACGATTAAAGTTTCGAAATTTTCAGGTATATTACTAAAAATAACCATAAGCTTTTGAAAAACTACAGCTTCAGTATTTTTTTTAGAATATTAATTGAAATGGTACATTTTCTCATTCCGTAGTCGCAGAGTGCATTTTGGTAGAGTGGTCATGGTTGCTTATATTTATAAAATAAAATAAAATATCTCTTAAGAGTATAATTTAAATTGTATACAAAAGTTTAGAAATACATTAGCGATTAGATAAACAGTAAGCACGCAGACACCTAGTCGACATTAATATTCCGCGGGTGTTGCTCGCAGGTGCTTCCAAACTTACTCCTAACAACTCCGGATCACCGTCTTGATGCCACTGGCGCCCCGCCAGGCGACCCTACTGCGGACCACGAAGCGATTCGCAAACGAAGCTGATGCGAGATTATAAAGATATAAATAAATATAGTCTATTCAGTAATAGTACTTCGACAAAAATATTAAGATCTATGATGTCATTTAATCCTGATGTGTTCTTTTATTTTATTGCTTAAAAATGCTCCTTGTAGATCTATTTCAGGGTTATTGTGCTAGTTACATATATGTTTTTCTTAGTTGAGTTGCTTCTAAGTATTAGTAGAGTTTTTGTGAAAGAGCAGAGTATCGCATTCATTTCTGCCGCCAAACTGCGTTTCTATTTAGAGAGTATAGAATGAACTGCTACGCCTCAGGTTGATACGTACGAAGTAGCACTTAGTATGGGTACTAGCATGCTCTCTTCAACAAGAGAGGAATGTTGGTCCTGCAACAAAAAAGACTGTTAGCGACAATGATGAATTCATTTCGTTAAAATTTAAATACACTGAGATGTCTAATTCATTGAATAAATAATTTTCTACAGATTTGATAAATTAGCGTAACTTTTTATTTTTGGGATCAATTTTTTTGAAGACCGAGACAAACGGTCAGACGGAATGTGCACATTATTTTTAACCGACAAAAAAAAACGGAGGAGGTTCTCAATTCGACACGTATATTTTTTTTATGTATGACCACGCATAATTTTTTACAGAGTTGTCCGATTTTGATAATTCTTTTTTTATTGTTAAGCATATCTAGGAGTCGGTGCCAGCCAAGGTTTCTACTTTAAGGACGTTACCTAGAACCCAAAAACTGCTTTACTACGTTAAATAAATGTTCCTTAAACTTGCTGGCACCGACTTCATAGATATGCTTAAGTAAAATATTAAAGCGACTAAATGACACAGTTATTTTTTACTTTGCGTTTTGAGTCGGTTCTATTCATTATTAAAAAAATTTATGTCTTATTATGATAATTTAGCCTTCACCAGCATCTTTGTACCTTTGTGCCTAAGCTGTAAGTATTATAGCTTTTAAGATTTTGGCACAATTCTTTCTCATACATTTTTTAAAAAGATATTTTTAATAAAGTCGACTCAGCTTAAAGAAAGAAAAATAATATATTCATGCATATTGTACTATCCATTTTGAATACGCTCGCAAATCACAACCATCTTTCACCAGTCGGGTAAAAGTATTCAGTTCCAGAGTAAGACGCGGAGATAATCGCGGGCCGCGCCAGCTTGTGTAATTTTGACAAGTTTAAAATTCGCCCTCCGCCCGCCACGTGACACGTACTGTGCCTTTCTGTTCTTATTAGCTGCCTCTTGAGATTGTGCCGCGCCCTTTCTACCTTATACCTACTAATATATACAAATAAATAACATTGAAGTGTCTGTTTGTTATATCAAATTAACAGCTTTATAATAAATGCATATAAATTAGGTACTAAAAAAATGTACATGTGTTTTTACATTAATCTCTGAAACTGCAGGTCGTATTATAAAATTTAATACTTTTTGACTCTTCACTCTTCTTTAAACTTGCTGGCACCGACTTCATAGATATGCTTAAGTAAATGAAAGCGCCCAATTGCACAGTTATTTTTTACTTTTTAGTGCGTTTTAAGTCGGTTCTATTTATTGTTCAAAAATTTTATGTCTTATTATGATAATTTAGCCTTCACCAGCATCTTTGTACCTTTGTGCCTAAGCTGTAAGTATTATAGCTTTTAAGATTTTGGCACAATTCTTTTAACATTTTTTAAACATTTAATGAAAATTAATTCAGCAACATTATGTAAATTTTATGTACTTAAGCAAATAGCAGCAGTTGTATTAATGTTTTGTATCAGTTATGACAAGACCAGGAATTTTACAAAGCTGTAACAAATTTTCAAAAGCAGAAAGGGAAAGTTTGTATTTATGTAAGAAGGTTTGTTACTCTTTCACGCAAAAACTACTGAATGGATTTTGATGAAAATTCAGAATAATATAGCTTACATATCAGAATAATACATAGGCTACATTTTATCCTGAAGTTCCCTCGGAAATGAGAACTAAGCGGGTAAAACTGCGGGCGTCCTCTAGTAATGAAAATATTGTTACAAAAACGCAAACCCTCGAACATTCCGTAGCAGCTTAGTTTAATCCCGCGAAAGTATTATATTAACACCAACAATGGCTATTGAAAATATTTCTTTTCAAAATATGCGGGACGAAACCGGGACGTTCCAGGACTTTCCGGGACATTCTTGAAGCCTTCAAGGGGATGGGGCGAATTCTGAAAAGTTTTTGATTAATTACATTTCGCTCGGAGGAAATATAGCGCGTTCCAGGTGAATTCTATGCGAGATGCCACAGACTTGGAACAGGATAGAACAGATTTCCTTAGAAATATAATTACAATAAGAAATTGAACGTCTATTTGTTAATCAAAATTACCAAAAATTTTAATTGATGCAATTGAAAATCTTAACAAGCACAAGTCCAATTTTTGACTTCCGTCAGGAGAGTAAAGAATTGTGTTTTTACTGCTTGAGTTTTACCTACAAAGTACTTTTTTAAGTACAAAGTCATATTAATGCAAGGGCACTGTAATGTATGATATCTACATATATCAAAATAAAAGTTTTTGTACCTTTCTTTTCTTATGCGTTTATCACAGGTAAATTAAACGAAATCATTTAAACTATTTAGTTTTTAAAAGTTCCTACAATAGTAAAAAGGATGCAAAAAAATATTTATAAATTTTAATTATAAGCATCTATTGCTTTATGGTATAAAATGTGTTTTAGAATTTTTAATATTCATATCACCGTAAAAAACAAAACTTAACAGAAATCTAGGCAAATGAAGTCGAGGGCATACGATATGTGTTAGTATAATTTATCTAGCTTTAAAAATAAATAAATAGTTGTCCTATTTTAGTCTAACGTGTCTATTTATACGTAGCTCTGCTTTTAAAGTGTGGCGCGAGACTTTAGAGTTTATTACCTGACATGTTTGAAATACCAGTTTTATTGCCAAAAGGGAGAGTTTCCGAAGGTATTCCTATCTGATGTATTATACATTTATTACCTCATAATGTGCCGGCGGACGCCCGCAACTTTATCTGCGGGAGTTTTGAGTTTAAAGCTGCTCGCACACTTACCTACAAATAGCTTAACAAAAGAGTATGGTGTACAGCGAGTTTGAGCTTGAAGTTGCGTTGTCACAAAATGTGTGTTGTAGTATTGAGTCGACAAAACATCAGCAGAGTACGGAGGGAAGGAAGTTTAAATTTAAAGCTTTGCGCACACTAATGCGTGGCGTACAGAAAGTTTGAGCATAAACGCGTACACTTGTGCGAGACGTAAAGATAAGTTACTTAAAAAGCATGTGTACCTGAAGGAAGCAAAAGGAAGTTTTAGTTTAAAGCTGCATGCACACTCAATTAATGTGCATGTTAAAATTGTGTTCGCAAAATACCTTTATGTGGTACTATTGTTGTGGTTATTATTTAAAAATAATAATTTATCATTTCATCAATATCAGCCTAATAACGATCCACTTAAGGCCTCCCCTATATGGGAGAGGGAAGTGACTTTTAAAGCACAGACCCAATACGCTGCTTTAATGTGAGTTTGTGGGTTTAGGATAATAATAATCTTTGATATTACATCTACATAAGGATACTATACTATGGAAATCACAAACGACTGTTTAGTTGTGCCTTCTTCTGCTAAAATAATTTATTCACGAATAACTGAAATTCAAATAGATATTAAAGTTTACGTTACGTATGCAGAAAAGCAAAATAAGACGTGGATAGAAATGCAGAAATGATTTCTAAAAAACTGCATCTAGTTAAGCGGAAACTAGGTTATAGAACGAAAGCTGGTATGACCAGAACTTCGCCGCTTTAAAAAAGCTGGGGGTTTGCCAACCTCCTGTCACAATTCGTAACTAAATATCCAATGAAGGATTTATTCATTCGGATCTTTCAAATTTGTTACACTAGATGATAAGGAGAACAAAAGGTCATATAAAGTTGCTATGAAAAGTGTCTATAGAATCACTAGTTGAATTACAAGCCCTACTGGCTTGTAAAAGAAAGAAATTACATACGCCAGGTACTTTTAATGGTATGTAGCGAAATTGGTTCATAGTATTAACTTTTTAATTTAATATTGTTTGTACTTGAATTCGATGATGTGTTTTATTGTACCTTTATAAATTTGTGTAATCTTTGTGGCCTTCGGTTCAAGTTAATTTATTTGTGTAATAACTACGTATAGTAACGCTGTCACTACATACAAATAAATAAATAAATAATACATTTTAGAGGCAGAAGTCTTAAGACTTTCAGAATCTTAATCGTCCCAGTTAGTCTTCAAGGGTGTATAGCAAAGCGTTTAGCGACTAATTACTTAATTTCCCATTTATCAAAGAAATTTGTCTGGTGGGTGGCTTCGTAACTAGTTACCATCTTATCGACATAGACGTACCGCCAAGCGATTTAGCGTTCCGGTACGATGTCGGGTGGAAATCAAAAGGGGTGTGGGTTTCATTCTACCTACTCCTAACAAGTTAGCCCGCTTTCGTATTAGACTGCGTCATCACTTATCAAAAATTATGTATTTGTTTACCGTATTTAACTAAAGCAGGAACATTGTGTGACGAAGGTCTAGCCATTACAGGCTCTTAGACCATTAAATTGTAAAACTGCGGAGGAAAATAATTGATGTTTTCTTCTCGGGCATTTGCCGGGAGCGATTTTAATTGGGAATGAAATCGACAAAACTATAAGAAATTCTATAATATAAGCTTAATGCTTATGCATATACGAACTGTCTCGTTGGTCTAGTGGTTAGCTTATGTGGCTTTGGTCACGTGGTCCTGGGTTCGAATCCTTAGTCGGATCACGGCATTATTCTGAGTTTTTTTTAATCTTTCTATGTAATTTTCAGTACATTCCAAGTCCGGAGTCGGAAAGTTGATTATGTTACTAATTTAACTTGCTTTTTTAATTAAACTGATCCTGCGAATCTTGTACTATGTACTAAAATAAACGAGATTTTACACGTGTTTTTGAGTTTTCCTATTTATTTAACATGTTCACTGAGGTATCGTTTGCAATAAACTTTCTATTTGTGCTATGGTCTAAGAGACCTCTCAACCAATATTTCTTTGGTACTAATGATACCTGATCGGTTCCACAACTATAAAAATAGTCAAAATTAATATAATTAAAACAGAGAAATATTTTTTATATAATAATTATGGTAAAATAAAAAAAAATACAATAATATTTCTTTTATCCACACCTCCATCCATAGAGATAATTAGCAGTAAAAGGTTCCTTTTCCACACAATATTCCATTACAGAAGTGCTTTTACAGTAAAAATAAAGCCGGCTGAAGCTAAATATGTAAGGAGAGCGGAGAGAGCTCGAGAGAGATTTCTTTTAATCTCACCAGCGACTTGTAAATGGTCGACATCAATCTGGACTGTTTCTTTTGTTTGCTCTGCTTCATTGTTTTAAAGGAAGACTTTTAAGGGTTGTTTTAATCAACTTTCAAATGGATATAAGAAACAATTACTTATACCATAAAGTGGTTAGTCTGTGTGGCTTCGATCACGCGGTCCTGGGTTCAGTCTTAGGTCGGGTTACGGAATAATTCTGAGTATAGCATTCTTCAATAAAGCAGTACCAAATAACATCACGAAGTACCTTTCTTTACCACAAAATGTCCAAATTTCCTATGAAGTAATCATAAAGGCGAAAGTTTGTTACTTTTCCAAGACTAAACGGGTGAACCGATTTTAATAAAATTTGGTATGGAGATAGCTGATACCCTGGAACGAAATTCCCACGGGAACGAGAACTACGCGGGTGAAACCGCGGGCGTCTCTCTAGTTGTATTACAAATCCATTATTTATTGAGTTCATCCTAAAAACGGTACATTAACTAGTTTTCAAACGAGCTCTTTGTTTAACCACTAAAAGTTATTACTAGAAAGAGGGGCTGTGTACTGACCAATTAATTATCCATTCAATTTAAGACCCTTCTGGGACAGATCAAAGGCGAATTTAAATAGAAATATGCACCCTTTCGCCAATCAGTTGACCCTTTGAAGTAATTAATAGTAATTATTCCAATTTTGACAGCTTAATCTATATTCGTTAACTTCTGATTAAATGTTTGCTGGTATGTAATTTGATTAATTTGCATTACAAAAGTGCAGAAACTGAGATCTATAAGTTGGCACATAATGGTCCCATTCAGGCTATGGCAACGGCAAACGACATAGCCAGGCCTTCCTCCTTATAACGAAGGAAGGCTTCATGGCAAGTTTTAGCCCAAACTTATAGCTTATTTTCGGAGAACACATATTGGTCATATTTGACATACAACACCAAAATTAAAATAAATTATACATGGTGAAAAAATATATAAAACACAAGATAAATATAAGTACTCGTAGAGCAACAAAATGTAACCACTGCATCATTTTAGCGTACAGCAATACTCCTGCAAACTTTAGATATACCTACCTACCTACATCGAACACTATTGGCAAAAGAGGGTAGTTTTACAGCGCGCGAGGGAAAACTTTACTCGTTGGGGGCGAAATCCACCCCTGCTAGTATGATGGCCACTGAAGTATGCTGAAAGAAAGGGTGGAATAATTGGACTCAAATATTATGACATGGCGCAAATAAAACTGAAATTCCGTTAATAATTGAGTACTTTTCATGTCGTATTTGTACGTCTCAATTGCGGGGGAAAAATATATTTTTTGGCTTAATTACGTTTTTAATCTGTAGTGGGAGACTATTCAGATTTATGAAAACTGACTGATGAAAAGCCAAATTTTTGTGTATATCTTTTTTACTTCCACTGTCTTCTTATGCTTGCGATCTGTATCTGATCTTTGATACAACAGCCAATTGCATTAAGAAGCTATTTTTAAGGTGTTTATTGTAGAAAGTTGATTACTATAGCAACAATATCACTCTCTCTGCAGTCTTTCATTCATTTCTGAAGATGGTGGTAAAGATAGGATCGCAACCTCGAACGGATCCATTTTGTCCACCGGTTTCTATTGGTGGCCATCTTCGCTATCGTGTGGAACTCCATCTTATTCTTTTCCTTCTGCTGGTCAGCCCATCGCGTTGGAGAGCGGACTCTTGCTCTTTTCCTGCCAGTGTAACCAGTTATGATCAGTATTTAACGATCACACATACTATAAAATCCCAAAAAAGTGGTAACTAGTCACGGCGGAAACCACCAACCAGACCTGGACCTGATTTAACAAATAAACTACTACAAGGGATTTGTTTGTGATCACTATGAATTTATAAGCAAATTGTCTAAAGTGGTCCAGGTCTGGTTGGTGGTTTCAGCCGTGACTAGTTACCACTTTTTTTGGGATTTTATAGTATATGTTCTATAGTGCGATCTGTTAGTCTCGGGCCCTCAGTGTTTATAAAAAAAACACAACACTGGCTAGAAACTAATTTATTAATTATTTATATTATTCTATAATTCTCACAACTTAGACGATTTACTCAAATCACTTTATTCCGCGATTCGCAAGGACCTTCAAAAGGTCTACGGCGAAATTTTCTCAAGTGGTCCAGTCTTGGACAGCAATTTGACTAATTACCAAAACGACTGACTGTTTGAAGCAGAGTTAGGGTTTTTATAGCAAATATATCGCTGACTGGCCATTGACGTCTGTATCAGTCGATAGTTGCAGATCAGCGTTATTAATGTAGAATTTAGGGATGTAACAGATCGTTAAATAAAAAAATTATCACTCTAAGCCCAACAACCCGCAATCGATTAGCATGATGAGTTTAGCACCTTTCACTCCTCTCTCTTATAATGTGAGAGGCTTGACCCTTAATAGGTTGATAATAATGACGATGAACCTTACACTGGGCTTTGGCTGTAACACTGCTAAACAACTTGCCCTACAATTTAAAGCAAGAAATTAACCAAAAGAACATTAAAAGTAAACTCAAGATACTACTTACAAGAATGAAATTTTATTTGGAACATCCAGTTTATATTTTACTTTATTTTTTAATGTGTACTTAACTACTTACCTTCTATTTATTTTCTTTGTTTTTAATTACGCATGTACGCATGTACGCATGTACTCATACTACCTATCTAAAAAAGTACGATGAGTGCCAGTGTACGGTTAAACTCAGTAAAGGTTTTGTTACACCGTTTTAGCAATGTTTAATGTTGTATTAAAATGAACAAAATAAATAAATAAATCACAAACATAACACTTGTCAATTCAAAAGTGAATAAAAATTTCGAGTTCGTTTCTGCGTAGAGCTCTCAACAGTTAACATGACGGGAACTTTGTACCATCGACTGCGAGTGGATTCCACGGAAGGGAGATAAATTCGCGGCGTATAAAAAAACAACATAGTTTGAACGAGTTCTCCTTGCATCGCATGTTTGATGCCGCTTCAATCGTATAGTGACGTAGTTCGGTGAAATTCCCTTTTCTATTAACCAGAAGCGTGAAAATATTTCATACCTACAATTAGGATTCGGAGCTTTCACCCGCTACGCTGCTCCAATGCGAATTGGCGGGCTCAGAGTGATATTGACTGATTATGTAACGGTCACTATCAGATATTAATAATAGTTAAGTGTTGATGTAATCCAAGTTGGAAGCTGGCTAATTTTTTATAAGTAGGATGAAAATCCACATCCCTTGCGGTACGTCTTTGCCGACAGGATGATAAGTAGCCAAAGACAAAGCCTCCTACCAGCAAAACCGGGGCCAATTAATAAAATCTCAATCGGCCATTCAGGGAATCGAATCTGGGACTTCCGTGTTAATAAATCCACTACGCCACGGGGACCATCAAAAGATACGGAGGTACTGAAATCACCATTCAAAACTACTAAATATAAAATATACAGCATTCAACCGGTTCCAACGCTATATTTTTTAAGGTTTCAGAAGTTGTATATCTTCTATTTAATTAAACTTTGATAACAACATTTATATAACAAGTCAACTATTCATAGAGTGCGGAGCGCAAAGTTGTTTTACCAAGTTTTTGTTTTTACCAGTTGTTTGAAGAACGCGAAATCACGGCTATCTGCTGCCGCAGCAATAAACTTCAGTATGGGTACACTTTAGTGATGTAACTGAACCTTAATCTGTAGTTGGAATTCAAGATTTGATAATAAAGATTAATTATTAATTCATTTATATTATTAGTCCTTTTTCCATCAATATCCGTATAAACGACGTGATAAATACACGTCGTTCCTGGTAGAGTCTTTCAGTTACTTATAGGTTTTTGCAACGCACAGTAACAACATCATCAACAAGTGTTACATACATTTTGGAGAGGTGTGGCTAAACTGAAATTAAACAACGAAGAGCGGTATTTTTAACCGACGAACAAAAACGGAGGAGGTTCTCAATTCACCACGCATAACTTTTTACAGAGTTGTCCGATTTTGATAATTCCTTTTTTATTAGAAAGGGCATACATCCAAGGTGGTCCCATTGTCCTCATGTTAGGATCTGATGAAATCCTGGGAAAATTGAAGGACTCTTCAAATTTTGGAGGCACGCGAACAGCGATTTCGGTACTAGTGCCATATAATATACTATGACAGTATAGTACGAGTATGTGATGTGGCGATAAATCACTAAAAAGTAAGAAATAAAAATTTTTAACAAAAAATGGAACCGACTCAAAACGCACTAAAAAGATTACTTAAGCATATCTAGGAGTCGGTGCCAGCCAAGGTTTCTCTTTCAAGGACGTTACCTAGAACCAACAAACTTCTTACTGAAATTAAACAACGAAGAGCGGTTTTTTATTATTACAATAGTATGCTATGGATGTAGTGATCAATTTCCTTCAATGAAAAAATAACTTTTTAAAAAATAGGTTATTAATGCACTTGGCTGTTGGATGAAAAATCGGATACTGAATTAGGTAAAATTAACTACGAAATACGAGATATTATTACGGTAATAACATCCATGCATACTAAAATACTATTATCAAAATGATATTATGCATGATCTATTATTATGCGTGATCTTCTACTGCGATGCCGCCGTCTAGAAAATCTTTGCAGCGATGACACCAATTTGTGCGCTAGCCATTTCAATTCGACTCGCCTAGCAACTGCTTGCTTGCACATCACTAGTTCAGATATTTTCAATTAGGTAGGACGCATCTCGCTTCGCCTCAGCTCAGTCATGCGAGCGCTTGTTAGATATTAAACTTACGTCTAACTTTCAAGGGAACTAGATACTCAACAAATTCGCGTTAGTGCCGTCCTTTTACTGAATATTTTCCTGATTTTCATATTTTATGTGCTATAACTTTATATTAACTTGTAATGAAATCTATAATGTATGGACCAGTACAGTCAGTTTCTATAGAAGAGAATATTAAAGCTTAGACCCATCTTACTGCTTTAATGCGGACTTAAGGTTCAGCCTGTGGTTACTGCTTTTAACTTATACGAAGGTGTGGCACTAATAATCGACCAACTCCAATTAAGGCTGTTATTAAATAAATTTTGGAACAAAGAAATTCTAATATTGCATAATCTGACCCAGAATTCCAGGATCTCACGATCCGGTACCGTTTTGACTTATTGGTTTTTACTTTCGGCCGTAAGAATTTATTTTTAACCCCCGACGCAAAAACGACAGGGTGTTATAAGTTTGACGTGTCTGTGTAAATGTATGTGTATGTGTCTGTCTGTGGCATCGTAACTCCCAAACGGATGATCCGATTTTAATGCGGTTTTTTTTTTGTTTGAAAGGTATATCAGTCGAAAGTGTTCATAGCTATGTTTGGCGGAAATCGGTTCAAGTCTTCAAGGTCATCAGGTCAATTTTTTAGGTGTGATAGAAATGTTACACGCTCAGTTTGCTTGAAAGCATGTGTGTGATCTGACATTTGAAACACTAATGTCTTCTGGAACCACTGAACTGGTCTGATGATAAGGCTTGAAGGTAGGAGACGTAACCCTGCCTTTTTAGTAAACCCATCGAGTTTGGGCTCGTTGAATTTGTCTTGACTGGTTCTTTTTATGTTTCTAATTGACGACGATCTGATGCCGGAATGAAAAGGATAAACCGATTTATATTTTTGCTGAAGAATGACTAAAGTTTAATCTTTGTAGTCGGGGGTTTTTTAATTTTGAATTTAATAGTTATTTAAGAAATAGTAACAAAATAGAGTTTGTTAGGGGAAGTAGCTGCTTAACTTTTAGTTCAAAGGGCACTGCTATATTCTGCTTCAAAACTAAATAAAGAAAGAATGAAAAATTAAATGTAAACTCATAATAATATAAACAAAATCACGTTACTCCATGAGGAAAAAGACTCGTAAAAATAGTTTTCAAATCGTATTTGAAATACACGTGGTATTAAGACGGTTTTTAAAATACATATCAAATAGGTACTCCATTATTTTATGAACGCGGAGATAGCAAAAGATTTTTGCAATGGAAAGTAGCGGAATAATCAAATCAATTTATATTTTTTGCCCGAATGAACTACAAGGGAACTCACGTTAACTGAGATGCGAGTACAGTCGCCCGTGGATGTGTTTAAATCCAACTGTAAGAAAATACAGATCTTGAAATCTTCTTGTTCTTAAACTTTAAAAATAAATTTTTAACCTAACTACGTAACTTTTCATAAATAGAGTTTAATTTAAGACAGCCTATTGTCTTTCTCAATTAATGAGATACCCACAATTGAAAGAATTAGCTAAATAGAACCAGTATTATATATCGCAGCGTGATACGCTTTGTACATAATATGGACATGCACATGTTATAGGGAACTATATAAAGGTTAAAAAATATTTCTTCATAAACAATGTTGTTTTGAATTTTATCAATAGGTCGCGCATTAATTTTAAATAATTATTATAAGAACTTAATCATAAAACAGTTTTTTTTTAAACATGCGTGCCATTAATATTGAGAAGTTACTTATTAAAGGAACCTTCCATTTCATAAATTGTTCAAGATTTAGCAGGTTGCTCATGTAATTCGTGAACATTACGCAGTACCTAGACTTTAATGAATATTCGAGACTTTGATTAATTTCGTAAATAGATAAACTAATTGTTCAAACAATACCTGTGTATTAGGGACATAGTTTTGTCACCGACTGTACTATAGGGGGGAGGCCAGACGTCAGGTATCGATTATTCGAGAGCGAATACAGACTCATTCGAGACGCGGCAATGCGTTTCCTTCCCTCAAAATTATACATCTTAACTCCTCCATGTTAAAGTCCAATTTGGCATATCAGATTCATAAATCACTCACGTTTCCCTATCTTATTCACTCCAATGGAAAATACACCATAATGTAAAACGTTAAGGTTCAAATTCATTTGAACAGTTCGCGTATGTCACATTGAATCGATGAATAGTTGTGTAGTTTTCAAAGGCTTTCAGTAAATGCAGTTTCCAAAGTTGTATTATGATGGTTTGTGCAAATATTCAGGGGCTTTATGTTAAAAGGTTGTGTAGATAGTCGTGACGTCACTAAGCTTTTGCAATTAAATACGAGGGATAACGTAAAAAGAAAGACATGGGGTAACTCTGATACAGAAAGAAAGTACTTTTCCCGGGAGATAGAAAACATACTTTTATAATATCTTTTAACATAATAACTAGGTCTTTTTGTAACGGGGGTATGTATATCTATGGGTTTAGTTTCATAGTGACTTATGAAATGTTATCGTCATTATTTCATGAAAGCAAAATTCTGTGAAAGGTAGACATTCTCGCCAGTATGGTATCTAAGTAAAGTTAAATCGACGGTAGTTTTAGAATTTTACCGGTAATCCTTAATCATTTGACTGAAATGCTTAATTTTTGAATATTTTATTGGAGATAGTACGAAAGCATGTTCTCAACCAGTCGATTATCATAATCAGACTTTTTTAACCGACGAAAAAAAAAACGGAGGAGGTTTTCAATTCGACATGTAAATATTTTTTTTTATGTATGACCTTTTACAGCGTTGTCCGATTTTGATAATTATTTTTTTTATTAGAAAGGGCACACTTTCAAGATGGTCCCATTGTCATCATTTTAGGATCTGATGATGATATCCTGAGAAAATAGAAGGAATTCTTCAAATTTTATAGGCACACTTGCAGCAATTTCGGTTTTTGTGTAAGTAGCGGTAGTTTTTTGGCTACTAGTGCCGTATCATATACTATGACAGTATAGTACGAGTACGTTACGTGGCGATAAATCACTAAAAAATAAGAAATAAATTTTTTTAACAAAAAATAGAACCGACTCAAAACGCACTAAAAAGTAAAAAATAACTGTGTCATTTAGTTTCTTTAATTTACTTAAGCATATGTAGGAGTCGATGCCAGCCAAGGTTTTTACTTTAAGGACCTTACCTAGAACCCACCAACTGATTTACTACGTTAAATAGGGCTTAAACTTGGCTGGCACTGAGTTCATAGATATGCTTAAGTAAATTAAAGCAACTAAATGACAGTTATTTTTTACTTTTTAGTGCGGTTCGATTTTTAGTTAAAAAATTTTATAGCACTGAGTTCCACTCTATAGGATAGTGAATATAGAGCTTACTTTCTCTACGCTGCTTTAATATGGATTGGTGGGTTTAGATTAATAATGTTTACCCTTATAACGATTACTATTATAATCATAATGACTACGACTGACTGTTTAACGTCCTATCCAAGGACATTTTCCAACTTTGAGCTAAGATTTCTTCCCGAGATTTCTTTGAAAAGAAAACAAACCTTACTTCTTAGCAGCTCACCTTTCCATCTCCTAGGATCTCCTCACCGCTCACCTAGCCTAGAATTGAAACAGACTGACCAAGAAGGCTGTTACTGCGTTTTATAGAGTGTCAAAACTAAAACCACATTGTAAGGTTGTAAACATATTGTTACAGACGATCCCCGATCATGATTTAGGAAATTAAAGAGAATTTTTATTGTAAATCTCAATTAAATTAAAAGAAAATGCAATTATAATATAAAAAAGTTAATTGAATATGGAACGATTCAAATTATTTTGTATCCAGAACGAAGACAATATAAAGAGTTAATGGCGAGTGGTCGAACGGTGAAGACCGCAAAAATAACGTAGTGAGATATTTACCCCCGAGTTCGTGCTTATGAACGGTTAATCTGGAATCGTCTCCCAGTGTTGTTGGGATGGGGAGAGCTATGAGATGCCCAGGCAAATCATCATTGCGGTTGATGGGTGTTCGTTCAAACCTAGGAGAACTAATCGACGGCGTCGAACTGTGGTGATGTTCTTCTATGGATTAATAAAAGACTGTTCTCCTCTTATAGTTGTTCTTCCAATTCCCGACTCTTAGGTCGTAACAATATCAAAGGTGTAATGAAATCTATCGTTTCTCAGAAGAAAAAATTCCTCGACTTTTCATAGCACCATTCAATCGAAACCTAAGACTTAGTGTTTCGAAACATAAACTAACTGCTAACGAGGTAATCTCTATATATATATTCAGTAGAATAACAAAATTAATACCACATTATAAGGTAGTAAATAGATCAAAGCGGTAATCCTTCTGAAGGTTTGTAAGCCTTCATTACTTCTGTCGAGTTATCGCTGTGGTTCAAAGAGCTCCTCCGAGGCGCTTTGATACCTTCGTGTATGCTACAGCCCTCAGCTTCTACGTGTAATTGCTTTACACTGCCGCTATTGCGGCGTACCTAATTATCTATTAAACGGCCTCGGTGGCGCAATGGTATGCGGAGGATTTATAAGATGATGGTTCTAAGTTCGAATCTCAACTGGGCTGATTAAGATTTTCTTAATTGGTCCAGCTCTGGACCTGCTGGGAGATTAAAGTCGTGACTGGTTTAGTTTAATGCCAAGCGATTTAGCGTTCCGATACGATATCGTGTAGAAACCGAAAGCTATGTGGATTTTATTCTACATATAGCAAGTAAGCCCGCTTCCATCTTAGATTGCATCATCACTTACCAGCAGGTGTGATTGCTGACAACTGAATAAAAGGAAGTATGACGGGAGGGGATTGAACCCAAAGCCTCTCTCAACTGGGTCCCGCATTATAACTGTGAAACGTTTAATATATTAACAAGACCATCCCCCGTTAAATGTCAATCAACTACACTAGCAGATATCTGATGAAAGCGTCATCAAATAATTGGTCTTATCACTCCGCGGGTAGATGCGTTGTTGCTGATATTTTCAGGCTTTTAGTATTCAGTACACTTAGTACGAGTTGTACTTACGTTAACGATTAGGAATGCAAATGATACTTAAAATTAGTATAAGTGTATTGCTGTAATACCTTTTGTTACACGATTGGGGTCAACTGGTAGGAAGGGGACCAACACTGCATTTTCAAAGAAGGGGACGCTTTGAAATACAAACATCTATTTTTACACGTTTCAGGTAGACTAGTAGGAAGGGGACCAACACTGCATTTATTAGTTAGTGCACCTATTAGTTGTTTGAACTGTTACATACTCGTAGTTTTTGTGTAGGATAGTTCATTATTCTGAAGTAGTGTCACAGGAGTTTGAACGAGCTTAGATGCTATACTGGAGCTAAAGCTTCACTCAAAAGCTAGAAGAATTCCTCTAGCCCTCGACCTGTATGTCGATTCAAGGAAAAATTGCACCGTACGAACGTCTTAAGAACATCTCGTCATTGACATAATGTCATTGGAAAATACCTGTATATTTGCTTTACAACCGTTGTACATTGGCTTCAAAAGTGGCATTTTTATCAAGAATCGACTTACTGGACTTAACCTGAGCTCTGTCCCTCTGAATAGAATGCTACTCGGGGTGGCCTCCTATGAGAATTGGATGACTAAGACTAGCGCATTCGGAACGATGGGGTTTGACACCAAGTATAAATATAGGAATAAAGCACCTCGTCTTTATTGGAAAATAAATTGGAATTTTATTGGGTTTTGATGTTCGAAAACCACCTTCGAGGTGGTATCTCGCGCTAGGGTGCGGTTCAATGAAGAGTTGACAGCCAATTCCGCTAATTGAGCGCTCGCTGAAATTCGCGCTATCAACTTTTTCCATCAAAACTGGCTTTTAACAAAATTAATATTGATCAACAAATTCATCAAAAGTTAAACTGTATGTAGGTACTACTTCAATTATACTGTAACGTTGTACATGGAATTTGGGTTGGACATTGTAATATTTTCATCGCAAAAATCTATATTGTTACGAGTTCGAAAAAAAATAATAAAAAAAACCTTTATAGCTTTTATTTAGGAGTGCACAGAAATCTGGAGTGTTAGCCTTTTGTAGTTTCATCAGATACCTGTATTGCTATTATATACCTTTATTTTTTTTTTTTAACTTCAGGAGGGGAAATCCTCATGGACACCCTAAAGGGTAGTGCCGGACTCTTACCGGCTAAAACCCCTCCTGTCACCTTGTTAGTCGTGTACCCGCCTTCCAGCCTATAACACGGTAACAGTTTGTCTTTTCCTCTTTTCTTTCATAATTCCTTCCAGGAATCTTGCAATGATATTCCACCTGTTTTCAGATTGTAGCATAATAGGTACTAAGTTTCCCACAGATATGTCCCCAACCTGAGCGCAAAGTTGTCGCCTATCGTTTTCCCATTTAACACAGCAAAAGATATCAATTTCGCTACAATACATGCATTTCCCATCTGGTCTTTTGCCAATATCCGCCAGATAGCTCATAAAGACTCCGTCTCCTGTAAAGCACTGTGTCAATCGGAAAGTCATTCTGCCATGCCGTCTGTTTATCCATTTCTCCAGAACAGGAATGAGACTGTATGTCCATCGACCTTTGGTGGTCGTATTCCACTCATTTTGCCATATCGTGAGCATTTCCTTCTTGTATGTTACTAAGGATTCTGAGTTACTTTTTGTTCTGGCCTTCGATCTTTCAGCAGCTAACAGGTGGATGGGTGTTAAGTTAGCCAAAACCAGTGCTGCGTCAGTGGACACGGTCTTGTAGGCGGAGCAGATTCGAAGATACGTTGCGCTTTTAAAACTACTTTTCTATGTGCTGCATGTTTCATAGCCGGCTCCCAAATAGGTGCTGCATATAGAATTATTGACTGCGTAGCCATGGCTAGCGTCCTTCTTTTGGCAGAACTTGGACCTTTAGTATTAAGGAGCAGTTTGCAAAGGGCTCTTGCGGTATTAGAGGCTTTCCCGCAGACAGTTCTTAAGTGCGGTTCAAAATTTAGTCCCCAGTCCAGCTTTACTCCTAGGTATGTTACGCTAAGCGAAGGTGTTATCGTTACTCCCCCACAGTCAAATTTTATGCCGTGATTTTTTCTTCTCCTATTAAATACCACTGCTACTGTTTTTTCTGGTGCAAGTTCTAACTTATTTTTACGCATCCACAGATCTATTGCATGTAGTGACTCGTTAGCTTTGAAGACAAGTTCATGCATATCTATTGCAGTTACAGAGATCGCCAAGTCGTCAGCATAGCAAACAAGTTTGACTCCTTCTGGGACGTCAATATCCATTACGTCGTCGTAGAGGGCGTTCTACAAGGTTGGGCCTAGAACTGATCCTTGTGGTACTCCACCAGTAACTTTAGTCCTCGCATTGCGATTTATTTGTATGTAGCGGTTTGAGAAATAATCTACAATTACATTTGTGATGTATTTGTTGATGTTCCGAGCCTTTAGCTTGTCAATAATAATCGACCAAGTTGCAGTGTTAAAAGCGTTCCGAACATCGACCAAGATAAGGGAATTCCAGTGGCCTTTTAGTTTAGCGTTAGTTGCAGCTCGAACTACCTCTTCTATCGCGTTTACAGTTGTTTTGCCAGATCGAAAGCCATACTGGTTATTATGCAATCCTCCGCATTTTTCAATCTCCTGTGTCAGTCGGATATTTATAAGTCTTTCATAAGTCTTTGCAATAACGTTCAGCAAACAAATTAGCCTGTACTTTGTTAGTTCTTCATGTGATTTTTTTGGCTTGTCAATCAAAACCAATTTGGCTGTTTTCCAGTTGTCAGGAAATTTGCCCTGTTTTAGCAAATTATTAAAGAGACCTGTAAAGTATTCCACGTTATTGCCTACAGCAGACTTTATGACCTCAGGCGGAATTGCGTCCGGGCCGGGGGCCTTTTTAATTTTAATATTTTTGCCACAATCTATTATTTCCTCCCGCTTAAAAGCAACACTTTCGAAATCCATATCTCCTATTGCTTCTTTATATAATTCACGCATGGGTGAAGACGTATTGAACAGGCTTTTAAAAATACCTAATTTTTGATCTAACTTTTACTATTTTGTATGCATCCCCGAATACGTCAGCTTCAAGGCTTTTGCATAAGGCTTCCCATGCCTTAGCCTTTGCTGTTGATATAGACTTTTTTAGCTCTAACTTAGAAAGCTTATACTCTTGTTTCAGATTTTCTCTTTCATTCAATTCTTTACATTTTTGGAATTTGCGTCTTTTACGCCTGATCTCTTTAATTTTTTCTTGAATGTGTTCATCCCACCAATATGGTAGTTTATAATTATCATCACATTTAACTTTCGGTGTACTTTTTTTATATGCTTTATCTATAGCTCTTTCGCTTTGGACCTCATCTATTATTTTCCCATCAATCTCCTTTCTAAAGTAAATGTTAAACTTTTCGAAATTTGTCCTACCTAGTACATACTTCAGATTTTTATGTATTTCCTTTTGGATTTTTGTAAGGATGGATTTATGATCACTCATTGATTCATCGTCTAGGACAGACCAGATAATTTTTTCTTTAGTAGGGTTTGCACTGACGATAGTTAAATCGATAAATGATTTTCCATTTGATCGTATGCAGGTAGGTAGCATACCGTCATTTAGGATGACCAGATCTAATCTGTGGATCCATTCTAGAAGGTCTTCGCCTTTTTTGTTAGTTTGCGTTCCTCCCCAACTCTATTATATACCTGATCGCAATAAAAATTGTAAAATTAGGAATAGTATGATAAAATAGTAGTGTGGTAAAAAAGGGGGTGTAGTCGATGACTAAAATCGTGAAAGGTATGACTGACATGGTTTGGTCATGAAGATAGAATGAATGAAAGGACACTTACAAATAGGATTTAAAAGACGAGGGTGAAAGGGGATGTTAGAAGGGAAAAACCAAGTCGTACGTTCCTTGTCCAAAGCTGACCAAAGGCCAGGTCAATAGTACCCTAAATTGACGTAGGAACTTTTATGAAAGGTTTAATAAAATTGGAAGAATCTCGCTTCTTCCAATTGGAGATATGCAAGGATTGTGGCAAGTGGAAGTCTCAGCTTACCCCTATAGAAATGAGGCTTGATGGTTTGTATAAAATGTTTTAAAGCGGCATGAAAAATCACATAGTTTCTGAAAGCAGAACTAGAAAGGAATACTAAAGATCAGCTCTCAAAATATCGAACTCGGCGTCAAATTCCAAGCATTATTAAAATATTTTCAAAGTTTAAGTAACGTCTAACATACGTTTTATTTCGTATACAGAAAAGATTGTTTAAAAACAAACCTGATAAACTACCGTAGGGGCCTTTTAAACGCCTCCAAACTAAATCTAAAGATCATTCGCAAATATTTTACCTCAGCATCGGGGGGTTTCTTTCATATGCATGGATTTATGATCAAATGTACACGGCGCGGGCAAAGAAGTGCGAGCAGAGATCTCGACAAGATAGGACACGCAACGTATGTGGCAAATGTCGCCGAATGGGGAACTATCGATTGATATTTAGGTCGAGTGTTTAACTTGATCAATAAGGGGCGCTTTTTGTTTGGAGTACCTCTCGGACTTGTCAACTTAGTGCCTTTTTGGCGTAAGTGTTTCCTGCCAAGTTAGACCTAATCATTGTATTACATCAGGTAGGATTATGAAAGCACAAACTTAAACGACGACCTCCGTTCCGCAACAGATTTATTATATTGGTCCTGGGTTCGATTTTCGGAAGGGCAGATTTAGATTTTCTGTATTCGTCCGGGTCTGGCTGGTGGAAGGCTTCGACCGTGGCTAACTATCACCCTACCGACACGGGTTTATCGCCAAGTGATTTAGACTGACGACTAGATGCAACTAAGCAGTGCAGTAACTAAGGCAGTGCCAGCGTTGCCCAGGCACAGGGCGCAGACCCTGGAGCGGGGCAGAAATTACAACAATGCCTTATTAATTATACAAACAATACCTTATTTAGAGTCAGTAAGTTTAGGTTACGCAACTGTAACTAAGTACGTAGGTACCTACTACCTAATCAAGGTACACCGCGGATTATAATGTCATATAATAAATATTTAAACGTATTCGTTCACTTAACCCTGCAGTAGTCGCGTACCTAAAAGTAACGGGATAAGTCGCGCGGGCTACATAAATGTAGTCCGTTTTCACATTTAAATAAAAAAATATATAAGCATAAACAGTTTATTATTTCTATTAAAATGTAATCAGCACAGTTTTTTAACATAATATAATTAACAAAACTTATTTCACAACCTGTGTGTTACAAAATAATTACCAAAAACAAAAAATCTCTCCAAATTGGTACAAAAATCACATGATTCGCTCTATCTGAGATAACAAAAAACTTTTAGTAGAAACTTATTTCTTAATTACATTTTCTGCACAGGATAGACACATAATCTTTAGATGATCCCCGCAAACGAACTTGTTGCAGGCGGTGAACACCTTTCTGGTGCTTTTACTGCGCGCTCTTCCACAGTCATGGCAACGGCGTACAATATTGGATGTCGACCAATATGTTTTACCAATCACTCCAGCCATTAGTAAAATCCAAATGTAACAGTTTCATTCGTTTGTTTAGCATCTCGTTCTTGATATAGCCATTTTTTTATAAGTATGTTTGGTAATCAGGTCAATTGTTTGATCATCGACAAAAAGTGACATACAGTCTTTTTTGCCGAGCTGTCCCTTTAGCTCCAGGAGGCACAATTACTATATTGTGACTTCCTGTTCTGCCTTTATTCAAAGGAATTGTTTTTGACCACAATGTATTGTCAGTTCCGATGTAAAAGTCAGTGCGCCGGCGTAACTGAGGCAGTTCATCATCTTCAGAGCTTTCGCCTGACCCTTTACCTGGGATATCTTGCTCCTGTTTAGACTCCGATTGATGGTTTTGCTTTTCTAATTGATAAACTTCCTCGCCAGAGCTCAACTGAGCTTCATAAGCTTCATTTTCCTTATTAGCTTCAGCCAGCTCTAACTAAATCTGTGCAGCTCGTCGATCATCCATTTTTATGCTTAAAATAAAGTTACATTATACTATTACCATCCGAGAATACGTAACAAAGTTTAATAAAGCACAAAAGTTACTTTTAACTCATAAAAAACTAGACCCAAAAAAAAACGATAGGGCAAAAATACTTACCTAATAAGTCGCGCGGGCTAAAGTCGTAGTCCACGCACTTTGCTGAGCTCCTATGGCACAATGGTACGCGACATGCGCTTGCGCTGCACTGAACACGGCCCTCAAATATTCATTTAAAAGTACCTAGAGGCGCATGAAGCTAACGCTAACCGAATTTGAAAAATTGTAGATTTTGTACTGGTGGACTACAACTGTAGCCCACGCGACCACTCCAGGGATAATTTCCATGTATCTACGATCGAATTCGAAACCATCCAGGTGGTATTTGAAAGACCTTGCACTGTTCACCATTGACGAATAGTATGAATTGGAATACTTAAGTCATTGATTACAGTTAAAAGAGCCATCTAAGATTCAGCCATAGAACTACGTTGCAATGTCGCGACGTTGCTATCACGCAAAAACGCTTCCAAGCGACGATTCACTATTTGAACTAGATGGCGCAGTTTAATAAAATACTTCATGTAAATAATTACATTCATTTCATAACAATGTTTCCTCAATTCACTATTATAGATAGCATAATACATAATTAAATTTTAAATAAAAAACTCGACATATACCAAATAAAACTTAATGAATGCAAGAAATCAGTTATTAATTATTTATCGTCGCTTAATTATGAAGAAGTTGAATCTTTGCTTAAACTTATAACCTAATAACACACACACACAAACATACACACACACACGCTCTTACACCCACAAACAGCAACACACACGCACTTACACTCAAGCACATACACACCCACACTACAATTAGTTTATTTAAAGGAAAGAAATTTTAATTTTAGTTTTAATTTTAATTTTAATTAATTTTAATTTTCTTTTTTAATTTAAAATTCTTTTATTTAACTATGTATCCTAGTTATGGAAGAGCGGAGTCTTCTAGTACAGGGGTAGTTTATACTACTCCTAAAAGAAAGCTCCTAACTCGCATGTATTAATGTAAGGAAGAAACTGAAATAAACGAATTTTTATTTTATTATTTTTAATTAAAATCATAGTTAATCCTTTGCTATAATACGACTATACATTTTAATTTAAATATTAATAAACACGATAATTTTTCAACACCAAATGTAATACAGTTCTAACAGTTTTAACTAGATGTCGCTATAAGGTACATATCATATTTGTGTTTTTACAACGATTACCTAACAATTTTTTTATATTATAGTGTTAATTTACAAATTGCTATATAAATATAACTATAATAAAATATCATACATCGCAAAGAAATTATGTATATTCGATCTACTTACTTAGACTAACTAGATGGCACTGTTGTTATTATTTAACACTAGCAGACGCTGGGTAATTCGCCCGCGACGAAAATATTGCAATTTTCCTAGAACACTGAATAAAATTGCACGTGACCCTTTTTTTAAGAATGGGGTAAATATGGAAAGTTTTTTTTACTTATCATAAGTTAGCTCTTGACTGTAATCACACCTAATGGTAAGTGAAGATGCAATCTAAGATGGTGGCAGGCTAACTTGTTAGGATTAGGATGAAATCCACACATCTTCTGACTCTTCTACACGACATGATACCGGAACGTTAACGTCTTTGTCGTTAAGGTGGTTACTCCCACCAGCAGTTATTTTTAAATATATAGATAAATAGGCCGTTGCGGACTTTTTGTAGGCATTATATAGCGGAACAATCCTTGCATACATTATTTTGTTATATCAGCGATGAGGGCTCAATGAAAGATCCCAGGCGTTGCGACCGTTTCCACTATTATCGTCATACTGGAACCAATTTACACAAAACCTTGACAATTACAACAACAATTTATTTATTAAAAAAAAGCGAAAAAGTAGACTTCAAAATGCACCAAAAAGTAGAAAATATATATTATTTATTTAGTTATGTATATTATCTATTACTCGTATATACAGATATTTTTTCTGTCATTTATTTTTAATTACATTATTTTTAAATTTTTAACAATGTCAGCCAAAGTCAACAATGACTTTAAGGGCCCAAGAAACCAGTTCCAGAGTGAGGAACCCCCTCACAATACGCGCCGTCTCAAGAATCACAACCTTATGTATCTAACTCTTGAAAAACTTCAGGTCAAAGCTTTTAGCGGTAAGACCATTGAATGAAACGACTATAGGAACAATAATCGTCGACTCAACATTTCACGCCATGTGCAATGTTGAGTCGACGAATATTGTTAATAATCTCATGAGCAAGGTCCAAGTATTAAAACCTTTAATAGATTAGGTATTTCATTAAACAAATTAAAAAGCAGCAAATGGCCACAGCCTAACAATGTGACCGCATTACCGCTAACTCTATCATTGCAAATTCCAAAGCGATCCCTCGGGTCGAAAGTTTACCAAAGATTAACATCAAATAAGTACATAATTGCGTTTGCACGAAAACGAAAATGTCCATAATGATCCAATCTAGAAAGTTGAGCGGAAAACGTTCTTGCTCGTGTCGAACGCTCATGTCGATTTGAGTCGAGGAATAAATAGTAACGGATTGTATAAGATCAAGGAACGTGACGGTCTGTCGGTTCGCCGTTTGCTATCAGTATATCAGGTGGTAAATCAATATTGGCTAGTTTACATTGTTCCACTTACTCGACCAGCGTTAATTGTAAACTGTGACTGTAATTCCACCAAAGAGTTTTTCATGAAAAAATTTCCGAAACGAATGCGTCGAAAGGTTATTATATCTTATGCTGAGAACTCTACACTTCCTTACCTAATTCTTACTAATATTACAAAGGCGAAAGTTTGTATGTATGGATGTCCTGATGGGATTTTGATGAATATTCCCAATAATATAGCTAATATATCAGAATAACACAATCATTTTATCTCGAAATTTCCACGGGAACAAGATCTACGTGGGTGAAACTGCAGGCTACTTCTAGTACTCTATAACTCGTATAATTTAGAGTTCTAATTAATCATTGTCTTAGAACCTTTGCAAACCCTATACCTAAGCCTAAGTCTTCGTCGTAATTGGGCAAAAAGTACGGCTTGGCCGTTCCATTATTCAGGGGCATAATAAAAAATAATCCTAACGTAAACTTTACCAAAATGTATTAAAAAAATATAGTTGTTTCATTTTTATTGTAAGGTAAGCGATCTGCGTAAAAAACTTTAAGTACCTAATGACAAAGAAAAATTTAACAAGTTGACTGTCGATGCTATAATTTTAATTTCAGTTTAAGGTAAACTTAGTACAGATATTTCTTGAGTTAAATTAAATACAACTAAGAGCGGAAGCTACTGGCGCAATATAAATCCGCCTTTACCAACTAGTTGACAAAAATATATTTTACTAAATAAAGGAGCGAAAGGGAACACCAGCCTATAATCATGATGTTATTTCATACAATAACGCTTTCGATTGTTACATAAAAAAATATATAAAGAGCTAACAAATTCTTCATCAAAATGAGTTCAGAAAATATAAACCTAGATATTCCTAAATACTTATGATATCGACCAATACTGCTAAAAAACGTTTTTTAATAAAAAAATTGATCCAGCTTCAAAACGTTCTAAAAAGTAAAAAATAACTGCGTCGTTTAGTTTCTTTAATTTACGGAAGCATATCTATGAAGTCAGTGCGATCGATGTTTTAGGAACGTTTATTGAACGAAGCAGCAATGCACTTTGTGGGTTCTAGGTAACGTCCTTAAAGTGGAAACTTTATTATGTTTATCATAATCGGACTACTCTTTAAAAAAGATATGCGTCAATCATTTCTGTTTCTCTTCGCGGTTATCATTTATAAATACATCACTCTCGTTAAGTATAACGTTAACGTGATTAGAAGATGTGTTATTTGCATAGCTAGTGCAATAAAATTAGCACACAATTGATAATGTTCGCACGTCCCAACCAATACTTTCTCACCCCGTTTAGCAATGCCAACGTTCTGACAATGGCGCTAGTTTGATGTTAGGGTTCATCCACATACTTAGCGATGTATGGTGCGGTAAATTCTTTTGAAGATAACATAAGACTACAAAAATTTTTAAGAAACAAAAAATAGAACCGACTCAAAACGCACTAAAAAGTAAAAAATAACTGTGTCATTTAGTTGTTTTAATTTACTTAAGCATTTTTTGTTAAAAAATTTAATTTCTTGCTTTAATTAAAGCAACTAAATGACACAGTTATTCTTTACTTTTTAGTGCGTTTTGAGTCGGTTGTATTTTTTGTTAAAAATTTTTATTTCTTACTTTTTAGTGGTTTATCGGCACATAACGTACTCGTACTATACTCTCATAGTGTACACGGCATACGACATACGGTATATACGGCACTAGTAGCCAAAAAGCTATCGATACTTAAGTACACTAAAACCGAAATCGCTGCAAGTGTACCTATAAAATTTGAAGAGTTCCTTCAATTTTCCCAGAATATCATCATCAGATCCTAACATGATGACAATAGAACCACATTGGAAGTATGCCCTTTCTCATAAAAAAAGAATTATCAAAATCGGCCAACTCTGTAAAAAGTTATGCGTGGTCATACATAAAAAAAAAGTCGAATTGAGCACCTTCTCCGTTTTTTTTTCGTCGGTTAATAAAAAATAAAGGCTTTGTTCTAAAATTTGTTTTACAATTTTTCTTTTCCTCATGCTTTAAAATAAAAATATATTCTAGTAGCGGATGACATTTTGTTTTGTGATAATTTCATCTCCGTGGCTTGAGAAGCGAGTTTAGCCATCCTTCCGGTCATTATAATCAACATCAGCTGATAGTGATCGTTAAGTGTTTAACATTATCACCCTAAGCCCGTCAACGACATCAGCTGCGTTGTGGGTCTATGCTCAATATTCTCTCTCATATATAAGGAGGGAGAACTGGTCCTACTGCGGGACATTAAAATACGTCAATAATGATGAGTGATCATTTCCAAGTAGGTAATGTTCCTTGAACTGCAACCACACTTGATGGTATGTGAAAATGCAATCTACGAAAGCGGGCTGACTTGGTAGGATTAAGATGAAATCCATACACCTTTCAGTTTCGTACCGGAACGCTAAAACGCTTGACGGATGGTATAAACTTGCTGGTGACAACTAGCCACGGTTGAAACCTCCCACCAGACAGACCGAAAATCTCTTTCGGCCCAGCAGGGAACTAAACCTAGGACCTCCGTCTTATAAATGCGTTTGTTACTAAAATGTAAATTCCAAAATCGTATCTCAGTGATAAAAATCTTAAGAATCAAACCTAGTGTCTGCAATGCGGGAGCTATCACCACTATACCTAAGCGGTATTACGTATAACTCTTTAATAAAACAAAAGATGTGTTTTTTAATACCGGTAGTTAGTCTTCGAAATGCGTAACCACCATAAAATTATACCAAAACAAGTAATGATTCCAAATGGCCACTTTTACCATCTACCATAAGCTACGTCTATTACAAGCACATAAAGTTCAATTTCCTATACATTTAGCACTTCTAAACATGCAGTGACTATGTATTTAAGCGTATGCCTTATTGTAAGGGGATAAAGTTCAATATCGTATAATTTTTTATATGCAATGCAAGTGATGTTTTGATTGATGAGAACTGCAACCTTATTACAGTGGAATAAAGTTTAATATGGTTTACTTTTTAATATTGATGTAATTTTACCATGTTGTGTTTACTGATACTGTGCTTCTGTAAGCGTCGGGAAGAGGACGTTTGGTGACAGTTTTCTTTTTTTAATATTTTGGAAAAACTGTGCAAGTGATTAGTGGTTGTAGAACGTGAATTCAGTGTGTTTTGCTGTCAAAATTATTTGTAAGTTAGTATTAATTTTTAATAGATATTACAAATAAATAATATATATTAAGATTTCAAAAGTTCTTACTTATGTGTATTTAATAAAATGATTCAAACTGATATAGGTGTACCTAATAAAAAAATTATCATTTTTTATTTAAATAAAATTAACTAACATTTCTTGTCAAAAACGCTTAATCATGTGATAATATTTCTAATCAAATCAAATCAAAATGAACATCAAGCTTTTATAATATTTAATTAATTTTTAACTGACATCAACTTACTACCTACATTTTATATAGGTAATGCATATTTTATTTAATTATTTTTTTATTAATCGATCTCTACATGGAACGCTAAATCGCTTGACGGTATGACTCTGTAAAGACAGAGGTAAACTAGTCCCGCCCGAAGCCTCCAATCAGGGTTAATTAAGAAAATCTCTATTGGCCCAGCCAAGAACTGAACCCAGGATCTCTGTCTTATAAATCCATTGCGCTACCACTGCGCCACGGGGACCGTCAAACTCCTGAATGGGCTGTGATCTCTCCGGATTCCCTCGCCTTAATCACGTCTTAATCACTATTTTACTATATGTATATACACCCTAACTCTTAAGTCAAATTTCAATTAAACGAATAACTCTACGGCTATAGAATACAGGAGTAAAAAAATAAAGCCCAGTTCCGAGCCAGCGCCTCAGATTGTAATCATAATGACTGCAATCGAGATCGCGCACATGACAATACGACCCGGTTTACATTGATGCTAAGAATAACGTAGAAGCCACCTACAAGGTTTTCAAAAAAAAAAATACTCTAATATCATCAGTGGAAGTACTGCTACAATGCTGGTTTAAATAAAAAATTATCAAAATTAATTGTTTTCAAGTAAGTACGCTTAGTGTACCATCACAAAAGTGTAAAAACAACTAAGGTAAATAACGTCAAGTTAGACTATTTTTAGTGACTCTAGCCAGTGAAGCTAGCCAAGGTTTCTACTTGAAGAACATTACCTAGAACCCAAAAATTTTTACTACGTTAAATTCTTTAAACTTGCTAGCACCGACTCCTAGATATGCTTAAGTAAATTAAAGCAACTAAATGACACAGTTATTTTTTACTTTTTAGTGTTAAATTTTTTTTTTTAATTTTTAACAATGTCATATGGTACAACAATATGTATTAAAACACTGTTAAACGTTTTTATCGGTTCTATTTTTTGTTAAAAATTTTTATTGACTACCGAAGTTTTTATTGAACGAGAAGGGTTTTTAAATGGCGGTAATCTCGTGAGCAAGTATTTTGATACTTTTTCCTTTTCTGGTTTCACGAGGTTATCGTCATGTGGAACATTGATATCAACAATGCACGGCGCAATTGTATTATGTTCGTGCTGACAACTCCGCCAATACAATAATATCAATCATTTTTTATTAAGTAACACCTTCTTAATAAAACGAGTATGACTAACCGTAATTTTACGCCGAAATGATCGATTAAGTTTACTTTTTAGGGTTCCGAATCGGTATTACGTGCACCGAAAATAACTTTGTTTTAAAATTTGAATTGATTATAAATTCCTTATTTGCAACTAGAACATAAATATGATACTAAATGGTATAAATCTATTATCCTATAAATTCTAAACGCTATTATATAAAGGCATCCACACGGTATCATCATCAGCATTATTAGCCGATAGACAGCTGGACATAGTCTATACTATTAATATAAAGCGCAAGAGTTCGTTCGTTTGTTTAAACAGGCTAATCTCTAGATCTGCGTGTCGGATTGTAAAATTATTTTTGTTTATTTTAAAAGCTAAATTCAAGAGTCTAATCGCCTATTTATTATCAAGCTATATAAATATCAGCTTGCCATAAATATATATTGTTAATGTAATGTCGTACAATTTTTTACAAAAATGTAGATCTTTAGTATATGGGACGGGACGGAGGATATTTCTTCACAGGAAACTATAAAAAAATTAAATTGAGAGAGGGAGCAGGGAATGAGCACACTTTATATGAAAGTCTGTCTTTAAAAATGTAGATCTTTAGTACACGGGACGGAACGGAGGATATTGCTTCACGGGAAACTATAAAAAATTGAATTGAGAGGAAGAGCGGGAAATGAGCACACTTTATATGAAAGTCTGTCTTTAAAATTGGAAGGGTATCTAAGAGGATTTCACGCGAACGAAGTCGCGGGCGACTGCTAGTCTTTGATATATAGATTGCAATTGCCGCTTGTTGAGGCAACTGCATCAACGGATCTCTTAATTTCTGACTCGTACAGAAATGATGTACTCCAAGAATACCTCGCTCCATCGCTCGCTGCGTGATCCTTTGTATTTACCTAAGTTGTTCTTTATTTCATCGTCATCAATATCTTACTACAAATACTAAAAGGACAGGCGTAAGTGCATATAAAAGGGATTTGAAACTTATATCCGTTGCTGCGCTATCAGATGTCGATAATATTGACCAGGATGATATTAACAGACTATTGTTACTTAGTAATGACTTGATGTGGCTCATTTTGATAAATAGCTTAAAGTACAAACATTATCAACATACCTACATGAATATTTAAATTCACTTTAAAATATCCATTTCGACAGGCAATAACAGGTTTTTAGCAATTGTCGATAATACAATCCCAAGGTACGGAACTGCAGTTGAGTATGAGCGCTTCACATTTGACCGGATTTATTTCATTAATTAGTAAAGAATTTCAGTGAAAATGGGAAGTGACGAGAGTTGAGGCAGTTGCGACAAATGGACAGAAAAGCGACAGCGGTTTCACTTGTGCCTTTTTTGGTACAAAATCTCGTTTTATTTCCGTATCTCGATCGTTGGAATCAAAGATATGGAACAACTTTTTACCAATTTCATTATTTTTACTTGCCTACTAATATTTCATCCAAAGTTACCACGTACGCTCTACAGCTTAAATTTAGAATACCTGTGTTTGACTCCTTGATGGTTCTTTTCTGACAGGTTTCTTTCTTCTCAGGAATTGTAAAGTTGTGTCACACCCAAATGTCTTGGATTAATTCGTTGTTTAATTTAATTCGTTGGTCCCGGTTATTAATTGAAGGCGTGATACTTATATATAACTTTGTTATAACTTTTCAAGCGTGGTAGAGTAAAAGAGATCTTGAAAAACTTAAGAGTTAAATATTGTCCTAAGCCCGCCAATCCAAATTAAGGGAATGTGGTGTATGTATTTATGTATTTACCTAGCTATAAGTTAGTACTACTTACATCATAATTGGATGGTGGATTTATAAGACGGAGGTCCCAGATTCGTACCGCCACGCGATTTAGCATTCCGGTACAACGTCGTCGTGTACCGAAAAGGATGTGGATTTTCATTCTAATCGTAACAAGGTAGCTCACTTCCATCTGAAATTGCATTATCACTTACCATCAGATGTGATTGCAGTCAAGGGCTAACTTGTAATTTATAAAAAAAAAATAAGTACGATACAAAAGGCAGTCTTATTGCTAAGTAGCAATTATTTCTAGGCAACCTTCGATTTAGGATAGGAATACAGCGTGCAATTGTATTTCTTTATAAGAACTCTTATGAGTAAGTAGTCGTATGTAAGATACCAATAACTTTTCATTGATACATACAAACACGGCGTAGTAAAGAAAGTAAAATTATAATATCGCCATTATATGCGCGCTTGTGAACAGAGATGACAGACAAGAAATGCCTAAGTGGCTCCAATGCTGCGCCGCATGCAAATTGCGGTGGACTTTCATTTGTTTTTACTTTTTCTACTATCATGGTGACATCGGCTCTCTTCAATTGCGTATACCTGCGGAGAATTAAAATGAAAATTTAGGCATTTAGATATTTCATCCATAACAAACTTACAGGAGAATACCTTGGCTTCGAAAAAAAGTGGTACGTCTGTCTTTTTGCTCGACTTGGCAGGGGCACTGCCATGCGTCTTGATTACATTTGGGTACTTACTCGTTTTTATAACTTAACTAGAGCACGCCTCGTCATGTAACACCGCCAAGTATCATACTTCGGGTTTAAAATTCTTACTATATTCTTACGGCTACAAGAAAACCTTGAACCCTAATCCTCCTGATCCGAAGCCAAACAGAGAAACCATTGGGCTATCTAATGGATGAGAATTAAAACCCAAGACTATTCAGATTTAACTCCAATCACACCGTGAAGTAGAGTAAACTTTTACTTATAGGTGAATTACCCACAACGCTTCTCTATAATAGTTTGGTGAAGTTACTCCACCGAGTAGGATAAGCAATATAAAATAACAATAATAGACTCTCTATAAGTAACCTTGTTACCCCATGAACTTTTATTGTGTAGTATTAATCTCGTGCACAGTATAAGCTACGCAATGTCGAGCTGAGCTATAATGTAATAAACAGCACTATTAATAAATACTTGCTATGTAGGTTTTTTTTTATTGACTACAAGTTGGTCCTTGACAGCTATCACACCTGATGTTAAGTGATGATGCAGTATAAGATGGAAGCAGGCTAACTTGTTAGGAGTGGGACGATAATTCACACCCCTTTCGGTTTCTACACGACATAGTACCGGAACGCTAAACCGCTTAGCGATACGTCTTTGTCGGTAGGGTGGTAACTAGCGGCGAAAGCCTCCCACCAACCAGACCAAGACAAATTAAGAAAAATCTCAATCTGCCTCGCCGGGAATCGAACCCAGAACCTCCGTCTTATAAATCCACCGCGCGTACCACTGCGCCACGGAGGTCGTCAAAACCCGGTACCGTAAGGTACGGTTTTACCCACGTAGGTCCCATACTGAATGTTGGGATAAAAGGAATGTGTCTTAAATATATCTTCAATCTCTGTACCAAAATCCATCCAGATACGTTCTACCGTGGCACTGTGAACTATAGTCGACGCATTTTAAACGGAGTCTTCAATCAATATTGACAGTGATATGGAGGCAGTCTTATCACGTTGTGATCCTTTTTCATATGCCAGCTGACGCATCGACCCCGCGTGCGTAGGTAGCTAAGTACTGTCAGTGACATTTATTGCCTGACGACTCAGTTTAAAATGTGTCGACTGCAGCTAACATCCACAGTCAACCGCCAACAGTTATCTAAACGAATTTATAAATGGTGGTCTAATATAAAAAAGGATTAAAAAATTACATACCCGTTTACAACAGCGCCAGCTAGCGTAATTTCTGTGGCGGCAACCATAAATTATTTTAATCTGAATATATTTATTAGTAGTTAGGTGGTAGAGTCACTACAAATAGTCCAATTTGACGTTTCAAAAGTGCTTGTAAGAAGCCTACTTGAAATAAACGATTTTAAATTTGAGTTTTAGTAATTATCTAAAGACATATTTTTTAAATTTAAAATACATAATTATATTATAATTTTCATTGTACCTCATTTAAACCCATTAATTTCTTTTACCGTTAACTTTATGCAAAATTGGAACATATAAATAAAACGTGTTTATGCATTTTAACTTAAATTTAACAAATTTTACTGTTATGCATACATTATCGTGTACAACAAATAAGTGAAATTTGATTTTTTAAATTATTTTTTTAACTGACGATGAAACGGAGGAGATTTTCAAATCGACGCGTATATTTTTTTGTGCACGACAGCGCATAACTGGAATATTAGGATCTGTTGGGATCCTGGGAAATTCGAAGGTTCTAATTTTGTAGGTCGTAATTGCTGCAAGTGTCGTATAATTGTACTCTTCGACTTTAGTACGAGTAGGTTCACCTATATGTTTGTTATACAAAAATAGCTAAAAAGTGAGATAAAATAATTAATAAATAAAAATTAAAAAATAATTGTGTCATTTACTTTTATTTACTTGAGCTTATTTATGAAGTCGGTGACACCCAAGCTTTTTAATTTAAGGACGTTACCTTAAACCCACAAAGTGCGTTGCTAAAAGAAATTAAAGTAAGCAAATGACACAATTATTTTTTATTTTTGAGTGAATTTCGAAGATGGCTTTATTTTTTAATATTTTTTTTTATTGAAATATCCAGTCAGAAGAGTGGCTTATTATTTCTGTACAGATTACCATGATGCAGCATAACGAACGAAAAAATTAAAATATTATAAATATGTTTAGGGACATAAAACAACAATGATTTATTGTTGAGAATGCATTTTTCCTATGTATGTCTCTATAAATACGCTATCCATTGTTTTGTATGTAGCAATAGCTTGGCTTATCTAGTCATTGGTAGACTGGTTGATAGGCATTGCATTATGCCGCTAGCATATATCTACTTGGCTTTCCGAAGGCTCAGAAATGGGTCACTTTCTATGGGTACCGAATAATAAGTACTTTTCAAAGTGTAATACAAGTACTTTGCACGAGATACACATTTAATACTATTTAGAATTAGATTAACGTGTAATTTTACTAAATATTAGGACATTTTATTGCTTAAATAAATTTTCTTCAATATTTATTTCAAAAGATTTTTTTAACAACTTACTTGCAATATATGAATTTGAATCACTGTCTCGTTGGTCCAGAGATTAGCCTATGTAACTTAAGAACACAAATACGTGAGTTCAAATTCTGGGTGAGCTTCGAAATACTGAGCTTTTCATTCTTAAGATCTTCTCGAAGAAATCTTAATCAACATTTCTAGTCTAGTCCTGAAATAGATGGTGTTACACTTCACCTCGGAGAACACTTTATACGTGGATTCCGATCGATATCATTACATAATTAATAATAAATAGGTACATATCGTTTGATAGTGATCAGTATTAAGTCAAACGTAATCATCACCCTAATCCTGCCGCATTGGTGTAGCGTGGTGGGTGTTAGCTCCTAATCCACGTTTCTTAAGGCCAAAACACAGTAGTAAGCTCTTTAAAAAGCCTATGATTTATAGTCGTCTATAGTAAATATATTAAGTGTATTAATATATTTACTATTAAAGTTCTCGTTCCCGTGGGAAAAAATGTAGCCATGTGTTATTCTGATATGTAACCTATATTATTGTGAAGTTTCATCAAAATCCATTCAGTAGTTTTCGTGACGCATTTTATATCGAGTCGTTTATCGGTTATTTTGAAAGTGATATCGAGGCAGTCACATCACTTCGTGACCTCTTTCGTATGCCACCTGACGCATCGACCCCGTAGGCCCGCGTATAAGTATCGATATTAAGTTGCATTTCGTGCACATTCCTACTGTCAGTGACATTTATTGCCTATCTACTGAGTTTAAAATGCGTTGACTAAAGCATAATACTTCAATCGATGCAAATTAACGCAATCACCCGTTAAATATGATTCTATCGTTTTAACCACCAAGCCATTAATGCTAAAGTAGGTGCTCATTAAAATGCCTTTCTTTCAACATGTCCTTACACCACAAATAATTAAATATCAGGCTATAAAACGTTTATTAGGTACGAGTAAAAGCTTTCACTTTCTATAGCTTACATCCAACAAGCTGTGAGAAAGGAATTCTTTCT
The DNA here is from genome assembly GCA_034621355.1 of Mycalesis mineus. Taxonomy (NCBI): domain Eukaryota; kingdom Metazoa; phylum Arthropoda; class Insecta; order Lepidoptera; family Nymphalidae; genus Mycalesis; species Mycalesis mineus. Next base: position 1,479,951 of record CM067896.1, read on the forward strand.
CCAAGCCTTGGGATCTTATCTTATCTTTTCTGCAATTTCTTCGTCCACTGTTAGACGTACGAGTAAGAACAGGGATTTGAGAACATTATTAGCATGTTTTGCTTTTCTCAGTACGAATCTGTCTGTTGAACTGTTTGTAATGCCTCTACCACCAACTCGGAAGGCAGATTCCTGCTGTGTTGTCACTACATCATCACTTAGGTAACACCAGGTGAGATGTATAGCTAATAAGAAGTAAAAGGAGATGCCGTTATAATATTTACCATCCTTAATGCATCATTCATCACTATCAGCCTATTACCTAATATTGTCGTAGAATTGAAGAGGCAAGGGGCGGGGTACGTGGTTCAAGAGATTTTTGGACCCCCCCCCCTCTAGCACAGAAATAAAAATGGCGTAGGTATTTATTCTTAGGATGTTCATGAGGTTTGCATGCATTTGAATGTTTTACTGCGGATTTAAGGTAGATACCTAATTTATCATTTTTGGACCCATGGCTTTCATGAGAAAGAGACTTAGAACCCCTTCACGAAAGGCTAGATGTACGAGTACGTACATTTATCGCACACTTTTGCGTTAGGAAAGTTAACACATAATATTTATTGTGGGAAAATGCTATAATCCGAGGTCAGTGTCAGAGATCGGAAGATCGACAAATAATGGATAATGTGTTACTTCAACACAATAGCCTATAATAATACGTACTTACTTCATACCTAGTAAAATTACTATGTATGTATATACTTATGTTATACGATACTTTAACGAGTGTTAAAATGGTACTTTACAATTTATTTGAATCTCAACTATAATTTGGCTGTCAGTTTACTTTGGTATATAGGTTGTTCAATCCTTACTTATAGTGTGAAGGCGAAAGTTTGTATGTTGTCGTGTTTGTTACGCTTTCACGCAAAAACTATTGAATGGATTATAATGAAACTTTACAATAATATAGCTTACATATCAGAATAACACATAGGCCACATTTTATCCCGAAATTCCCACGGGAATAAGAACTACGCGTATGAAACCGCGAGTGTACTCTAACAATAAAGTGTACTCTAAGCTTAAAACCCTACGAGTATTCCCAATTTGAACAAAATTAAAATCTGCATCCATTATGGTCTCACTGTTTGAGGGTTACGAAGTCCGGGACATATTTACAAGATACCGTCAGTTTCCTTTTCTATAACTTCACTTCAATTTCCAAAAAATTGACAGCTTTAACGATAGCGATAGTGACTGCATTGCGCAATTACCCGTCTGCTCGTGACTGAAGACCTGTGCTGTGATGGTTTAAGGCTTTCGTGACGACTGCGACCCGAATTAGCCAGAAGTCGTGCGTAAAGTGCTCTCAATATATACATACGATCTGAACGACATTTAATACGTCCCAATGAAAGTAAGGGAAACCGTTTATAAACCTCTTAATAATGTCATTACCTTTGAAAGTGACGGCAGATGTATAAATCGTAATTAACAAGCACGACAAACCTTCCAATCACGGGGTTTTGGGTCAATAATAATTCTACTAATGACGTATTTTTGGAAAATAGTGGTAAATGTGTAGGTGTAATGACAACCGGGTCAGTGTTCTTTTTACGGAAGTATACGAATATAGTAGTATAGGTAGTTGTAGATCATAATATTTTAGTGGTAAAACACCAACAAATCAATACCTACAACAGGGAGACAACTTGTTATTAAGTTCACTAAGTAATTATTTTACCTAACCTTATTAAAACATGGGTTTTAAATTCGAATTGTAGGTTTTAAAGGCAAAGGAAGTACTTACCTATTGGACGTGTCTTTACAAATATTCAAAAAATGTCTCACAAACGATTAGGTCGAGGTTTTCATACAATTGATGTATATATTTCTTAACCACAAATATACTTGTCAGTTAACAGCTCTGCTTTCATTTGGACATAATTAAGACAGAATAATTAGGATTTTTTATGGGAGGCTTCGGCTGAGGTTAGTTACCATCTTACCGACAAGCGATTTAGCGTTCCGGTACGATGTCGTGTAGAAACCGAAACGAGTGTGGATTTCATCCTACTTCTTAGAAGTTAGCCAGCTTCCATCTTAGATTGTATCTTCACTTGCCAAGTGTGAATGCAGTTAAGGTCAACTTGTAATAAAAATAAATATATAATACAAATTGTATCATTTATTCAAAGAGCTGAGTTTCTTGCCCATTCTTTTCGAAGCGGTTGTAAAGTCAGCAAGCATTGGCAGAATTGACTTTTTAAAAGTGCTTGTATACTAAATAGCCTCAAAAGAAATTATTTTTTAAAATTAAAATTGGTACGATCAAATGTTACAACCCAAATGTAAATTAAACAAACCATTTAATCCTTATTCAAGCACTCTAAATGAATTGCAATTGATATCTTTCGAATTGACTACATCAGCGCTTTCTACCAGCTGTGATTGTAGTAAAGACAAATTAAATCTAACAAAGAGATCCCTATTACTACTTATTTATAAACAGTTTTCTTTTTAATTCGTGTAACTATCGTATCTAATTACATAATATTACAAGCACAATAGATATTATCTAATAGAAGTATCTTCACAGATCATTGTCGGTAATTGGCATCTGCTTCTAACAGATGAGATAATAATAAATCTATGTCTATCGTAATAAACGAACAATTTAAATAGACGCTTCAATATAATCACCGTGGGACATCGTATCTTGTAATAACACCCGGTTTGCTTTACAAATTTTGTGTGTACAGGATGATTTTTTAATGTCTGAGGGTTTGATGACTGTCTCGTTCTTTTAAACTTTTTCGACTTCCCTGGCGTATATATATTTTGGTCGTCGAGACTTGGTCGCTAACTGCGGGCTTCACAAGAAGGCTCAGAGTCATCGCTCAGCGGGCGATGGAAAGAGCAATCGGCAGAAGAACCAAAATAACCGACATAGCTCAGCGAGTTGCAGAACTGAAGTGGCAATCGAACAGCTGATGGACGTTGGAGCCCGAAGGTGCTAGAATGGCGATCCCGCACCGGAATGCGCAGTGTTGGTCGACCCCCCACCAGGTGGACTGATAACATCAAACGGGTCGCAGGGAGCCGCTGGGCACATGCGGCATCGTTGTGTTTGGAAGTCCCTAAAAAAGGCCTATGTCCAGCAGTGGAAGTCCATCCGATAATGATGATGATGATGATGATGATGATTATGGTCATTTATTTCAAGTAGGGTATTATAAGCACCTTAAATAAAATTGCGAGTCTCAGGGCTTACGGATGTTGATAGTTTTGATTTCCCATGCACTGGAAAATACGTTGACTCGCTAGTCCTGGGCATTAATTTATATTTGATAGTAAAACAGTTGACTTCACCAAAAATTAAGACTGTAAGAGCACCAGTATGGAAGTAGCGTGTTAGATCTAGGCTCCAAATAGCACCTCTGAAGAGGGCCTATAAGTAGCCAGGGCTAATTTATTAGGTTGACGATGTACGATGTATTAATTTTATTAATTTCATTTTGGTTAATTTTTTTGTATAAACAACAATTTTCCGTTAGTCATTCCTTAAGATTTTGGATAAATACTCCTTTTAAATAAAACATGGTTAATAATTAACAATAATATCTGAGTGATAATTGTGATATTAAAATTTTTTAATTTATTAATAAGGATAGTCAGTAGTAGTAGTGCAAACAAACAGATTTTTGACAAATATTATCTAAGAAGATATCTTTCTATCTTTAGAATCTGTGTAAACCAATTAAAAAAAAATTTAAGTATTATTGATATTTTACCTATAATATTTATTACTTGTCTAAGATAATTTATATAAACATCCTGTATATCTCTGTAGTAATAAGATGAAAGTAAAACTCACTGATCACGTATAATTCTTTTATTGCAGGCCACATGCCGAGGTCGTTAAGAAAAGCGTAAAACTTAGCGCGAATTGTGGAAGAAATCACAGAGTTTCTAACAGTTTTTACTGGCTTTCATTGTATCTTATTGGACAAGCTTCATTAAGATTGACAAGATAAAAGAAAAGCAAAGATAAGATGGAACAGGTGAACGAGCAATCTTGTAAGATAACGGATATATAATTGCTGAGCAATTTGTAGCCAATGATATCCATTGCAATAATTGATACACAATATTTAAACGTATTTTTTTACGTATCCTGGATGATTATTGGACTCCTGATGGACTATAGCTCTCGGGCGTCCCTGCGTTTAAGCTTAAAACTGGATACCTGCATCGGATCAACACTGCACTTTTCGACGTCTAATGATTGTTATAAAGTTATCAAGAACGTTGGACTTTTAGTGGATGTATCTTCCTTTACCTTGCGTCCATTCCTAAAACTGGATATTTGTTGTGCAAGTTATTAAGAACGTTTTTACTAGATTCACTCAAGGTTCGACTACACGTAATTTTTACATTCTGGATGCTTACTGGACGCATGTTGGACGTTAGCTGGACGTCGTGGTTCCGTCCATGCGTCTATAGTTAAATGTGGGTCACCTTCGAATGCAGGACATTTTACATTGATCCTGGATATTTATTGAACATATGCGGGACTTTAAGTGTATGTAGTGTGGATCATTGAATTAACACTGTAGCTGATGCCAGTTTATTGTCAAGTAAATTTGGAATCAAATAACGCTTCTTCGAGCTTCACTTCGGTACCATTTCAGCGTCAGTTTCACTTCTTCTGCTTTTGTTGTTTCAACTCAATTCCGCTACCGTGGAACCTTCTTTGAAGACATCTGAAGATATAGTTTGGAGTTTTACGTATGTACCTTTGAAATAATAAAAAGTCATATAAAAATAGCTTCGTTAACCAAAAACGAAAAAAAAAATTCATATAAGCGTGAATATATTAAATTGACTGTGACTATGCAATAATAGTTACAAGTACTTGGAATTAAATACTGTAACACTGACCAACAATAAAACATAAACAAACACACAAAACTTTTTGATAGCCGTGAACGAAAATTGAAAGTTTCGTTAAGTAATACAAAGACGCAATGTTTATTGATATGTGAATGAATGAATGAATTTTATTACATACTTTGGCGGAGTGGATAAAGTGGAACAAAATACAAAGAACATCAAAGCGATTACGGCAAAGTTATGGAAATATTTGGACAATTGTACTCATATATCTTATGTAATGGTGTTAAGCAATAAAATGCCATAGCTATATATTTTGATAGATGTAAAGATAAAGCTGTAAAAAAACTTTGTATCGATAAATTTGGAGGTACAATAAACGATGAATTTGAAAAAATAACACCTGACAACTTATGCAATGGTGTTAAAGATTACATTGGTACATCTAAAGCGACAATGATATTACAGAAAGTTTTAATATAACTTTTTATGGATATGTTTGAAAAGGTTAAATAGACAATTTAGTTACGTATTACGTGTGCGTATACATACGTAATAAGAAGTTGATGAAAAAGTTTGTACTACGACGTAATGTAATCTAAAATCCAATATCTGGTAATGAAGATGGTTTCTGAAGACAGTACGTGACGGGTGATTGATTGAAGGGAGCCGACGGAATTATGTTTCTAGGTAAGTCATTATAATTTCTACAAATATGTGGGTAGATTTAACGTTCCCATCACAGTAATGAGTATGTCAATGTGTGATGGAATTAACAGCATAGGTAGAGTAAAGGCAAAAAACTAGTACAAGTGGGATGTGCGAATTGAGCTCGCATGGAGTGGGTTCCGTGTGATGTTTGTTCAGTGATTTAACATGTTATTTTTAAAAATAATAGACATGTTAATTTGTGTGTATTCATAATCCATGATTATATTTGAGAGTTACTAGGTTTCAGTAATAGGGATGCGCAATCCTTACTAATATTATAAATTGAATGTATGGATGGATAGTTTGCATGTTTGTTGCTCTTTCAAGCAAAAACTACTGAATGTATTTATTTATTTTATCCTTAAATTTCCACGGGTATGAGAACTACGCCAGTAAAACCGCGGACGTCCTCTATAGTAAAATATAAATACCAAAGCTTCGAATTTTTACTGTTCAGCAAATAACAAAGTTTCTGTTTACTTTTACGTTTGCTTACTTTATGAAACAAAACAGCCGCAAAAATGGCCTACAAATAAAATTGAACAAAGAACAGCCATCTGTGTATAAGCTTGAAAACGGCTTACTCAACATTACTACAGAGCCATCTAGCGTTAGCGCAGCGGACTACGATGTAACTTCGCCATGAGGTTAAGTTTCACATTAAGCAAGTGGTTTCAACAGTTTTATATAGATGGCGCTTTTTAAAATATGAATATAAATACCGCTTGACAGTAAGTCTCTGTCGGTAGGGTAGTAATTAGCCACGGTCGAAGCCTCCCATTAGCTAGTCCCGGACTAATTCCAATAATCTCAATGGGCCCTGTCGGGAATAGAACCCAGGCCCTCCGTCTTATAAATCCACTGCGCATATCACTGCGTCACGGAGGCCGTCAAAAAGCTCGTAGGTTTCAAGAGTAAGACCTTAATTTGTTTCAATATAAAACGTATGTTTTTGTCCGAGTCTCCAATTGGTGTTTGCACTCACCCGGAAAAGTTACCACCTCGCTTATTTTTGTCACCAAACAGCATTGCTGTAGCCCATATACCTACTACGTCAATATTAGTACATGGTAGTACGTACGATGGGCATGGTTGCCGGTAACAGTCACATAAGGTTTTACATAACCATTTCAGGGTGATGGTCACAGGGCGGTACTTTGCAGGATGTGTTCCTTGCATGCATTGCAAAGTTTTGCTTTGTTTATAGGTGAGGGTTTACCTCTATGAAGTATGCCATCTGCTTGGTCTATCCATATAGTAAAAAGGATAATAATAGGTACAAAGGGTTGTAACTTATTTTTAACATCAGACGCAATGAATTAGACAGTTTCCAATTTCAAAATAATATATTTTGTTGTTGATTTTTTTTATCGATTACAAGTTAGCCCTTGACTGCAATCTCATCTGATGGTAGTAATGATCTTACTGTACCCGGCTGTCTAGATATTGTAGGCAGCACAATTCAAGTCTATCAGTGAGCAGAGACTCTATAAGCTACTCTATTTTTTATTAGCCCTTGTTAGCCCTTGATTGCAATTACACCTGATGGCAAGTGATAACGCAATCTAAGATGAAATAGTTATATTTAAAATTATTATACATCCCTTTCGGTTTCTACACGACGTCGTACCGGAACGCTAAAACTTTGAACCCCACTTAGGAAATCGTTGCCGTATAAGTTATAAAATTTTTGTCAATTTTTACATTATAATATGGGATGCTTTAATTTTACCTAATCAATTTTTTGTTATTTTTTTTAAAAAGTTTTGCACACCCTAAATATAAGCCCTTTGCACACCATTAAACGCATGCCATAAAATCGTATCTCTGTCGTCACGTGTAGTGTAAAAAGTGAAGAAAACGTCAGAAGTAGACCGTTATACCGTTGTTCATACGACCCATCAGTTGCGTTTTAATAATGGAGCTAACAAGGGTAATGATTTAATTTTGACTTCTTATCATCATTGTATAGTGCATACCCTGATCATAAGCCCTATGCAAGCCTGATGCGTCGTAAAATTATCATTAAGCCTCCTGTAAAAATGGAAAAATAACTCAAAGTAGACCATTAATTACCTATTAATAGCATTACAGGTTAATCATTGACTGCAATCACACCTGATGGTAAGTGATGATGCAGTCTAAGATGGAAGCGGGCTAACTTGTTAGGAGTGGGATGAGAATCCACACCCCTTTCGGTTTCTACACGACATCGTACCGGAACGCTAAATCGCTTGACGATACGTCTTTGTCGGTAGGGTGGTAACTAGCCATGGCGAAAGCCTCCCACCAGCCAGATCAAGACAAATTAAGAAAAATCTCAATCTGCCCCGCCGGGAATCGAACCCAGGACCTCCATCTTATAAATCCACCGCGCATACCACTGCGCGACAGAGGTTGTCGAAAATGGTAGCGGGATGTCTTGTTTGGAGTAGGATGAAATCCATACTCCTTTGTTTTCTACACGACATAGTTTCATCATTATCGGCCTATTGACGGCCCACTACAGCGCCAGGCCTCCCTCCTTATAGGAGAGGGGATATGAAGCGTACACCACGATGCTCCAATGCGGATTGGCGGGCTTAGGGTGATAATGTTTCATTTATTAACGATCACTATCAGATGTTGATGATAGTGACCGAGACCGACGACATAATGTGCTCTCCGAGGCACGGGGGTGTAACACCAACCAACACCAACTTCCCGATTCCGGGCTTGGAATGTATTGAAAATTTCATACAAGAATAAAAAACTTAATTATTCCGTGACCCGACCTAGGATTGGAACCCAGGACCTCGTGATCGAAGCCAGATAGGCTAACCACTAGACCAACGAGGCAGTCTAGCGATAGCTAAATCGCTTGACGGTACGTCTTTGTCGGTAGGGTAGTAACCGAAGCGTTCCACCAGCCAAACCTGGATCGATTGCACATACCACTGCGGCACGGAGGCCTTCTTATGTATAAAGCTGGGAATTTTCAATTTTACTCGATCAGCCTTTTGCATACTTTGGTCACATTTCTATGCAAACCACTGATCGTGTGTAACGTCGTGTATCGTAAAATCTTTATAAAGTCGTGTCGCGTAAAGAAGAAGAATTAGAACTTTATCTTTGCTAGCCAATTAATCTCCATTGCTGGACATAGACCACTTAGAGGAACTTCCAAATACCACGGCGCTAAGCCGCGAGCATTCAGCAGCTTCTTGTAACCCGCATCAGTCCACCTAGTGGGGGATCGGCCAATGATTCTGGGTCGCTGTATCAAAGATTCTGGGTCGCTGTATCAATGATTCTGGGTCGCTGTATCAATGATTCTGGGTCGCTGTATCAATGATTCTGGGTCGCTGTATCAATGATTCTGGGTCGCTGTATCAATGATTCTGGGTCGCTGTATCAATGATTCTGGGTCGCTGGATCAATGATTCTGGGTCGCTGTATCAATGATTCTGGGTCGCTGTATCAATGATTCTGGGTCGCTGTATCAATGATTCTGGGTCGCTGGATCAATGATTCTGGGTCGCTGTATCAATGATTCTGGGTCGCTGTATCAATGATTCTGGGTCGCTGTATCAAAGATTCTGGGTCGCTGTATCAATGATTCTGGGTCGCTGTATCAATGATTCTGGGTCGCTGTATCAAGCATTTAGGGACTCCATTGTCCAAGGGCGTTTCGACCAATATGTTTTGCCCATTGCCACTTCAGCTTAGAGATTGGTTGAACTATATCTGTAACTTTGGTTCTTCTGTGGATCTCCTCATTCCTGATTCGATCACTAAAATATCCTCCACTCCATCATCTGCTGAGCAACTCTTAGCTTTATGAGACCCCTAGTTAGCACATACGAAGACTAAGTCAAGTAATTAATTTCTTTTCATCTGTCATCTGCATACCCTAGTTATAAGCCCTAAGCACGCTACTGTTCGTAAAATCGTTACAAAGTCGTGACGTTAGGTGTAAAAAGACCCCCCAGTAGTTTTAAGCCAAAAATTTAATTTAATTTTACTTGTTATCTTCTGTAATAACAGCGCTTGCTCTGATCATAAGCTTAATGCAAGCTACTGATCATGTGTTTTAAAATCGTCACAAATTCGTTGCGTGTAGTATAAAGAAAGAAGAAAATGTTGAGAGTTGACCAACATGTCGTTACTTATTTGAGTCATCAGTGTCATGGAAGCAATGATGGTTTTTCAATTTTACTCAACCAGCTTTCTTGCATATTCCAATCATAAGCCTTGTGCGTGCCACCTATCGTATATCGTAAAATCGTTACAAAGTCGTGTCGTTAGGTGTAAGAAATTGAAGAAAACGTCGGAAGTAGACCAACATACCGTTGCTCACTCGAGCCATCAGTAGCGTCTCGTGGTTCGAGTGCAGCGCGTGTGTGACCAGACCGGTTGTAACGGTGAGTGATGCTTAATGTTCCGTCGTTTTTTATTATCGATATGCTACTACGAGTACGGTGATACTCTATTACGTTAGGGAAAAGATATGGGACATAGTTGGAAGATGTGCATTTTTTGCTACTTTTGTTAGGGTGTTTTGACGAAAGTGATTCTGGATGTTATTGACTCTATATGCTTTCTGCACAGTCAATAGAGTTCTTCTCTAAAGTTCTAGAATTCTAATTGTTTCTATCTGAAATCGCGCAAACGAAATCCCGTGTGTCTGTTACTATAAAGCTAGTGTAAGTTTTTTTATCGATTTGCTACTACGTGGGTATTCGACTTGCAATGCGGTTTGCTACTATTTTAATTGGATGCATTTTATCTATGAGACGGTCAAAGTGATTCTGGATGTCAGGTATTTAAAGATTTCTGCAGATCCTTCTGAACTGGTTGGTAGTTTCTTTCTTTCATCATCATCATCACTTGATGCCTTCCGAACAAAGTTTGTCGGTCTATATGCGAAAGGTTTCCTATTATCCGCAATTCGCTTCAATTGTAATTCGGGTAATCGACCAGACCAGGTGATTTGTTGACCAATATCTTTCCTTCCAAGATTACTCTTGTAAAGGCAAACTGAGCATCCCTCCTTAGGTGTCGAAAGAACTCGTTAATAAAAGCTAAATACTATTCTACTACAGTTGCGGTTTCATTTTTCAGTCGGAATAATAAGTGGTTAGAGGTGAGCTAAATTTTATTTTGATCCGCTCACCCATTGAGTCAACACCCACCCAATACTTGACATGATAAACAAAAAATATAGTTGCTACCCGCCTTCCTAACGGTGAGATCTCTTAAACTGAGTAAAGGATACCGAATGCAATTTTTACTAATAGATAGAGTGATTCGTAAAAAAGGTTTAAACATGATGTGGTTTAGAGTTTTCCGGTAGACGAAGTTGCAGACTTCCGTAAATATTCGTTTAATTTTTTTTAGCAACTAAACGAAAGAAAAGAAATGAATCTGTTCTGACGTAATCGTACAAACATCAATACTAAATTTTGCATTTATGATATTAGTTAACAATCACGTATTTTTTCTGTAGTACCTCGACAATAACACAATTTTTTTAGATAATTTTTAGTAAGCCAAAAGAGCTCTGTCTTCAAAGACAAACAACAGGATAAACTGTACTGTATAATGGTGTGGTGACTAATTTCACATATAATAGAAAAACAATCTTTGTGTGTATGTATGTGTGTATATGTGTGGAAGAGGGGAGAGAGGATTATTAATAGGGGGTGGGAGATCTATTATCTACAAACAAAGAACAATGGTCATTTTCCTAACAAATTTTTGTTGATGACTTTTTTTTGCGTCTATGAATGAAAAAAATATAAAATTATAGAGAAATTATTTCTGAGCAATTTTTTCTTAAGGTTTTATACTGTGTGAAGTCTGGAATTGAAGATATTTATGTTTGAAGTTTTAGACAAAAAAGCATCGATACTTTGGAGTATCGAGTACATTTGATACATTTACTCGATAGTTTTCAGGAAATGACTTAAAACTTAATTTTAATTATATCGAATATTCTAATTATACATTAAATTACGTTTAAAAATGCTTTTTCTTATCATGATTATCTTTCTTTCCTTCAAAATATAACCTACTGCGTACTTTTGATACTTGATATTATATTTGACTATTATTCGTTTATTTTCTTAGTATAGTATAAAATGCCGCCAAGTAAGATTGAACTTTGGCAGTGAACAGTTGTCATGAATAGGAATTTAAATGCAATACGCGTTTATAAATCAAAATATTTATTGACATTTCAAAATAAGTATTATTAGTTCGCCATTATTATTACTTTATATATAGGTTTGTTCTCCTGAAATTAAGCTAAAATCATTGAACACGAGTAGTTCGGCACACAAAAGAGTTAGTTTAACCAGTAAAAAGTATCGATTTGGTTCGATACTACTTATGTGTAAAGTATTAATGCTTTCTTTTCGATATTCTGTCCCTAGTTGGCCGACAGATGTCATATTGAATCTTTCTTTGTGTTATTATTGCGTGGTTGCCATTGTGGAGGGTAGAGGAAAGGAGAGTCATCTTATATGGGAGAAAAGTTGAAAAAGTGTCCAGTTGTATGCGTTAAATAACAGTTCAAAAATCCTCCACAATCGCGCTAGTGGATGCATAGGGTATGGTATGAATGTAGCAATCGTAGATGAATTGAAGTATGCCGAGTTAAAAAATTTAATGTCATTATCGACTAAAGTAGTTAATTATTGAGAACTTCAACAACTTACGTTGTACAAAATATTGTGGTAAATATAACCTTACAGAATTATAACCAAACGTGCGTATAGAGTGATTTTAGTTCGTAAACAGTAAATAGTACGGTTATTGATATATAAACATTTAATTTTATAAAAAAGTGAGTGAATAACAGAACAGTTATGGGTAAAATTTGTGTTGTGAAACAAAAAAAATAACAATATTTGGCGCTTCTTTTGAGAGTTACTTTGATGCAACTGTGGCGCCATCCTAATTTAATACATTTTGACGGACACTTTTTCATATACACAGATGATCCTCCTTTCCTCTACCCTCCATAGTTGCCATACTCAATTATGATAATGTAATGGCTGATTTTTTATTTTATTTAAAGGACTTATTCGGACCTTGTGTACGGATTGAAAAAATAAATATAAATAGTTTACATTTGTAGACGCTTTCGAATTCCATCAACAAATATCAGACCATTGTTCTTTACTATTGAAGTACCCAAAGTCATTTGACCTTAAAAATAATAACACAAACAATTATAATGTTATATAATATTCGTCCAGAACGGATCCATTCTATCGTTTTACAATTAATAAGGAAACTTATCAAACTAGATTTTAGGAAAATTTGTAAGAAAGTTCTAGATTCAACGGAATATATTAGAATGTTGGCCTACTTGCGAAATAGCCATAAAGAATCACAACAATTTTATATTATTTAATTAATTTCGTATTCTGGAGCATTATGATTTTAAAAAAGTTACCGGAACTGCAAAGGCACACTTTCCTAGAATTTTTAACTATAAAATAACATAGTGCGTTAAATAATATAGTCATGGCAACTGAAAATAGTGCCATAGTATTCGAAGCTAATAATAAATTAGGGTGATGGATGAATGGAGGACTGAATTTCAAAATTACTTAATGAAATTGGATGAAATATCGTACAGAGAGAAGCAATAGGTTATAGTTTTCCGATAATGTGTAGGGTTCTTTTTGTTTTTATAAACTCAAATAGTATACAATATCCTGAAAAACCAAAAAGTTTCGGCGTGATTGTAATGCTGTATAAATTAATATATTTACGCGGATGAAGTCGTGAGCGCCAGATAGTTTAAAAGAGGTAATTAAGATTTCTCTAAGAGTTCATTTCATACCGACGAGTGTGATAAAATGGAAAAATAGACGGAAATGAACGCATTTTTTATAATACCTAAAGGGTCCATTGTTCATTCTATCAGTTCATTGTTATCGAAGATATACAATATGGCATAGTTGATACACCATTTTCTGTTGATACCTTATTACAATTACAAATACTCGTACCATTAACCATTTTGCCTGACATACAACTACACTGTCATTCAGAAAAATGCATTATTGTGATTGGAAAATAAAATTTCTACGAGTGCTTTTAAAATTATAATCGGAAGAAGTTAAAGCAATAAATAAATTATAAAGAAATCTTTAAAAAATATAATTATTATAAAATATAATTATGGGAAAAAATAAATAAACAAAAAATAACTTTTCATTCTCTTAAACATGGCGTTAATTTTTAATGGACGACGTCTGAATTTAGTTTTGTGTATTAAAATTAAAATTAACCCTCATTTCTTGACTTACAAGTTCCTTATTATTCATTGTTGTTAAGACCCGATATTCGCAGGCGATTCTGATTTTAATGTGTTATTTATGAAGGTCGAGGTATGTAAGGTTGAATGAAATGTGAAAGTGCCCGGTGTATTCGCTCGCAAGTCTGTGGGCCAGTGTTGTATTTCTCGACATTAAGGTTACTTTCGCTCGAGTCGTACTTAGGGCTCACTTTAGGTGCTCTAGGTGTTAAGTACATTTTGAATATTAGTTTTGTAGTAAATGATTGTTTTTTTTACAATTCTATTCACCAACCTATATTACTTATAAAATATTGAAAAATATTTCCCTAAACGATTTCCCAAAACTGAGGATTTTATAAAATAATAGTACTGGACAGCGGCTTATTGACGAAAAAAACAATTTTTTTTCTCCTCAGAAATTACGAAAATTTTGTAATTCACTTACAGAGACATCTGTAACTTCGTTTTATCAATTTTACAAACACTGAGCTCGAAATGTATGGATGAATGATTGTTACTCTTTCACTTAAAAGCTATAGTAAGCAATGGATTTCGATGAAACTTTACAATTCATCATCATCATCATCATTATCAGCCAATGGACGTCCACTGTTGAACATAGGCCTTTTTTAGGGACTTCCAAACACAACGATCCTGAGCCGCATGTGCCCAGCGGCTCCCTGCGACACGTTTGATGTCGTCAGTCCACCTGGTGGGGGGTCGACCAACACTGCGCTTTCCGGTGCGGGGTCGCCATTCTAGCACCTTCGGCCCCCAACGTCCATCAGCTGTTCGAACCACGTGCCCCGCCCATTGCCACTTCAGTTCTGCGACTCGCTGAGCTATGTCGGTTATTTTGGTTCTTCTGCGGATCTCCTCATTTCTGATTCGATCACGCAGAGATACTCCGAGCATTGCTCTTTCCATCGCCCGCTGAGTGACTCTGAGCCTTCTTATGAAGCCCGCAGTTAGCGACCAAGTCTCGGATCCGTATGTCATCACTGGCAACACGCACTGTTCAAAGACCTTCGTCTTCAGGCACTGAGGAATTTTGGACGAAAAGATGTCACGCAGTTTCCCGAACGCTGCCCAACCGAGTTGGATTCGGCGGTTCACCTCTTTCTCGAAATTGGACCTACCTAACTGGACCATATGCCCTAGGTATATATACTCGTCTACAATTTCGAGTGCAGAATTTTCAACAATAACTGGGTGGAGCGAAACATGAGCATTACACATGATCTTTGTCTTGCTCATGTTCATTTTAAGGCCCACCTGTTGAGAAACTCTGCTGAGGTCATTGAGCATATTATTAAGGTCATCTAGAGATTCTGCCATTATCACTACATCGTCGGCAAACCGCAGTTGAGTGAGGTACTCGCCATTGATGTTGATGCCAAGTCCGTTCCAGTCCAAGAGCTTAAAGACGTCTTCCAATGCGGCGGTAAATAGCTTCGGGGAGATAACATCTCCCTGTCGCACTCCTCGCTGCAATTGGATTGGCCTCGTAGTCTCATCCTGTATACGGACTGACATGGTGGCGTTTTTGTACAGGCACTGCAACGCTTGGATGTACCGGTAGTCGATTCGGCACCTCTGCAATGACCTTAACACAGCCCAGGTTTCCACCGAATCAAAGGCTTTCTCATAGTCCACAAACGCCAAGCAAAGTGGCCGGTTATACTCTTCGGTCTTTTGTATAACCTGCCGCAGCGTATGGATGTGGTCTATGGTACTAAAGCCTTGTCGGAAACCGGCTTGTTCGGGAGGCTGGAAGTCGTCAAACCTACGAGCGAGACGATTCGTGATGACTCTGGAGAACAACTTGTAGACATGACTCAGCAGCGAGATTGGTCTGTAATTCTTCAGCAAGGTATTGTCACCCTTTTTGAAGAACAGAACAACCACGCTCCTGTGCCACGCCTCAGGCGTCTTGCCCTCGTGGATGACGGAATTGAACAATCGCTGAAGGACTTTAAGTATCGGTTTACCACCCGCTTTCAGGAGTTCTGCTGTGATTCCGTCATCACCTGGCGCCTTGTTGTTCTTTAGGTGTTCGAGAGCCATACTAATCTCGTCTAGGCTGACGTCCGGGATATCTTCGGTATAGTGTCGGGTCAATTTGGCTCTGGGGTCTTTGGCCAAATTGTCAACAGGCTTTTGAGTTGAAGTGTATAACTGTCCATAGAACTTCTCGACCTCACCCAAGATCTCGGGCTTAGAAGAAATGAGATTACCGTCATCGGTCTTTAAACGCGTCAACTGACTGCGTCCAATAGACAGTTCTTTCGCGAACACTTTCGAGCCACGGTTGTGTTTTATTGTATCAATGATACGCTCGGTGTTGTAACGGCGCAAGTCACATTTCTGCGACTTAGAGATCTGTCTATTGATACGACGGTAGTTCAGAGCGTCCCCTGAAGACTGTAATCGCATTCCTTGTCTTTCTTCCATAAGCTTGAGTGTTTGGTCAGAGAATTTCTTGTTGGTTTTTGCGCGGTGGGTCTTAAAGAACTTAGACCCAACCGAATGGACAGTTTCCACTAGCCTGTTATTCAGATCGTCCACGTCAACACAATTTGCTAGGCAATCGAAACGGTTCTGAAGTTCCAGTTGAAAGCTTTCGGGGTTTTGGATGTGAGCACGAGTAGGTCGGAGCGTTGACTTCACCAGTCGGTACCGTTCAAGCTGAACATTGATATTCAACGTGCCTCTTACCAGTCGGTGATCACTGCCGGTTTTGACCCTATTGATCACAGAGACATCGTTGAATATATGCCGTCTGGTCGACAAGATGAAGTCAATCTCATTTCTCGTGGAACCATCGGGGCTCAACCAGGTCCATTTCCTGTGTGGTGGCTTCTTGAAGAAGGAGTTCATCATAAAGAGGCCCTCCTTCTCCATGAAGTCAGCCAACATTTGGCCCCTGAGGTTCCGTTGCCCATATCCAAATTGCCCCACTCTCAACTCTGAACCAGTTCTCTCGCCCAGCTTTGCATTAAAATCCCCCATGACAACATTGTAGTAGGAGTTCGAAGCATGCAGGGCTTTTGATATATCCTCATACAATACCTCTACCTCCTCGTCTGGTTGTGCCGAGGTCGGTGCGTAAACCTGTATAACCTTCAACGAATACCGTTTGGTAATTCGGAGGACAAGGAACGCTACCCTGCTCGACACACTCTCGACTCGTACAACATTGTTAACGAGGGACTTGTGAACGATGAACCCAACACCACCTTGGGACAGATGTTCGCCCTCCCGGTAGTATAGTAAGTTGCCGGATTTCAGGATTATCGAGTCCTCGCCCTCTCGTCGGACTTCAGACAATCCTATAATGCTCCAGCGCAGCTTACTTAATACTTCTTCCAGTTCGATTAACTTTTCGTCAGTCCTCAAAGTGCGTGCGTTAAATGTCGCCAGGTCCAGTCGTCGGGGTTGGCAGCGGAATCTCTGCCGGAGATTCTTGACACCCCTTGCTCCGCCGTTACCATGACCGCTGCCAGAGCCAGGAATAGCGGAGCTGCCGGGGACTAGGGGCTGTTGCTTTTGATTTTCTCCCATAAAAAGAAATGCCCTATAGTGACCACGCTGGGCAGGCGGGTTGGTCACCGCAGAGCTGGACTATTCGAACCAGTGTCACTGCTGCCTGACACTGGCCTCATTTTGTAGTCCAGCCTATTTGGAATGGTTATACCGCCATTCATCGGTCGCCAGAGCCTCGTCGGTCCATCTGCAGGGTGCACCGCGAGCAGGTGAGGTTGACATTTGGGGAGGCCGACTGGAACTATCATCCCCCTTACACCCCTTTACAACTATATAGCTACTTACAATTATATACTTTACAATTATATAGCTTATATATCAGAATAACATTCAAGCCATTTTTATCCCGGAATTCCTACGGGAACGAGAACTATGCGGAGAAACCGTGACCTTAATGTACGATGTAAACAAGCAAAAATTAAGAATTCACGAGGACTTAAAAATTAAGGTTCAAGGGTAAAATTTACAAAAATTTCTCTACCATGTTTGTTATGATGCCATATAAAAATGGGGTCACATTTCTGGGTTATACAACAAAGCCAGCTGTTAAGGCTACGTGTGCCAAATAGCTCTTAATTCGAGTAACGGGACCTAATGTGTTGATCACGATTGGCCTTTGAAATGAAACAATCGGAATCACCATTGTCGTCGTGTGAATGAACAAATGAAATATCGGAGTTCGAATGAGCGCGATTCGCAATTGCTCTTGAAATAATAGACTTTCTATCCATCTATCTTTTTGTCAAAAGTAGGTAGCTCATTTAATTCTGATTGATATAGATTAGCTCTTAAGTGAATGCTTAGTGATAGTTAACAAGTCATTTTACTTGTTGAATGATTGACTATCTACTTGTTGTTTTTTATTAAGAACCTGTTATCCCACGTGGTTAAATGGAGGTATTTTAAATTTAGTTTTGACAGGTTGCTCGTCAAATTCCACTTTACATCGGATATAATATGTCAAGTTTTAGTTATGATAATTCATTATTATGAAAGATATTTATTTGTAGCATAAACATTACGGTCTCCTTGGTGCAGTGGTATGAGCAGTGCATTTGTACTTGTGGTGTTTGTGGAGGTCCTGGGTACGAATCCCGGTGGGGCCTATTGAGATTTTCTTAAAAGATCCTGGCTCACTTGCCGGCAAAGCGATTTAGCGTTTTGGTACGAAGTACTTAGTAGTAGAAGTTGCAGAGTAATGTTATATAGCCTAGTGCCTTCTTCGATAAATGGACTATCCAACACAATTAGAACCAGTATTTTCTAAGATTAGAGGGTTCAAACAAACGAACAAACTTTTTAGCTTTATTATATTAGTATAGATGATGTGTTTCCACTACTCATACCATCACTGACACCATTTTGATGAGACATTTCTCACATAAGTTAAAAAGATGTAAACAACTTTACCATAGAAACGGCTTTTTCCAAATCCGTTATGTGACGATGTTGTTTTAGGTTTCTCATGATTATAATAATATTATCATAGGCTCTTATATTTTGACTGTATAAAATAATGTTTGTAATTTTTAATTTTTTCTAGTTTTCTTCTTGAATTTAATAAAATTAATCTCAGTGGAAACTTTGTGCAATGTATTCGGCTTAATGTCCTCCGTGGGGCAGTGGCAAGCGCAAGCAAGAGACGGAGATGGTGGAAGGCTTCAGCCATCTTTAGGTACCTATCGACAAAGCGCCGAGTGATTTAGCGTTTATGTGCGATGTCGTGCAGAAATCGCAAGGGGTGTAGAATTCATCTTACTCCTAACTACTTAGCCCGCTTTATCCTAAATTGCATCATCACTTACCATCTAATATAATTGTGGTCAATGGTTAACTTGTAATAAATTAAAAAAAATAACGCCAGGCAAGCGACAGACCAACATGACTGGCATGCGATCTTGCGTAGGATCGACGGCTTCAAGGTACGCAGGTGTACAAAAATCCCTTTTATGCTGGCTTAGGATTCAAAACCTACACCTCATTATCCATAGGTTATTAGCTAACCACGGAAAAAACGGCAGCTACCACTAACTACTCATTATATGAACGTATTGGAAATATGTCCGTAATTCCTTAACAGGGACATTAGCTAAATGTTACCTAACACGTCTTGGTTCAAGACGCAGCTAACGCGTATTTACCATCAGTTCACCATAGACTGCTGTTACCACATACATGTTATGCTCTAAAGGAGACTAAACGACTATTTCACGTTAATTCAGGGGTTTAGTACTAATTGCTTAGAGGACAAGCAGTTGGTCTACCTGTATTGGAGTGGAAAATCATGCTATTACAAAAAACGAGAAATATTCGCGAATGTTATATAAATGGTTTAGAACACAAATTGATACTTCATGAAATTTTATGCATGCATAAATGCATGGTTCTAATTTATTATTATACTAAATTAATATAAAACAAATAAAACACAAACATATGAGTATTATGAATGATGTGGTTCCCAAAGGTGGCCATATTGTTTAGTAGCGTCTTCTAAGCTACCAGGTCAAAGTCAAAGTCAACCTTAAGCTTAGAAAATCATTAGGGTATTACTTAGATTAAATTCACTACTGATGAGAGAACTGTACCATAGGACGGTACAATTATAACACTAATATTTATTTTTCACTTTGACAATTTTTAAAGCTTTAATTTTAAGTTTCCGACCTTAGTTATCACAATTATTTTTCATAATCTAAATATTGACGATTCAAAATAATCATAAAGATTTCATTGAATAAAGACTGCCTCGTTGGTCTAGTGCTTAGCCTATCTGGCTTCGATCACGAGGTCCTGAGTTCGATCCCTGGGTCGGGTCACGGAATAATTCTGAGCTTTTTCATTCTTCTATGAAATGTTCAGTACATTCCAAGCCCGGAGTCTGGAAGTTGGTGGTGTTACACCCCCGTGCCTCGGAGAGCTGTTGGTTCCGATTACTATCATCAACAACTGATAGTGATCGTTAATAAATGAAACATTATCACACTAAGCCCGCCAACCCACATTGGAGCAGCGTTCTGGGTGTACGCTCCATATCCCCTCTCCCTTAACGAAGGCGGCCTGGCCCTGTAGTGGGCCGTTAATAGACTGATAATGATGGTGATGATGTGTAATACCAGACTATAATCGATCCCTGTGCCAAATTTCATCTAGATCTGTTGTAATAAATAAAAAAGCGTAAAGATTACTTAATCACATAATTCTCGTCACAATACTACGAAAATCTCAAAGTTTCATAAGTAGCCTTAGTTTTACTTACCAGTAAAACTGTTACAAAAGCTTTTACGTACGTACAGTTTTCCTAGTACTTTTCTTTTACGTAACGCTGTGGCAGTTTATATGTAAGTTATTTAAATAGTTGACATACGACAGTTATTTAAGTAACATTATGTTAAATAACTGCATCCTACTATATAATACTCTTACTACTATGGTATATTATATATACTATTGTACTTAAGTGTGAGTTAATATTAGTTATTCAATAAAAGAAATTACTCATCTACACACATTACCATAGGTAAAAATAATTTGCTCTTTAAAATAAAAATAATGCTTTACCGTTTTTTAATTTGCTCAAGGTGTCAAGGGTAGAAACAATAAAATTACATATAAAAATCCTAAAGTGACAGTTAACGGATTTAAATTAGTCATTTTGGATATGATTTGCAAATTCGATAATTGACATTAAAGAGTTACAAACAAACTTATTTGAGTTTTAAAAATAGACGTGTTAAGTACACGTCTATTTTTAAAAGAAATTAAATTATCCACTCAGACCTTTATACTTTCATCATGAGTTTCTTGCGGACAAGTGGTTAGACTTTGCGGAAAAACTTTCCAATAAGTACGAGTATGTGTCATTGTTGCTTCCAATGTACTTGTACGTTGTGTTGGACCCGCCTACCTGTTGCCTGTCACATGTCATGGCTTATTAATTCTCATGCCGTGTATTATACAAACGTATACCTTCATTTCCGTCTAAATGAAGACATATTAGATCAATCGTAACAGAGGCGTGTTTTACTAAATTGTTCAATCAATTTTTTTATCTATCTATCTTTTTTACCTATCTTGAAGTATCGTCGTTATTTAGTTTTCAGGTAGATGAGAAATAAGTATG
Organism: Mycalesis mineus; assembly: GCA_034621355.1. Classification (NCBI taxonomy): domain Eukaryota; kingdom Metazoa; phylum Arthropoda; class Insecta; order Lepidoptera; family Nymphalidae; genus Mycalesis; species Mycalesis mineus. The sequence continues at coordinate 1,501,508 of CM067896.1, forward strand.
GTGTTGCTATAACACAAGATTTACCTTTTAGATTTAGTGAGCACCAGTTTCTTTTTATAGTCTTCTAAAAATGTATTGTTTTTTGAACTGACAGTAGAGTCAGTTCATAGAGATTTACTTATCGAAAATTGAATTTGAACTTAAAGGTGCATTCAAATCATTTTTTTTATTTAAGGATGGATTCACATCAGTACAAGGGCTTAGAAACTGCAGTTACTTATCAAACGCTAAGCAAGTTGACACAGCGAGCTTACTTCAAATAAGTGTGCCCGCCTATAGAATTTTCGTGCGACCGATTATAATACGACAGACTTTTCTTTCGACACCTTTATTTAGACTAACTTTTTGTAGAATGTATGCCTTAAACTATTTCAATCAGTACATTTTATTTTTCTCCTCCAACGATTTGTCACCGATTTTAAACGTCCGTCCACGTGAACATGAACGATCAGCCTCACCGATCTTAAAGCGACGAACGAACGAGCTTAAAGAAGCACTCACGTTAACACAAGGGCTTAGAAACGGTTAGCTATCTTCAAACGTTGACATAGCCAGTGTACAACACTAGCCGTACTTGGAGCTTGGAAAACCGGCGATAGAAACGAGAACACATTCCGATACGCGCCTCACCAGTTATACGATTACCATAATAGTCATGGTTTGGTTGTTCCAGCGCAAGCTATGAGTGAACGCGATTTGGATATAATTCCGAATTGCGTCTGTTCTAAAAGCGATTCTAATGAATACAATTTTGTTAGTCGTCTTCAAATAAATTAGTTTATTTGAGGAAGATTTGTTTGCAATTTTATAAAGGCAAATAACAGTGACTCTACTATCGGTATGGTAGGCAGGTAGTACTGAATGAAATTCAGTGATCGTTTTTATTTATCGCAATTAAATATACTTATTACTTTTACTCTGTGTGTATTTTGACAAATTAATTCGAATGCCACCAAGTCTCTATGTTGTTTAAAATTAAGGAATTGTAAATATTTAAACACATGAATTGGCACGTCCGAATATGACTGAAATATTCTTTATTGTACATCTAATAAAAAAAAAACGTACAAATACAAAATAATTTAAAACTAATGTACAATTGGCGGTCTTTGATTTGTTTTTGTCTCGAATACCAGAACATACTTTGGAAAAGAAGAATTTATGAAGAAAAATCCTTTGCATGTATGGAAAGGATTACGGCTTAATGATTGAGCGAATCTAAATGAAACTTGGCACAGGTATAGATTATAGTCCGATTTAGCATATAGCCTATTTTTAACCCCATATTCGCAGAAAAGGGCGCAGGGCGGGGTGTGCGTGGGGGGCATGTGTAAAAAAAGTTTTATTTATTTAATTTGATGAAATAGTGTACAATTAAAAATGTATGTTCTTCTTAAATAGAAGAGGCAAAAAATATTACTTTAAATACTGCTTACATTTGAACTGAGGTTATTACTGTATTTAAGGCTATTTCTTCTCAATAAAATAAACATAGAGTTAGTAACTTGCACCAATATGTCACTGCAGCTCACATGTAGGTAATTAAATAGCGAAATGTTACGGTCAAGTACAGTTTAAAATTAACTAAGCCGTTAACCTGGACTTTATGTAACACAACAGTAGTAAACAACATTGTACTTCTTTACGAAGTTAAGTTCGAAATAAATTATTTCAAGTAGACTTGCACTCTTTGACAAGCTCTCTTGATACGTTATGTCTTTGTAGTGACTCTAGCACAACAAAATAAATGACAGATTTAGGTTTCAAAGACAATCGGTTAGGGTTACTATTTTATTTGAAAAATCTTGTGAATTATGTTTTGAAGTCTAAATTATTTTTAATATTATATAATAATAATGCAATTAGTAAAAGTTCAAACGTGAAGTTAATGGTTAATAATGCTTCGTGTGATAGTTTTATTACAAAAAACTGCATTTATGTTGATTAAAACGTTAAAAGTTATGGTATAAATAATATAATATAAGTTCAAATATTAAATATTCTTTTTATTGACCGCCAGAAATTCTGCTCTCTCTGCTGTGTCTGTACCAAATTTCATTTGATTTAGTTCAGTAGGTTTAGTGTAAAAGCAAGACAGACAGACAGACAAATCCATTTCCGCATTTAAATTATTAGTATTACCTTAGAGTAACATTAATTACTGATTTTAACATTACTTAAACTTAACTTAATATCTTGTGTTTATTTTTGTCTGAATTTTTAAAATTATCAAATATTCCAAAGTAATTTTTTTTTCTTGGTCATCTATATTACTAGTATTTCCAGTACTATGTCCAGGAAAATAGGTAGGTAGTAAAAAAACGTGAAAATCAGAAAATATTTTTTTTCTAAATTTCCAAATTTTGATGCTCGGAAAATTTGCTAATAGTTTTTTAAGTAGGATATAAATGTGACCACAAAACACTTTATGACGCATGTAAAAGTAAAAGTAGGTGAATTGATAAAACCAAAAAGAGATATTATAATCTTGCAGCATCCTGCTCGCTTATGTTATTACGTGCAAACCTTTCGCTGAATTTATCGAAATCTGATGACTTGGTTTCATTAACTGAATTTTGTATCCATTTTATTATTTATTATGTACGTATGTAAAATTTTTTTAATTATATAAAGATAAAAATTTCAATTCGTTTTAGGAATACCGATTTCTACGAGATTTGCTTTTTTTAATTACAATAATATATTTTTTGAAAATAATGATTTTGAAAATAATGAATATTGTTTACTACAATGTAATATAATATACTTACCTAGTAATTAAAATGAACAGGAATATTCAACATTATCATCATTATTAGCCGGTGGACATCCACTGCTGGAGGCCTTTTTAAGGACTATTATTATAATTTTATATGAATTTAAATTGTGTTAGAGCTAAGTAATAAATAAATAAATATTATTATATACCAAGATTTAATTGCCTCTTTTTTATTTTGTTATTATATGTCTATTTCGTACAACTATTTTTGCACAAACAAACTTGTCCTAGTTGCAGAGTAAAAAAGAAAAATGTGACATGTCAAAAAACAAAGCAATGGACAGTTACCTACTATTCTATTTACTCATAGTTCTTAACGTAAACGCGGTGTTTTTGTACCTAGCGAATTGTTTGTGCGTTCATTCATCTGCTCATACAAAAGAGTTCAACGGTACACGTTGAAGCGTTGATTTAAATTTTTACCAGGGGCTTTGGTTTTGAAAAGCTAAAGTAAACAGCGATTAAGTATTTTAGGATTAGTTATGTCTTAATGAAATTGAATTAACGTTACTTTCATTAGGTTACTTCAATGATATAATGATATAGTATCGTGAAATACTTTAAATGTTTTGTACATCATTTTATTTTACGTGCTTATACAAATCTAAAGAATATATAACATCGAGCATAACTTGCTTAAATACACTTCTCATTTCAGTAAACTCTTTTGTTTAGATAAGGTTTCACTTTTTAGGTTCTACATTTTTTGTTTCTCCTCCTTTTTTGAGAATTTTTTATTTATCTCTTTTTTGGAAAAACCTGAAATTAAATAAATAAGGAAATAAATTGCCAACACTTTATTGTGGAGGTGTTAATATACATATTTATTATTTTCTAAAAAAATATTAGTTAAGTTTCTAGCCAAGAATTATATTGTGACAAAAATTGTATTTAAATAAGTTTCTTCTAAAAAAGGAGCCAAAAACTGTACAAGCCAGTTTTGGTTATAGAGGTCAGTAATGTGAGCATTCCGGTTTCGGTCAGGGCCGCGCGGGGTCATTCAACTTTGAAATCGAGATTGTTAGGTCACAGCAAAAACATATTCCCCGGTACAGTGGTGAGAATTATTACGGCGCATGCGAAAGTGTTAGGTTCCCTTTTCAGTTTTACTAGTGGTAAATTTTGTTTATCCTACCGGAACGCTAAATTGCTTGGCGATTATTTTTTGTAATATCTCTAATAGCGAGCAAACGAACGTACGGTTCACATGATGTTAAGTGATTACCATAAACATAACATATATACATAGGGCATGAACTTGCAAACCCAAATAAACTGCTCTAGCGCTATGCCGATCTTTCAGCTTCTTTAATTAAAATCCAGCTTGACGTTGGTTCAAAAACATCAGCTTCTTTAATTATTACAATTAATGTGCTACTTTAGCTACTAAGCCATTATTTAAAATAAATTATATTATACTAGAGGACGCCCGCAGTTTCATCCGCGTTATTTTCGTTCCCGTGGGAATTTCAAGATAAAATGTGACCTATGCGTTATTCTGATATGTATATGAAAAAGTATATGGAAATTACATTTCGAATCGATCCGCCACGCGATCATTTTCATACAAATTTTAGGTACCAATAGTTCATTATAAAGTTTATTTTATTAAACCACAACAAAAACAAAGGTGTATGTGTATGAGTCAATGCCTATCTGGGATCCCCCAAATAGCATTATATGCTAATGGATATGTCGTCAAACCGCAATAGTTGATTTCAAATTATTTTTATAAAATAATGTTTATTTTGTACACAAAGGCCAACTAACACTTTTACTAATGAATATCGTTTTATATATTTTACTATAAATAAAAAATTACTGTTTGAAAATAATTTGATAAAAGCATACAAGTTGAAAAAGCTCAAATTAAGTAAACATGTAACCAATTAAAGTGATTTTAAGAGTTTATTTATACATATATATTAACCTTCTAAAAAAACAAAATAAAAGGCATAATTGCAATAATAACATTAACAGCCGAAAATCGCAAAAGCTCTACGGATCAGTAGAGCAATTCTTCAAATTCCATGTCAGTTGTGACGCCAATGTACAACAGCTGTTACATCATATGATATTTTGCCATATTGGACTGATAGTTGAACTGAAGGTATGATGACCAACGATGTTCGACGACGACGATGCATTTTTTAAGAGTCGAAATGCTGGTATCTGGATGGAACTATAAAATGAGTAGTCGAATCTATTTTAAAGGCAACAAGACGATTAAATAGAAACGGTATATATATTTCCAATGGAAATAAGGCGATAAAACCTTAGATACTGGAGGTTTCTGTAAAGGTCGTTAACGATAGATTAACGGATCAACTTCCCCCTACAGAACCGGATTTTAACTTTGTTTTCATAGTTTATTATCTGAACCGTTTTCTTAACGGTATAGGAGACTAGACATTTAACAGAGAAAGGCCATTTAACATAATCAACTAAAGTTCATTTTTATAAAATAAATACATTGGAATATAACAAATCACATCGTATAAATTAAAAACCTGTTACTAACCACGCTCAAACAAAAATGTCTAGGGTTCGATTCTCAGTCATTGTCTAACCTTTTTCTAGCACAAGCTTTTTCGTTTAATCGTGATTCTATTGTTTTTAAAGAAAAAGAATTATTATTGCAACAATTTTTAAAACATTCCAAAACTAAATTAGATTAATTAAGTTTATGTTAACTTTTTATTCATAGTTTGTTTTTGTTTTTTCCAGGTACATATCGAGTGCTCCAACATGGCGCGACGAAAAAGTGATAGTGTAAAATGGACTTTAGTTTTAGTGTTAGTAGTGTTTAGTTCCGTAGTTTTTTCGCGACCTCAGGAATCCGATTCAACTATAAATATAACAAATAAACCTACAGAAACTACTATAAGGTATGGTTATTTTACAAATAAAACTAATAATCCTATATATAAGTTACCTTTAGAAATATTTTCTAACCGTAGAGATACATTAAAAAGTAGTAGTTCTTTTAGACATAGTGATAATTTTAGAATAATATATCCTAATGTTGTTACTACCTCAAATATATCGAAACGAGCAAGTCGTTTAATTCAAAAAATAAAACAAAATAACCAAATAAGAAAAGCAAGCGAAATAAATAAAAATTATAATTATTTCACTGTACCGATAGCAACTAATCGAAATGTTAATTTTAATAAAAATACAAATATTAAAAAAGTTTTAACTAAATGGGTAGACAATGTTAAAGATGAGGATTTGAATATTTCACATGAAAGCAGTATATCAAGTGAAACTGATGATGTTAATTTAGCAAATCTATTAAATGTAAACCATGAAATCACTGAAAGTAATGTTGATTATCCTAGCGAAAGTACAAAAATCCATCAGTACAATATAGACTTAAATGATAAAAGGTTAACGTACTCTTATAATAGACCGAGACCACAGTATCCTGAACAAACTCAAGTTTATTCAGATGGTTTTCATTTAATAGGTCATCCAACAAGACCTACGTATGTGTTCACTACACCGACCCCAACTCCTATTATCACTAACGTAGGCTACCCGCAACATTGGCCTGAATATATTCGACCACAAACAAAACCTACTCGTAAACCTGTAAAATCTACAACAGTGAACTATCCTTACAATTATCATAATACTATAAGCAATAATAATCCATCGTATCCCGGTAATAATTTTGAAGTTACTACATTCCCCCCTTCAAGCGCTTATACCGATAGAATTGTCATAAGACCACAAGAGTACAGTGCTGATCCCGATGAATGTCCGACAATCTTTCTTACTCTTAACAACACATTTCAAGGACAAGGCAAAGAGGCTTGCCCAGATTTGAACATTGCTGTGAACACAAATGTGATTAATAAAAACGTTGTAGTTGAATCCGACGAAGACACAGATACAACTCTAACAGACGTTTTTGGTTTACCAACTGATGATGAATCAGAAAGTGACGAATCTCCTAATGATTATGCAGAATCACAGGAAAATGAAGATAGTGACAATGAAGATGATGACAGTGAAGACAATGCATCAGTCGAAGATGTACAGTTTTCGAGTTATAATGCTGTCAATGACGTTAATGCAGAATCATCTGAACCAGGAAGTTTTGCATCACCTAATACAGCTCTTTCTACTTATTCTAGACCAAATCGTCCTAGCACTAGTAGTGATGATGATGGATTAAGCTTTTCATCTTTAATAGATTTTTTCAGACCAGCTGTTGGTGCATTTAGTTGGTTAGCTGCAATAAATCCTTTAAGTTTTGGTGCTATATCCTTTTTCGTAACACCCTTTATTCTACTTCTAGCTGGTGCTTCAGGGTTAGCTAGTTTGTTTACTCCTTTTTCTGGAAGAGAAGTTCACGAGACATTTGCTTATGTACCAAAATGGCAACATTTTGATGGACATAGTACGAAGTATCTAGAATCATTTACTAACACTAGAAGATTGATCGATTTTCCTGGTAAAAGTATAGAAAACAATAAAATTGTTTCAAAAAGCACTGGTTGGACTAACAGTGTCAAAGATTTTCTACAAAGATTAACTGCTAACCTCAAAATAATTAATCTTAAAATAAGACAAAGGAATAAATAAAATTAAAATTGATATAATAAATAATGTGCGATGTCTATTATTTTCATTGATGAAAAAGCGGAATCAGTTGTTTTTTATATAAATGAAAAGAAGCGTGTATGTTCCCTCATCACTTAAAAAAGGTCAGGCTGATAAATGTGCTTGAGTTTGTCTCTTTACAGTAAACAAGTATAGAATTTTGTAATTTAAAGGCCTTTTTTAAAAACAAACCTTTAAATATAAGTACTCATTATTCTATCTCTATCATTTTGTTGCGGAAGAACTCTGGTCTGGTCCGAATTGGTCACCTTTCAGCTTCAGCATCGGGTTATCTTTATGTCATTATAATATTGCATATTCACGCGATATAAACATATTATATTCGATCAAAATTTCTGCTCAGTCAAAAACTGGGAAGTGGATTATACCCCTGCAAGATTCATTATCTAGATCTAGACAAACAGGGAACAGAAAATTAAATAAAAGCTTGAAGAAAGAAGAAACCGGCAGGTTGTGTCGTGGTCAGGTTGAAGATTTTATCTAAATATTAAGTGCACTCCAAAATTTATTTAATATATAAAAATCCACAAATTTATGCTTAATTATAAAACTGGCAATGTTGGAAAAACGTTTGTTGGGTCTGGTAGGATTATATAAACGAATTCAAACGTTGACTGTGTAATTTGTTTAACTTTAACTTAAGAAATGAAAAATTCCCATACCGACTATCATACCTTTCTTTCGGTAAACTTGTAATAAAGTTAGGTATATACTCAGTTCAGCAAAAATTTTAAAAAGATAAAAAAATTTAGTACAAATATACTTTAACAAACTACCATACAATTATGGGTGCATCCCAGTAGTACCCCCTAATTTTAGTTCTATAGAACTGTTGATACACCATATTAGTGCTTAGTGTCCCATTAGTTCTATACATTACATATAAAATATATATAGTTTTTATAAGTATAATATGGAATCTCTTTTGATTGCAATAATAAATGTCCACTTAAATTTGAGAGTATCTATAAACATACTATATCGAATACAGCTTTGCTTAAATTGTACAAAACGTCTTTAAAACGGTATTGAGGTGTTTAATATATTTTTTTTTTCAAACTGAATAGTTTGCGCAAAAGATACTTCTAAAGTGGTAAAATGTGTGTCCCCCTGTAACTTCTAAAATAAGAGAATATTTTTTTAGACACTACTACTACTTGGTTTTAACAACTTAGCTTTTGTCGCAAGGGACATTTTTTTGTTAAAAACAAAATGAAATATCAATTAAAATAATATAAAGTTTATAACTTATATAGTATAAGTAAAGTCAAGAGCAAAAACTATACTACAGTACTATATAGAACTATTGGGATATAATTTTACAGCACGGAAAATATCCCAACAGTTCTATAGAACTACGGTATGGGGTACTACTGGGATGCACCCACAATTATTACGGGATAATGAAAACTGCTAGGAAAATTTTATTTTTCGATTGATTTGAATTTTTAATTTATCCCATAACCTTAGTAATTTACATAATATTTATTAAAGTATTGATTGTATAATAAACAGTATATTTAGTTCCTTGTAAATTTATTAGTAAATTGTCCAAGGTAACACAAATACACAACCTTGTTAATAACATTACATGTTTCATCGGATTTTCAAATCAAAATCTGTTGTCTCCTGCTCCCATGTACTCGTAATATACGAGTAGCTTCATTCACACCACCTATTATGACATATTACATAAAATAATGAACACACTACAAACATGCGAGCTACCATTTTTTTTTAAGATGAATATTATTTTTTAATTAAAATTTGAAAGGTAGATGGGATTTTTTACAAATTTCTTAAATTTTACTTAATGTCGCCATGGCTAGTTACCACCCTACCGACAAAGACGTACCGCCAAGTGATTTAGCGTTTCGGTACGATGTCGTGTAGAAACCGAAAGGGGTGTGGATTTCATCCTATTGATTATTAGATTGGATCATCACTTAACATCAGGTGTGATAGCAGTAACCCACTTTTAGTCGATAAAAAAACGAAATAACAATATTAAGTTTTTCAATAAACTAAGCTAAAACTATTTACACTAGACTCGCTATTACTATTCAGATGTTATTATGTCTAATGAGACTGATACCATGAATTAACATGAAGTGACGTTCTTTTATAAATAAGTAGAATTTTTACGAAGGTAGCTTTTAAATTAAATAATTTTGAGATTGTGATATTTAATAGTCTGTATTATTATTATTATTTATTAATTTATTTATTATACTTCATTATTATTATATTTGTGAAAAACTGTTAGATTGTAATTTTAAATAAATATATTTAATCTAATTCTATCGTTTTATTTATTATTCCCTTTAATAAGCAGATAAAAAGATATTTGTATAAAAAATTGCTGTTTTATTTTACAGGGTGACAGCTGAACTACTTTCAAATGGAGAAAAGAACGACACAGCATCCTCCTCATCAAATACATCAAGAGATGTTAAAGTCAAATCTCAAGTTTTAGGAGAATCAATTAAAAAAGTAGCAACGCAACTTCTCGACAAGCCTAATAAGACAATTCAAGCTGCAGTTGTACCCGATACAAGAATACCGCCAAAACTTAAAACCCAAATAGCACAAAAACAAAAAGTTAAAACAAGAAAAGAGGATGAACAATCTATTGAAAACTCTCATACAGGCATTGCTATTCCTGTAACAATGGAAGAATTAGAACTGGAAAATAAAGAATTGGTGCAGGAGTCTTCTACTACGAATGAAGGTATATCAACATGGATTTTGTTAAGTAACCCCAGTAACAAAGAAAATACTACAATATCTACAGAGCCAACCAAAACTGAAGAAGTGTATAAAAAACAAAAACCCGTTCTAAGTAAGAATAAAAACAAAAAACCACAAAATAAGATACCAGGGGCGAAACGGCCAATAATCGGAAGTACAAATAAATCTGATTTAGTAGCTGGTGGATCTGCCATAAATGAAAATATTTACAACAAAATCAAGGATACAGTATTATCAAATGTTCAGAAAAATAAAAATATCACACCACGTTCAACAACTTTGACTACCACAACGGCTATACCCTCAACTGAAGCCCTCACAACGAAAGGTTCAGTTGCACCAGTAAAAGTTACATCAAAACCAGCAAAAAAGAATAATAAAAACAAACAAAAGACTTCGACTACCACTACTACAACTACAACCTATCTTCCGATAATTAGTGAATCAGCCATGTTACCTGTAGAACCTAAGGAACAAGAAATTGAATTAGAAGTAAGTACACCAGCAACTACAACTAAAAAACCAAAACGATCTTCGACTAGAAAGAAGACAAAAACGAAGAAACGCAAAACTACAAAACCCAAGACTGAAGCTTCTACTGCTGCATCAACTGAAGTGAAGACTTCAAATAAAACAAAAGGGACAAAAATTTCAAAGAAGCCAACAAGTTCTCAAGGCCCATTCACAACTCAAATTTATAACTATTTTTCTAGAGAAGTAATGCCATCAGTTGGAGTAGGTGTTATAGGCTTAGCAGGACTGGTAGGTCTTGCTAGTTATTTTTTGTATCCTTTTGCTACTCCTGTAAGGCGCACAATTGACGTTGACAAAAAAGATGATATTTATAGACATAATGCTGAAGAATATGGCAGCGAAGGTAATGGACAACCAGAAGAAGAAATGCTTGGAACTGTTCTTGCTGGTATGCCAATACATTCAAAACAGAAGTTGAATCCATATGTTTCTCAAACGGCATATATCAACAGATACCCAACTAAAAAGGATCAAGACTTAAGATATCGTCACGTCACACCCAGTTATCCTAACCACAGTATCCATTATCCTCAGCAAAAAACAGGAATAGCTCATGGCGCAGTATATCATGAACCCTACAACAATTATAACCGATATCAGTATGAAACAAGACATGCTTATACAGTAGCAGAAAAGAAAAACGATAAGGCTCAAACATATAGTCCATATCCAGTTGCTGCCGTAGAACCAATTTATACGGCATCACATTCAGGATCATCACCAGAAATTTCGTCATATGGTAGCGATATGTCCAGTTCTGTAGTTTATGGAGTAAAACCTTCAGAAGAGGCAGATTTTAAGCCAGTCTATCCGTATGATACTCAATTATATGGTGAAACTACAAGTAGTGCTATAACATATCCACCAACGTCATTGTATTTAGGTTCTAATGACGAAACAGAAGAATCAGACAATGCCAACTATGCTGAAGACAATACTGGTGATACTGAAAATGCAGATAATAAATTTGTAGTTGGGAATGTACCTAAAGAATTAACAGAATCTGTTACTCCAGCTGTCGTTCCAGAACATGGACCTAGAAATATAGATAGAAAACGTAGAGACACGCGCCGTAAACGGAGTGTTGTTGGATCTATTGAGGAAATCTTAAAAGCCACTAGAGAAAACAAGGAAAATGAAATATTTATTAGCAATGAAATTGACGATGGCTTAGAAATTCCTGTTAAAACACCGTCACCAATCGAATCTATGCAAATGAAGAACGAAGCAACAATTACACCAGAAAAGAAAGACGTTTTCACAGTATACGCAGTGTCAGTGGACCCCTCTAAAGATTTCAGTCAAACTGAAGAAGTAAGTACAATAAAAAACGATATAATTGAGAGTGTCTCTACTGTACCAATCGATGAGAAAAAAGCTACTGAAACGGAGTTATCCAATGAAGTAGACGCAACAACTAAATCTTTTAAAGTATACGAAGTTTTCACAAGTAAACCTGAAGTTATAACCGAGAAAAATACTATGATAATTGAGAATAGTAATACGAAAGCTGATTTTACTACACAAACTAAAAATATGAATACAGAAACTACTACTGAAATAAGATCTGAAACCACGTCAACTTTGCCTCCCTCTCCACCACCCGTGTCAATATATACTAGAAGGCCATATAGACCTACATATAACGGCTTAACATATAGGCCCGAGGTAATCACATATCCTCCACAAGCATCCAATGGTGGGGGATTCTTTGATTTCATAAAAAGGCTTGTTGACTTTAAATATAGACTTGGCATGAGCATTCTCCAAAATACATCGGAATCACTTAATAGATATTTAAGAAGTATGGAGGAATCAGTTAAAAGAGCTGCAAAATCTTAATTAGTTATTTTTAGGTATACACCACTTGAGATCGCTTATCTACGCTTTTATTTGATGCGGAGTTTAGTGTTGATGCAACGAAAATTAGTAATTATTAATTTTATAGTATTTTACTTGTAGTCGCTTGTCGCGACTTAATTTTTATAGGTATATTATTATCACTATATTTCGACAAGCAGAATATATTTTAGTTTTTTTGACGGATAAGGTTGTCAATAAAATAAAATTTATTTTATTTTTTATTACAAGTATATGGCTTGTCCACTTCTCTCAGCAACAAGTATAAGTATATAACCTACAAGGTATAATCCTTTGTTTATATTATGTAGATTTTACTATCCTCTTTGGAGCTGATGTTAAAAAAGCCCAGTTGCTTTGCAGTAAATTCCTCAAGAGAAGATTTAATGTAAGACTAATTCGATAGATATTATTTACAATTTTATAAGATTGATCCTCATTGACTTATAGTGCATTTATTACTATAGTTGTAATATAAGTATAAAATCTTTTTACGTATTGCACGGAAAGATAAGCTTGCGCTTTTGTTTTTTTCTGTAAAAATAAGCTGCAGAAGGTAAGCTAATTTCAATATTATTAAGTATTTAGAATTTTTTGTTTTCGCGTGAGATTACATATATATATTATTATGTTTTATCTACTGAGTAGTATATTTTCAGAACGTTATCCTCGATTTGTATTCTTGAGGGAAGCCTACTGAATTTATATTGTGATATCAAAGTATTTTTAAGATTTTTACAATGTTTTTCTATCTAAATTAATACATATATGTTATTTTTTATTTTTTTTGTTAATCATGTAACGTACAATTATTATGTAGATCACAAAAAGTATTATAATTTGCTATTTAAAATTGCACAAAGGTTTGCTTTAAATATAATATATTTCATTGTAAAACAATATTTTTATTGCTAATTTGTTCTCTAAGAGAAAACTTCAACTTATTGAATTTGTGGTCAATGATTTCAAATTGCGTCGATATCGATAATACATTATTTGATTACAAAAACGTGTTTTATTACAGTCATTGTTCCTAATTTTTAATATTTATTTACGTCGTGTTAATTAAAATAAATTATAAACCAATTTTAAAAGAGTTTAATATGAAAACAAATGCTAACTGCCAACAACGCCATCTATATACAACTACAAGAACTCGTCATTGTTTCAGTTTCGAAGTAGTTATATTTGTAGGAAATAGATGGCGTAGTGACTGAAAATATTTACTCTGTTCATTAATAATTGTGTTACGCAAAAGTAATTTTAATTGGAAAATGTAAGTTTATTATTATTTAAAACACTTATATCTTAATAATAATGAACTTAAATGTCAGTGTAGTTATTTTTATTGAAAAAAATATAATACATACTTTTCTAAAAAGAGCTTGTTCTTACAAAAATGATAAGATAGTAGAAGAATGTCTTTCTGTAGGATTTTTGTTTACATCTTCTATCTGATTAAACAAGGAAGATTCGACAAAAATTGCGTCGCATTTTAAGGAAAATTCTTCGGAAAACATTTCTTTGAGGGTGATTTTTCGCATGATTTCGCTTATAACTAAATAGATTATCAACCTGTGTCATTTTAACCACCGTTGCAAGAATAAAGGTTTTATAAGCTTTGTATGTATATCTATGACACAGTAACTCTTAAACTTTTAAGCAATTGTATTTGTTTCTAACGATGGTGCCTAAAACAATGTTGTTTCCATAGTTAAACTTAAACATAATCTGTTATTTTTGTTTTGCCATGTATATTATTTCTAGGAAACATTTTTTGGTGCCTAAAATAATGTTGTTTCCGTAGTTAAACTTAAACATAATCTGTTATTTTATAGAATACTAGCTGTACCTGGCAAACGTTGTTTTGCCATGTATATTATTTCTAGAAAACATTTTTTTATGAAAAATTAAAATAACAGTAGGGTGGATCGGGTTATGTAGGGGTTTACTGAATGTGCATTTAAAATTTTAAAAATGCCACACTATAAAAAATTGTCCAAAAAATTAAAATAACATGTTAGGGGTGGACAGTAGGGACCCTTATCACTTAGGGGTATGAAAAATAGATAGTATCCGATTTTCAGACTTACTGAATGTGCATATAAAATTCCATAAAAATCGGTCAAGCCGTTTCGGAGGAGTATGGTAACTAACACTGTGACCCGAAAATTTTATAAATAAGACTAGCTGACCCGGTAAACGTTGTTTTGCATTAAAAATTAAATAAAAATTTAGACGAAAATTAGATAGTAACCGATTCTCAGACCTGCTGAATACGCATTCAAAATTTGGTAAAAATTGGTAAAGCCGTTTCGGAGTAGTACGGTAAGTCGGTAACTAACATTGTGACAGGGAAATTTTATATTAGATAAGGATTAATAGATAGATTTTATTGTTATGTAGTGTTATTAATTGTAATAGGTATAATTTTTTTAATTTTGTAATTTAATTTTGCCTTACATTATTTTATGGATATAGGCTTGACCACAATCATGCCTTATGTGCCTGTTTACATAATAATATCTTTATTTCTTGTCGAAAACATGTCATTTTTTTGAAAAAAATGGAGAATCAAAACTAGAAATACATAACTCAAAATTTTTATTACTTCTTTATAAAGTGTAATAAAAGAAATAACGTACGGTGGAATTAAATTAATAATAATATAATATAAAAATAATAATATAACATAATGGAGTAGAGTAGAGGGTCTTCTGTCCTTTTTTTTTTACAAAATTATTTGTACTGCGCTACTATGGCGTTACAAAGTAAGACATCATAGTACCTAGTGCATGGCGGTCTCTGTCTAAATATAAAACTTTTTTTTTATTTTTTCATTTTTTTTATTTAGTTTTTGCATAATTTTATAAGTTATTATGTCCAGTGTTAAAAAGAATATAAAACACCAGTATGTAGATAACAGTCATCTTGCCTATTCTATGGGTGAAGTTAAACTTAAATGTAGAGTCCAGTTGTACTAAGATTACTACGTACTGGTAGGTGGTATATTATGATATATCGCATGGTATAGCCGGCATATTCTGCGGCAAACCAGAAGCGATGGGCACACGATAATGCCCTGCGGCGCGCCAGATCCCGAGCTTGGGTATAATCGTGACATATTATGTAACACCGCAGAATAAATTATATTATGTATCGTTCACTGCTATTATACTCCTTCATATAATATGTTAATACTTATCAGATCGGTTTAACTGCATTAAAAAAATCAAAATTCGTTAATTTCAAGTAAGCTTTGTTTACAAGCACTTTTGAAACGTAAAGTTTGACTTTTTATAATGACTCTACTACCGACTCGGAAGGCTGCTGCTGAGAAGAATCGTCAAGAAACTCAGCAGTTGTTCTTTTTAACCAATAATGAACTTTGCTGATAAATCTATATTTACAAAATCAATTGATTAATTCAATTGCCCATGTGAAGATGACGACCGATCTAACTCTCTCCAAGTAACCTTATCATTAAGAAACTATTCAATGGTAGTTGTAGTAAACTCGTCTTAACACATTTTTATTATGGATTGGAAGGTCCATAACTGCCATAGATCCTTTGTTTTGACTTCGCGTAAGGCCATTGCCGCCTACTGTAGGTACTATTGTCGTACGTATTCCTAGTTTTTGCTGAGTTATTACTATTCATATTTAAAAATAACATGTTTAGGAAATATTGCTTTAAAAAAATTCATTATTAAGTAACCTTTGGAAGATAGTTAAAAAGTTGCGCATAAAGTACGAAACTTTTGCCACATCTATTATACGCGTGTGGAGACAATAAAGAAGCTACTTATTTCTAAGTAAAGTAGTTAAGAAAGCCGCAAGTGATTAGGGGCTGGGTAACAAAGGCAGTTAGGGGGTAATGATAATGGGCGCGTACGGTTATGGTCGCGTGGTCCCGTGATAAGGGCGGATCAAGCTCCATAAACGTTGGGATCGGTTCGTTGTGAAGACATTTCCAATGACTACCATGTTCGTTCGTTTCGTTCAAATATTTTTTTATATTAGGAATATAATACTAAGAAAAAGTTTATCTGGTATATAGGTACTTAATTGGTAAAGGGGTAGAAGCTACGTTTTACTTTTAATATTATTATCTATATAGAGTGAAAAATTGTTAAGTGGGTAAAAATAACAATAATATAAGTTACAAAATCTTGTTGCTTTACTATTTATGATTTGTTATTTTGACCCGTCCGCGCAACGCAAAGGAGTGGTAATGTGTTGATCAGCCTATGTATGTATGTATGTTCCTTTGAAGCACTATACTGACCAAACGTTTGGGCCGATTTTTATGATTCACTCATCAATCGATTCCTCTTAGCCCGGCGAGTGTCACTAAAGACATGACGTTAAATACATGGCGTGAACAAACAATACTTTGATACATGCAGGCAAGGAAATATTTATCAAAACTACGTTTGTACCTGCCTACCTGCTATATAGTGATCCTTGTTTTTATCTTTTCAATTAATTACTTCTAAGCAGTCGGGTTTTTTGTTTTTACAATAATTATTTTTTATTGTTTCATTATTTAATATAAGAAAGAAATATTTATTTATTTATATTTGTTGTCTGAATTCCCACAAATTAAAATTGGGACCAGTTGAATGCATATCTATATATCTATCTATATGTTCTTCTTCTCTATATTAGACAAGAAGTTTATATTTACACTAATCTCCAAGTCTACAGCAAAATATTATACAAGAAAAATATATTTTTACAAGTAGATAAAGCTTATGTAGAAGCAACATGTAGGTGTATTGACATCGGATGTTAAAATTTATTCCAAATAAACTGTAGTCCACACGCATGAATCTGCAGGCGTCTGCTACTTTACAATAATGATTTCGTCCAAATTTCGACCACTAGTTAACGTGAAAGCCAGAGCCTAGTACATACGAAATACAAACCACACAGAAGAGTTTTGAAAGAGCTGAAAGCTTTGTTAACATTGGAAACCCTTTTGTATTTAAATCATTCGGCAACGTTCGAACAATAGGCCTCCATTTAAACAGGGGTTAATTTCGTATACAATTTTGTTTCCGGCTCAGTGTACACGATTGCACCCAGTTGTACAGTGGGGGGTTAATTAAGGGTGAGAGCAGACTGCGTTGGTTGATATGTACCAAATACTTAGAAAGATGCCTTTTTTATTATTTATTACAAGTAAGCCTTAGACTGCAATTACACCAGGTGGTGAGTGATGATGCAGTCTAAGATATACGAGTAAGTAGTAGAATGATATCCATTTCGGTGTCTACATAGATAGCATCGTACCGGAACGCTAAATCAAGGAGACCATCTTACGTTTATCTCGGTCACTATCATCAACATCTGAGTGCCTAGTGTGAGCTTTCACCAAAACAAATCGAAAACTTCACATTCGCGTAAAGGTAAATTTTATATGGAATTGAAGCAGCGCCCCTAGCAGTATCGAGAGAAAACACAAATGGGTGAGTGTCAGTATCATACAAAATTTGCGTTTACCGTTCTCGATATCGACGCGGTAAAATCTTACACTAGCCACACTGAAAGTGATAGTTAATGGATTAAATATCATCACGCTAAGTCCACATTGGAGCAACTTGGTGGTTCCTCGTTTCATATCCTCTCTCCTATAAGGAGGGAGGTCCTGGCCTTGTTATGAGTTGATAATGATGGAAAAGAAAATGATATTTTTGATGGGAATTTAGCGCTGGCCTATATCTTATAACGTAAAATATCTTTTGAAGACATCATTGTCTCATGTCTACGTTGGTCCGAGGCGCATGGTTAAATGATCCAAGAACATAATTTTGTAAGCTCAAATTTTCAACAATACTTCCAATCTATTTAATTCTGACTGTTCAGAGAATTACATTTGGAGGGTTTGAAGACTTAACCAAAATTATTGTATAATATTATATCTAGCTGTATAATTATAATATAGAGTTAAAGAAATGTGGGTTTTTCCCGCTGGCTCCGTTATTTGCGATATCACGTTTGTTTTCAAAATTTATAATATAATATCCAATAAAAATAAAGAATAAAATAAAAATATTATAAAATCGAATATTTGCCGTAATTTTGAAATATGAGTAATATTTACCCCTTTCCATTCAATTAGTTCTCTAAAATTTGTTAAGGAACGAATATGACAGTCCAGCGTGCAACATACATTGGCTCCAAAGCGACACTCCAAGAGGCAATCGGCGACCTGGGCGGCCTGCTAAGCTTCTGGAGCGAGCTCGGCTGGCTGGAGTGAGTCAGCGGGAGCCTACACCAGGGGATCCACGCACAACGGCCACCATGTTGGCCAAGTGCGGAAAACACCCAGGAAGAAGAAGAAGAAGAAGATGACAGTCCAGCGAGCGGGAATTGTACCCATTACCTCTTGGTTTTAAGTCCTTTACCGTGGAGCTAGTGAGGCATTAAACAATATTATGACGTCTACAATATCTTTGTTTGTTTGTCGCAACTAGAGCTCTCAGCCGAAAGGACAATATTTGTTCGATATACCCAAAGGGCTCTTAAAATTCAATCGACTGTAAACCGTACGGAGCTCTTCTATAACGCATTTGCCGATCTTAAGCCGATGAATATAGAGGCCGGTATAAAATTATGACTTTATAATCGGTTTTCATGAGGTTAGCCTAAATAAATATCTATTCTAGGCAAATAATATTATAAAAGATTTATTAATACGTATTTTACTAGCTATTTGTTCTATTTTATTAAAAAACAATTGTGGTATAAAGGATTGAGATTTTCTTTATTGGTCCTTGTTAGGCTGGTGGGATCCTTTGGCCGTGCGTAGTTACCACCCTGCTGAACGACGTACCGCCAAGCGATTTAGGGTTTCGGTACCATGTCGTGCAGGAACCGAACGGAGTGTGGATTAGCCCGCTTCTATCTTATCATCATTTACCATCAGGTATGATTACAAGGAACTGAAAATAAATAGGGGATTAACTGAAAATAAATAAAAAAGAAGTAGAATATATTATAGAATACTACTTTTCTGTTAGAAATTTTCTTCATCAACGAACATACGTTGATTATAGTACATATCCATTCATAGTTAAGACTATTATTAAAACCAATTATACCCAAAAATCAGCTTTCTATTAAAGAAAACATATTTTTTTTATCGACTACAAGTTAGCCCTTGACTGCTATCACACCTGATGTTAAGTGATGATGCAAACTAAGATGGAAGTGGGCTAATTTGTTAGGAGTAGGATGAAATCCATACCCCTCTCGGTTTCTACACGACATCGTACCGGAACGCTAAATCGCTTGGCGGTACGTCTTTGTCGGTAGGGTGGTAACTAGCCACGGTGAAAGCCTCCCACCAGTCAGGCCGAGACAAATCAAGAAAATACTCAATCTACCCCGCCGGGAATCGAACCCAGGACCTCCGTCTTACAAATCCACCGCGCATACCACTGCGCCACGGAGGTCGTCAAATATTGAAATCGTTCCATACGTTTACGAGTTACGATGCGACAAACATAAATACATATACAACAAAACTGTGTCGAGGGTGAAAAAGGAGTAAAGAAGTATGAATAAAATAATAATATAGAAGTGGTTAGTTCGACGTGAACTCCGTACAAAGGAACGCAATTCGATAACAATCGGACCACAATGACTGCGAGTAGTGGAGACAATGAAATCCGCATTGACGGATGCGGATTTATAGACGCAACATTAGATTTTTCTGTAACAGGGGAGGAGTGGAGTCGACTACGTGTTATAATTTTTTTTTTATTAATAGTCGATGGAACATTGAGATGCCTTCTTTTACTTGATCGACGGACAAAATGATCAATCTGATAACCCAATGTCTAGTTTGTACCCTAGTAGAAAAATATAATGGCCGACAGTGATAAGCGTTTATTATGCGTGTACCAGAAATAGCTGAAAAACATTAATTAATCATTTAAGTAACGAAAGTTGTACACTTATTGAAACAATTAGACAGATTGCTTTCTAAACACATCTTTCAATAGAATATATAGACAAACCACAGACATAAACACAAACGGAAATCCATTTCTTTGTAAACTTTTTTAAAACGATCTAAGCCAGATGCTATCTTGTAGCTATGTAGCTTCAAACATTTGAACACTTAAATGATGCTAGGTCTGGCACAGGCCTTATAACATTATGATAGCGCCTATCACAATTTTGTTAGTAATCTTTACTACAGCTTAAATAATCTTCATGTTACGTGAGGTTGTCGGCCAAAAACAAGAATACACTATTATGTTTAGACAGCTATGCGTTAGTTATTTTCACGCGCACTTCATACGTTCCGATGGCGCAGTGGCTAGCGGGCTGAGTGGAGCTAACGAGACCGAGATCGAATCCTAGTCCCGAAACACTTTTTCGTTTTTTGTAATGTTTTAATAATTGGTTAATTCTAACGAATTGCGAGGAGGGGGGCTGCGTGCGGGCAGGCGGCCATTAGAAGTGATTCGCGAATAAAACGGCAGAAAGGCCGTGCATGAGTTGACATTTTTAGAAATCTTTTAGTGCAGTTATTTTGTTTATGAATAACTAACTAATAAATAATAACTAATACTCAGTGAATCCTTAACATTGTTCACCGTGACCATATCATTTACGTTTACTGCGAACATAGGGGTAAGTTGCACACATATGATTTAATGTTAATGTTATGGATATCTATCTACCAGCTGTACAGTTCTAAGGTAGTCTTTTCCTTTGTTGTAGCTTACCGGAATGCCCTTTTAAGATTACGCGATTAGTGTATCGCTCAAATAAAGTATCATACAATTATTGTTAACCCTGAGATGACTAGCCGTGGTTGGTGTGGCAGATAACCATGAAATCTCTCCTGGCGCCTAACATTAGAATTAATCAGTTATAAGTTAGTGAGTGTACCTTAGTCCTTAAGTAATTTAAGTTAGTTCCCCTGTTATCTTATTGTTAGGTGTAAGAAGCCATTTGTGATAAATAAATATTTATAGAAAGCACGAATAAGATTTTTAAATTAACCCGTAACAAATAGCGCCCAACGTTAAAACAAAGGGTTATGTATTAGTCTTAATTCAGATAAGTGCCTACAATAATTTACGCAAGTACTTTTCTATCCACGTATTGTTTTGATCGATTATCTTATTTACTGTTACATTATTTTTTAGCGCACACAACTGTGGTGATACAATGATTTTTAATGAGTAGGTGTAATACGCATAATCGCAATAAAAGCTATAGTTACTGCTTACTGCGCACCAACAGTTGGTATAATTTATTGTATACTTACAAACTACCTACACAGTAAATATCAAAAAATATTCTTTATAATTGTAAGTGATAAAAAGTAACTAATCAACATTAAAAGTGAAGATTACATTGTTTTAATAGTTATTACGAGGTAACTTGCAGGCATACTATTGTTGATGTATGGCTAATATTTTGATACCTATTCGTAGTTACTAAATTTTATTACATTAAGTATTAAAGCGATATGTACGTAGGTAAGTACCTACCTATTTTCATACATTTGTGCAAAATAAGCAAATTGTAATATAGAAAATTGTTATTATTTGTATTATTGTGTAAATACATTGTGCATCGTGATTAGATAAATAGTAAATTACTTGTTTAGGATAAGTAATAGCTGTTCCTAGGCATCTTCATCACATCCCCTTGCAATATATTGCGTACACTTTTTTCTTTAGTATTGCTAAGGACTAAATAAAATTGCATTTTAGTCACGTGAAGAAACTACTCATTGAATAAAACTAGTAGCAGAGAATTTGTAACTGAGCTCTTCCGGGTAAATTATACTGCAATGGTTACATGTTCTGCAATAAATAAAAATAAATTATTGTTTGAAAAACATCTTTTCTGGTGGAATAATAATTTCCGATATAAAAAATCGACCACTGTTTCGGCATTTAATAAAAATAAACAGTCTCCACAGCTTCCTCTTCCAAAGCTACTCACGGAACATTACTCTCGACGGGCACCATTCGATAATATTCCCATTTTATTTTATTAAAACCCAACCCTCCTTCCGGGCCACTGGAGCCCTTTCAAGCCCTTTTGAGGATTTTGACACGTTATTTGTTGACTTGGCGATATCTATCGTTAAAATTCACGGCCGATGGCATTTATAATGGGGTATTTTTGACTTGTTAAAGCAAATTGTATTACAAAAGGTGCCCATGCTTCCTCATCACATACCTATTCTGATTAATGAAAGTATTAAAGAAGAAATTTAGTGAATATTTTCAAAATAATGTTATTTCAAAATTAACTATTATTGGTAGTGTGCTCTGTGATTAGTAGTAAAATAAATAAAATAAAATAGCCTTTTATTTTCTACTACCAATATACAATGATTAATAGCATTTCTAAACAATAATAATGCACACAGTTAAAATAATACACATTAATTGCTAGAATTATTATTACTCATTAATAGTTTTTTTTATCTACTACAAGTTGGCCCTTGACTGCTATCACACCTGATGTTAAGTGATGATGCAATCATAGATGGAAGCGGGCTAACTTGTTAGGAGTAGGATGAAATCCATACCCCCTTCGCTTTTTACACATCGTACCGGAACGCTAAATCGCATGGTGGTACGTCTTTGTCGGTAGGGCGGTAACTGGATATGGCGAAAGCCTCCCACCAGCCAGACCAATTTGCGATGCTCATCCATTTCGGTCCTACTCTCAGTTGAAAGATGTCCCCCCATCTCTTTCTTTGACGTCCTCTTTTCTCTTTTCTATTGGTGAGTATTCCTATAATGTGTCAATAGTAGAAAAGCTTTTCTTCCTCGTCCTGGAAATTACCACACTTCATCATGATTATATCTGCCATTAAGCATTGCTGTGTTCCGGTCTGAACGAGATGGAAGCACACTTGGCTAACGCCTACACCCGAGGTTGATAAACATCTGGTTGCACTTTGTAGGACGTGTTCCTTCCATGCCATGCCCTGCAAAGTGCTGTTCTGTTTATAGGCAATGGTTTTTTCTTCATCATCAGATGGATCATCGATTTAGCTCTCTAGCTAGCTAAAGCTAACTCGCTTAGTTTAATCCGTCAGGTTTTTGACAGCCTCCTTGGTGCAGGGTATGCGCAGTGGATTTATAAGACGAAGGTTCTCTGGGTTCGATTCCTGATTGGGCCAGTTAAGATTTTCTAAAATTAGTCCAGGTCTACCACTACCTTACAACAAAAACGTACCGCCAAGCGATTTAGCGTTCATTCGAAACCGAAATTAGTCCACTTCAATCATAAATTGCATCACCACTCACCATCAGGTGTGATTGCCGTCAAGGACTAACTTGTAATTAATAAAAAAGTATAATAATTTTAAGCTTAATAAATAATAATTAATAATATAAAGCTGTACTTTGTTGCCAATATTATTTCATGTGTGCGAAGGATCTAAGATGATAGTACTAAGCAACGTCGAGCAGATTTGTTTGAGTTGTCCAGCGCGCGGTGTCGGAGCAAACACTCTCAGTCTTCAAGTTAAACCAGAATCTATTTACCTGAAGGCCCTTGGAGACTGCATTTTGTGCCTGGTTTAGATGTACCGTGGAATTACGAATTATAATCGGCGTATATTTCTTGTAAATATTTTATTTTATTCTTATTTATTTCATAAGATTTAGATAAAATAATGGGTAGACCTTTTTCATTTCGTCTATTTTTTTTTATTTGACGAATTAGCTCTTAACTACAATCACACCTGATATTGTAATTTGTTAAGAGTAAGATCCACATCCCTTTTGGTTTCTACACGGCATTGTACTTAGTGGTACGTTAAGCTGCTTGGCGGTAAGTCTTTCCCATTACCCCTCCAGTTCAATTCTGAAAATCTTATCGGCCCAGCCAGGAATCGAACCCATGGCTTGTGTCTTATAAATCCAGTGCGCATACCACTGCGCCACGGGACCCATCAAATTATTTTATTCTAAGTCTTATATATACAAAGCCGAATATAGCTACAGCCAAAGCCACCAGACCATATCTGAGCCAGTTTAGAAAAAGTGAAATCTGACGCACTGGGAATCGAACCCAGGACCTCTCTGTTATAAGGTAGCGGTCAAAATGTTTTTAGATTAGGTAGTTCTGACTACAGCTTCCTGCAGCTAGGTGGTTTAGCTTAAATCGTGTTAACTCCGATTCTTGATTTAATGCAATTGCAGAGACTCAAGCGAAGACGAGCTGAAGCAATTGGATTATTGGCGACGACCTAACTGGGACGTTTGGTCTGAGAGCTTGGAGGCATTTTTGAGAAGGAATGAACTATGAAAACTGGTTTAGTGCTCATTTAAGACAGCCTAGCGGTAGTGTGACATTATAAGATCTTAATTTTTTTTATCAGTTAATTGAAAAATCTTATATTAGAGACCTTTGATATTGAAAAATGATTAATAGAAGGACTTCCTACGACTTTATCCTATCTTTATAACAAAAGTGAATAGGAATTTTCTAAGCAAGCCCGTCTCACCTTAGAACACATTTACACTTACCATCAGGTGAGACCGTGATCAAGCGGTAGGTTACTTTATATTTAAAAAATATACCTACAATTTTTGCTTTTTGGACAATTTATCTGTCTAACAAATCATATTTTTTCCTTTGCCAACCCATATTTTCACAATTTTTGCGACGAACTTTAAATATTCGAATGCTTTAAAGTGCAAGACAGTAGTAGTAATTGCTAAAGTTCTATTTAGCAATTTTAAATACTTACATTATTATCACACTTCATTCCCATAGTGGTAGGCAGAGACCACGCCCTTCTACATGCTACGGTCTTTGCATATCTCTCGCGCTTCTTCCAAACTCAATTAACCTTTCGTGCAAGTACGTCGGTTTAGAGCACTTTTGTCCTGGTCTTTAATCAGAATTTTCTGGTTTGATCTTCCCCTTCCGACATTTCTATTCACTTACGCTTTATAAATCATGATAAATATATCTGGGTATGAAATGTAAGTAATTAAGAATGATGTAAAGTAGGAAGTAAAACGGACGACTTAAAAATACAACTTTGTTAAAACTAATAGAAAATGCTTGTAGGCACAAGTTTCGACTTTATACATTTTATATTGCGTCTAATAAAGATTTAAAACATACAAACCCTAGGATTAGAGCAAAGTAACAAAACAAACTAAACTCGAACTCTCTGTTAATTGTAATTTTATTTTTTTATTATAGGTATCATTTACGCTGATAAGTAAAAAAAATTAAATAAACACAATACAAAACCGACATTAGATTTATCCGCGTAATTGATTCGCGACCGCACAGCATTTGTAGAGCGTTGTACAAATAATCGCAACGATGACGTTGTTAAATGGCTGCCGTAAAGCGAATTAGTTCGCGGCCCATAAAACCCCGCGTGAGCACGTGCTTATACAATTATTAGCTATCACATCATGAGTTATGGAGCTGTTACATTTATTTATCTATTTATTTTCATATCAATAACATTTCAATTACGAAAAGTATAAATTAATGTTTACAGTCGGGACTTTCATTCTTCTACGAAATTTTCAGTTTATTCCAAGCCAGGAGTTGGGTAGTTGGTGATGATACACATTCATAGATGACATTAATAGACCAACAGCCCATAAGCAATATGAAAAAAGCGTAGGTCTATGACAACTATCTCACTTCACGTCTGACTTGGCCATTCCTCGTTTATGATATTGGCAGAACCCATCTGTCAAAACTAGATGCAAATGTCATAAAAACCTTGAAGTCTTGGTTTGGTCTAGCACTCACGGCTGACCCTTTAACTCTATTCAGAGATTACAACAATTTTGGTTTACAACTAAAAAGGCCATCGGAACTCTATAAACCCCTCAGAGTTACCAGAACGTATATTCTAGTTAAGTGCCAGGACGAACTAGTTGCATCACTTCCTAAAGACGAGGGTGCCAGAAAACTTGACTCTTGGCTTTAATTTTACAAACAATTTATGGCAGGGGCTCAGGTAAAAAGAACCGGGTTGGGTGCTAAAATGGCTATGTGGTTAGTTTATACGCGGTAGAAGTAGGTGCGAGAGGTATACCAGCAAAGTCTCTCTATAACCTGCTAAAAGACCTTGGCCTTACTAGAAGTGCAGTAAGCTCCATATTGGAACGAGTGTCCAAAGCTGCTCTAGTAGGGTCATTCCAAATTTGGCTGGGCAGGGAGAATAACTTGAACAGAGGAGGTGAGTGTTGACGCGCGTCACTAAGGGTACCCTTAACCTACACCCGTTTCACAAGTCTCGGGCTCTGTTCGGAGTTTTTCTCTCAGCCACGCGATGGACCCGGCAACTGCACGGTGAATCCATGGAATTCTAAGATATTCGTCTCCCATTCCCCGAAGAATACGTAAAGCCATCGGCTTCGGTCCTATCATCAACGTCTGATATTGATCGTTAATAAATGAATCATTATCCTTCAAAGCCCGACAACTCTCCTATAAAGAGGGAGGCCTGGCCCTGTAATTGAGCGTTAATAGGCTGATGATGATAATACGTGACAATGACATATATTACGTACGTATTTTAACAATCCACTACAAGGTCACGACTGCCTTTCTCTTTTATAGAGAAGAAAATATAGACCCTTAAATCATCGAGCTGTTCCAACGCGGGTTGCCGTAAATCGGTAAATAAATAAATTAAAAATATTAAATAATGAACACTAAAAATTTATTTTATATAGTTCATGAATGACTTTCCTTTGAGGCGTAAAGCAAGGGTAATGGACCGGCAAACAATTTAACTAGTGCTAACTAAAATTCCCATTTGATATTGATTTACCTACAGAGTTTCTGAACCAATTCAACCGTAGCCGAGAACCTAGCACGGAAACGGTACTCTTTATGTAAGTTACTATAATATCCAATATTACCTTATATTAAGCTTAACTTGAAAGTTTTACAGTTTTGTAATATGGCAATAAGGAGACGTTACAGTTCTCGAGGGTAGTTTGCCTTCTTTTATAACCGGAAGTCGAATTCTCAGTCTAAATTAATTTGGATTATCGACATCAACGGTGGACGTCGGGGGCCCAATGTGGTAGAATGGCGATACGGAAAGCGCAGTTTTAGTTGACCCCCACCAGATGGACTGACAACATTGTCGCAGTCAACAGGCTCAGAATCGCTTCGTTTGGAAATCCCTAAAAAGGCCAGTAGTAGACGTCCATCGGCTGATTATGATGATGATGATGAATACCATACCAAGTTGATATAAGAATGCCGGACGCAGGCGACTCAAGACCGTGGGTCCATTTCCAGCATAGGATTTCCATCGGCTGGTAATGAAGACGATTATGAAATTGAGTTAGAGATCTACAAGCCATGCCTGTTTATGTTCTGGAAAAAATTTTCTACACAATTTTCTTATTCAATGTCAAACTCAAATATTCTAACCTTTAAGTTATAGACGGTATCACCATAAATAACTTGAACGACATTCTTCTGAGAAAGCTTTACGCACAAAACCTTGTTCATGCTTCCTACGTATTTAAAGTATGACATTTTCGTCCATAATTTGAGACTTTTTATGAATAGACGAAACCGAAAATTTACCTAATATAATAAATTGTATAATAACTTGATATATGACATCATGTTAAGTTATTATATAAACTTTTTTTTAATTGGTGACCTTTGACTTATAAATTAAAATAAGCTCACAAGCTGTATCTGGGGTGGCTGTAACTGGCTATAACTGAAGCCTATCAGTCTAGACTGAACTGTGTAGAACATAGAACACAACAAACTGGGAAGCTTAAGTTTATTAATTTAGTTTTGCTTACTAAGTATTTACTTAACCATCATGAAACTTAGCATAGTCACATATTTAGAAGTAAAGCAAAGAACATAGGTTAGGTCTGTACTTAAACAAGATTAAATTGAAAATCTTAAAAACTTGCGACGAATTGTAATTCGGCATTTTGTCGTGGCGCCAATCTTGGATATTGTGTTGATATAAGTGTGTATTTTTCTTGTTAAGCCCTTTAGTTTGATACCCATATTGAGGGAGTTGTAAAAAAATGTATTATCTGCCATTTTGTAGCAGCGGTCATTTTAGACCGCGTTTCATGTAACATAGCTAATAACCAATAAACATTGACGTCAAACTTATCACGCCTCTCTTATTACGTAGTGGGTAAAAAATACTATTTGCGAGGGGTAAAAAAGAATATTTCCATCCCTAGTCCGTGGTAGGCTGTAATGTAATAGAAATAAATAGAAAAAGTTGGTTTGATGAAAAATGACAAATTTTCCTGCTGTCTGTGAAGGCGACATTTAATTTAATAACAGTTGCTTACAGCTGTTATTATTTTGTATAAAAAGTACAAGCATTAATGCTTCTACACTTATTAGAACGTCTTGGTATTAAATACAAGAGCCGGTTTCCTCCAAATGTTTACGAATTTTCAGCATCCACCGCGATTTGAGAGGAGACTACTTTTGTCGCACAAATTGTTCGCCTACGCATTAAATATTTGTACAAGGGTGTTTGTAACATGTAAAATTTCGTTATGGGTGCATTGGTGATAAAATTGCTGAGACGTATATTACTTGAATAATTATGCTGCCTACAATAACGGTAATATTTTGCCTTTGTATACGCAAACGTTAATGCCCGAGTCAAATTCGCACTTCAACAGTTTTTTTCTAAATGCTTACTAATATTATAAAGGCGAATAATTGTATGTATAGATGGATAAATGTTTGTAATCCTTTTACGCAAAAACTATTGAATGGATTTTGATGAAACTTTACAACAATATAGCTTGTATGTTACCATGGGAACGAGAACTAGTCGAGTGAAGGATATAGGATTTTGACGTGACAACGTCTTATAATTCGATAGAGCCGGCTGCACGCACGAAAAAACATGACTCATGCGGCGTTACCTAGCTTTGAGGCGTTCCATGTAAGGCTTGAAGTGCAAGCGAGAGCGCGGAACGAGCGGCAAAGAAGCACAATCGGCCTTTGCGTTCGGCAGCGTTCGACATCCATCTATTAAATATATTAATTTTAAATTAAAAATTAATATATTTATTATAAATTGAAAATATAAATTTATAAAATCAAAATCATTTGATATTTTATTAATTTAAATTAATATTAATAAAAATATACTTAAATTAAAAATATTAATAACCAATTAAATGCTACCATTCCATCAGTATTTTCTTAAGTTGTCACGTTCAACTATCGTCAGTAAACCGACTTTACAGACAACCAATTTTTATACATACTTACATCTTCTTCAGTAAAGTATAAAATAAAAAGAATCCTTCCATAAAATTCCTGACTTACTAACAAAAACATACTTATTTGTATGATACTTTTACTGACCTTTGCAGTTCTTTGGGTAGTGCGGAGTAAAGTTAATCAGTAAGTTACGTACTTATAATTTTTACACATTAAAATTCAAAAAAATTCAAAATTCAAAATCGTTTATTACAAGTAGGCTTATTACAAGCATTTTTAAAACTGTAGTGACTCTACCACCAACTCTGAAGGCAGGCCCTGTTGAGAAGAGCTGGCAAGAAACTCAATAGTTGCTCTTTTTATAATATTATTAATTTTACAATATTAAGTGTGTTGTTACATAAAGTTATTTATTTTACTACGTTGAAAGCCGATCCAATTGCCTTTGAACGTCTTTGTCATTTAAAAATTCATCGATAGTATAATAACCCTGACTCAGTGTGTGAGATAAGTGAGTTTTAATACATTGTTTAAACTTATGCAAAAGCAGATCTAAAACTGAATTGGGTATCTTGTTGTAGAAGTACTCCCAATCCTACGAAAGATTTTTGTGCTTTCCGCAGGCGATAAGCTGATATGACTAACAAACTATATAAACGATATTAAAATTATAAAAGAAATAGTAGTAGTTCTTTGAGATAAGTTAAATCCTGTAATAAGTATGGCTCAGGACTCACGAAATTTTCATCACTTTGGGATGTGAGACGAATAATTTAGTTACGATAAATATGGGTACCTTCAAGTCAAAAGTGTAGGCATTTTGTGAACAAGCGTTTCCAAAGTAAGCTTTTTAGGATCTTCGCTTATCTTACCTAGCGCTGGCTTATACTGGAAAATAATAATGCACCAATATACAACGAAATATAAATTTCTTAATTAAATATTCTTGATTAAGGATACTCGATATTTTTCTGGCCAAGGACATAAAAAAATCGCTCGCCGCATTCATTATTTTTTAAATAATTTAAAATTTTCACCAATTCGATTGTTTCAACGGTACGAACGACGTCCATTTTATTTCGTAAAACAAAGCGCGCGCAAATTAAAAACCTTCCAGATTGCCGTATTCCAATGAATCCATTTTGTATTTGAGTCTATTATTCCATAGCGTTTGTGGGCCATCAAATTAAAATCTTGAATAAATTATCGCGCTCCGCAGAGCGGAATGGGGGCAATGAGGCAGTCACTTCGATGGAATAACGAGTGATGAGCTATTTTAACACTAAATTTATTCAAATCTGGCGAATACAGTCGAGTGGGGGTAGTTCGGGCGTTTGACTCACTGGAGTAGGGTATTTGGAGTGAGCTTTTTAAGTCTTGTTACAAAATAGTATCCTTAAGTATACCTTTCTCTATGTTTGTGTTTCTGTTATCTGTGCATGTATCAACGTATGTGTATCCAGAGAGTATATCTGTGTGTCTGTTAATCCTTGTTTGTCCATATGTCGGATAGACCGTATTGGATGCGGCTTTTTAATCACCATTATTTGGCTATTACAACGGCTTACTTTCCTGCATATAGGGGACGGGATACGGAGTTAATAGCCAACACGTGGGTAGGATTTGGCTTTTAAATAGAAAACTGACTTCCGGAATAGTAATAGCCTTTTGTTTTCCTATCTGTGTACAGTATGCGTATATCGTATGGTAGTCAAGACCAGCGTTTTTGCATACTAACGGACGCTCGCGACCCTGTTCGCGAGAAATTCTGTTTTGTGATAATGACATTTATAATATTGGTATAGAAGTATAGATTGACGAAAAGTTGAAAGTATATGAATAAGAAAAAAACAAAAATTAAACTAACATCAAGTGACCTTCTCAATATTCGTATAGAGTTTTATACACTGAAATATTGAATTAACTTATAAGTACAATTAATATTTCAACTTTCATGTGTACAACATTTGAATGAAATATATTTAATTTTTAATTTTTAATGTGAATAACAAAGTGAGCTTTCCCTCCGTGAAAATTCATACAATTTACTTAACAAACCAACTCTTACAAATTAGATTTAAACAATCATACTCGTCACAAAGGCAATTTAAATTAGGGCAGCGTGAAGGTCCTTTGGGGCACACACTTGACGTCTCTACGGTCATCTCCCAAAAGGGCAATTTAGCCGCTACTTAGGGACATGTCAGTCAAGATAAGGGTTTGACCGACGGCGCGTATTACGGACGAATTTGTACGAGTGCTCCTCGATTGGAAAACGATAAGGAACTTTTTATACAAATATTGTTTGCAACTTTATGACACTACCTATGCTATTTCTTGGTTTACAATCGATAATTGGTAGGAGGCTTCAGTAGTAAATAAATACTACTCTACTATTGAGTTTGTTATTTTACTGGGACATCCAGCTTAATAATTTAGCGTGTGGATATATCATATTATTTTTTCTACTTAAATAAATGTTTTTTATTTTATTTTTTTTATTATAAAAGTTTTTCTATTCAGACCAGACTAAAGAAATAAGTAACTTAGAAAAATATCACACACACATGCTGCAGTTCGTGAGGCAATTTAGAAGAACTTGATATCAGATCTCAGGATAGATTGAGCTCATTTTCTGCTTCTATTGCTATACAATTGTTTGGCCGCGACTTAGTCTGCGTTTCTGGTTTGCTTTAAGATTTTTTGTTTTATTTAGCACAGGTTAGCTCTTGACTGCAATCACGCCTAGTGGTAAGTAATCTAAAATGTAAGTTACTTGTTAGGAGTAGAATAAAATCCACACCACTTTCGTTTCTACAGTAAATCGCTTGGCGTTACGTGTTTGTCGGCGTGGTAGGTAACGAGCCACGGCCGAAACCGATCCGGGACAAATTCTCTCTCAAACTCCATTGTATTAATCCACCACGTATACCACAGCGCCACGGAAGTCTGTAGATCTATCATCATCAGTCCATCATTAAAAAAAAAGAAAATAACCCGCCACGCTGACCAAGTGGGTGCATCCCAGTAGTACCCCCTAATTTTAGTTCCATAAAACTGTTAATACACCATATTAGTGCTTAGTTTTAATTTTGTCACATTAGTTCTATATCAACATCTTGTTTGTACGTTACATATAAAATATCTATAGTTTTTATAAGTATAATATGGGATCTCTTTTGATTGCAATAATAAATGTCCACTTAATTTGAGAGTATCTATAAACATACTATATCGAATACAGGTTTGCTTAAATTGCACAAAACGTCTTTAAAATGGTATTGAGATTTTTAATGTAATTTTTTTCTAAACTGAATAGTCTGCGCGAAAGATATTTCCAAAGTGGTAAAATGTGTCTCCCCCTGTAACTTCTAAAATAAGAGAATATTTTTTTAGACACAACTACTACTTGGTTTTAACAACTTACCTTTTGTCGCAATGGACATTTTTTTGTTAAAAACAAAATGAAATATCAACCAAAATAATATAAAGTTTATAACTTATATGGCATAAGTAAAGTCATGAGCAAAAACTATACTACAGTACTATATAGAACTATTGGGATATAATTTGACAGCCCGGAAAATATCCCAACAGTTCTATAGAACTTCGGTATGGGGTACTACTGGGATGCACCCGACCAAGTGTGGCTTGGTGGATTGTTCACAGACGCTAAAGTAAGACCAAGATCTATAAGTCGAACACGTGTACCGATGGTTCCTGGAAAAAATTAGACAGACAAACAAAGAAAATTATTCTATCGGTCTAGATCTAGACTCGAGACTGTACCTACCCTAAAGTAGAGCATTTCATTTCTAACAAAATAAATGCATTAGTTAAATGCTAAAATAATTATTAATTAATGTTTAACATAAGTATTACTTTTTAGGGTATAGATCTTTTACCCTCGAAAGATCCCGTTTGTCTTCGTTCTTATCACTAAAACTACGTGACTTCGTATAAGATGCAACATAGTTACATTTTCATTTAAAAACGTTTCTATCTTAATGTAGTAAGAACTATTTTGATAAGGCTGAACTGAAAAAAATATATTTGTTATAAAACTAACATAGTATGGAGTTATGTACTAACTTATTGTTATTATCTTAAGGTTGAGATTAGAATGATTAGAAAGTAAGAGGAAGTTGGTAAGTCTAGTTGGCCGACCGTTGACAGATGGTGACATTGTGAAGCTCTTTCTTGCCTTGTTTCCTCCGTCCTTAACTAGATTTAGCTAAATGAAAGCTGTGACTCTGTTTATTGTGAGTGAAAGAGATGTTGGACGGGAATGTATGGGTGTGAGGTGAGATAGAGTGAACCACGTGAAAGTAGCGTAGTATACCTCTAATCTTAATATTATGTTACTGCAAAGTATCTTTACAAAACAGAAAACAGGGATTTTCCATTAGCTTACGTAATTTCCAGGAATTTTCAGAACTTTATTTGTAAATAAATGAAATTAATGTCATTGGCAAGTTTTGAAGTAGGTAACAGCAATTTTCAATACAATTATTTAAACTATCTTTAAACAAGATTTTCTATATCGGTCTAAATATGGCTGGTGGCAGGCTTTGGCTGTAGCTAGTTACTACCCTGCCAGCAAAGACGTACCGCCAAGCGATTTAGCGTTCCGGTACGATATTATTCGCATTATCACTTACGATGATTACCTATAGGTAAAATTGCAGTCAAGGGTAAACTTGTAATCAATAAAAATGAGTTAATTTAAATGGGCACCGTGCACACGTGAGATTCTGGTATAAATATCTAGACATACGGGCAACATATTGGCCGACCCCTTACTAGATGGACCCCCTACTAAGTGAACCCCCTACTAGGTAGTTGTGGTGCTGTTAGGACCGGTGACATCAAGCGGATCTTCGGAAGCCGCTGGAAGCAGACAGTGCAAGATCGTGGTTCTTAGAACTGTTTAAAAGAGGCAGCTATGTGCATCCGCTGACAATGATGACGGCGATAATCCTACTTTGTATTGCGTCGTAGCGAATTACGACACAACAAAATGTCGAGCGACACCTTGTCTAGCCAGCAAGTGTAGCTATCACGTATCAACTTGCCTTTCTTATCCCCTCCCATGACATATAGTGTTATTCAGATATTTTATGGACCGAAGAAGGGCATCACATATCACGGACCATCGAGTTATGAGATTATAAATCACCGCGCGTATTTATGCGGCTGAAAATACGTGACTATCACTTTCCCCAGCGTATTGTCAGCACGGTTAAAGTGATATAATTTATGGTGGAGTTTATTTGTCATTTTGGGAGCAATACAATTAAGAATTGAAGCGCAAACAGCTTAACGTTTGGATGGATTTATTCGATAAGATCACAGTGGAACTTTTAACAGGCTTTTCAAATAAGAGAAGCTTCAAGGCAAACTAACTAAGTTCCAGTCGTTAGCCAATGTGGCTTCAGGTCATTAGGTCCTAGGTTCAAATCTGGGGTTTTTTCAGTAAATTCAAAGCCCGGAGTTGGGAAGGTGGTCGTGTTATACCCCTGCACATTGGACGTTAAGCCGTCGATTGTTATACATCACATCACAACATTGAAAAGCGGAGATATGGAGCATAGACCCACCACGCTGCTACAATGCGGCTTGGCAAGCTTAGGGTGATAATGTTTAATTTATTAACGAACACTATCCAATGTTGATGACAGCGACCGAGATCGACGGCTTAACGTGCTCTCCGAGGCACGGTAGTAGAATAAAAGGTTAAATATTATTAGGGTAAAACAGAAGTTACATTCAAATACTCGGAAGTGTTTCAGTTCCGTATTCAAGTTTAAAAAGTTTACCTTGTTATAAGAGTTTTAGCTCCTCTACGAGCAGAGTATTAAGATACATCTATAAATAGCTTACTTCCTCTTGCCTTAAGGCCTTTATCGTGCGAGGAACTGTTTATTTAAGAAGGAAATGTCGTGTAAACTTAATTGGATATTTAAAAACGTCTTTTTTGAAATGTTTCTGATATCAAAAGGATCGTTTAGAAGCCTGAATGGTTTTCAGTTTTTGATTTAAGATATTCATATCATGTTTCTAGCTGACGCCTGCAGTATCACCCGCGTCGTTCCCGTTCCCGTAGTAATGTCAGGATACAAACTAGCCTAGTTCATTCCTCATAAGTCTGGCTATCATATACAAGAATAATACTGGTAATTTCAGAGAGCATTCGGAACAAACAGACAGACAGACATAAAATGATGTAAAATGTAAGTAAACCTAGGTCCAAGTCTTAAGACAAACAGATTTTCAAGCCGAGAGCATTAGGGACATAGCAACTCAATGACTCATGTCAGTGTTGCAACGCCGTCCCATTCCGTCCGCTGTGCGACGAAACTACATAACATTCCTCCTTCAGTTGTCTAGCCTTCAAGCAAGAATAAGACAAAGTATCATTGCTCAGCTTTTACCAGTTTGTAAGCCCTATCCCAAAGGCAAAATGATCCTGGCAGCAATGTAATAATGGTAATTATTTTGATTAAAGAACTACGATCAAATTGATAAATATATAACTAGAAATAAAAATAAATATTTTATTTTATTAAAGTTAGAAGATCTTGACCTAGTGTCTATCTTGGTAAATTTTAGCTCTTTTAGTTTAGAGCTTAGATTAAGATATGCTAATTCGGATGAACTTAGATTGATTATGTTTTGTCTCTGGAACGATAACTCTTTAATGGTAATGACAATGCAAGAATTGACGACGGTGTTTTAGGAGGTACGTTAATGTAACACATACTTTCTTAGTCCAGGCAGCTACTTCTTAAGTGTTCTAAGTTTGACTTTGATGTCTTT
The DNA here is from genome assembly GCA_034621355.1 of Mycalesis mineus. NCBI lineage: Eukaryota > Metazoa > Arthropoda > Insecta > Lepidoptera > Nymphalidae > Mycalesis > Mycalesis mineus. The sequence continues at coordinate 1,538,118 of CM067896.1, forward strand.
CTGTCTCGTACTTACTGGCGCTACAAAATGGCGATTACATATTTTTCCACAACTCCCTCAATATGGATATCAAATTATAGGACTTGACGAGTAGAAAAAATTACAATTTTGTCTAGATTATTTTTTAATTTTTAATTTAATCTTGGTATTAAAAATTGTTTAAGAAATCTGTGACAAAGATCATTTAATAAGGCCATTGGAATACAAAACCTCACAATCCGTATCCAAATAGACTAACCAACAAAGTAAATATGGATAAATAAAATCCGCTGTCTCCCATGAATTAGGGCACAAGCCAGAGAGACATCTCACTATTGATACTTAATGACAAACCATTTAAGCGAAAACAATTCCGTTTGAACGGGAGAAAATAGAATTTCTCTTCGCTATGGCCTCTTTCAGGCTAGTTTGATTGAAAAACTGGAAGTGATAGACTTTTGACGTAATGTCAGGTCTGTCTAACTGTCTCAGTACTTGAATGGTTAGCCTAGCCATTGGCCAAACTTTGCTTGTGTCTTTGGACCAAGAGATCCTGAATTCGATTCTTGGGTTGGGCATTGAACTTTTGTTTCTGATGAGAGAATGTTGTGTGAGAAAGTGTTATTGTGCCTTTTTAGTCTCTTATATATACGTGCCTTGAGTGCGTTGCCAAGCATTTTAATCGTCTGTCCTATTCGTTATAATTAACATCATACTGTGGTAATGTAATGTACAATGAAACCCTATTGTTTCTTATTGTACAACGTGGCTTGCAGTCGCTCACATACACTCGCTTGCATTCGCCGCTCACGCTCACGACTCACAGTATTCTATTTAATATAATTATTTAATAAACAGTTTAGTCTCATCATTACCAACTCTCCATCTTGCTGCAGTTAATAAAGTGCTAAATAGCCATAATGGAAGAACAAAACATAGACCTCTGTCAATACATTTCCAAGAAACGAAAATAATTTACCGATCTACAAAATAATTTATAGAACGTTTTTCATAACATTTATTCCCACAAAAGACCCATTTCACGCGATTCACGGGTGTTTACAATATACTTTGATAGAATTCCTTCATCAACTCAACATCAATACTTACGCGAAAATTTAATTTAGCGCGCAGTGACGACGGTGACAAAATATCGTTCTCAATAAGTCAATTTTTTGCTCCACACTTCATGAGGGAAATTTAATATAATATTCCTTTATATATTGTGATATTTTTGTAGGTAAAGGTAGATCTAATTTTATATGAGCGATGTATTCGAATGTTCGATCCTATATTATTATTGAACCTATTGTGTAAATAATATAAACGCTGCCGAAACGTACACGTGTAGTATTAATATTATTAAAATAGAAACAGAAGAAACTCACGTTTGTTTGATTGTTGAAGTATAGACGAATAGTTTCGAACCTATACGTGGCCCTTGATTATGAGCTGATTAATGCACATGGCGTGCAGCAAACCGATTGTGTAATCACTATGGTACTACAATATAATGATGACATAGAACTCTTCAAACTTTATAGGCACACTTGCAGCGATTTCGGTATTTTTTATGTGTGTGGTGGCAGTGGCCCTCATAGTTTAGTACAAGGTTTTAAATATAGTCGTTGTCGATAAATCACTAAAAACTATGAAAATATTTTTGACCGACCTCAGAACCGACTTTAAAATGCACTAAACTAATTGTGTCATTTAGTTACTTTAATAACTTAACCCTATGAAGTCGGTGCTCCCAAGCATTATACTTTAAGAACGTTACCTCATCATCATTAACAGCCGGTGAACCTCCACTGCTGGACAGCCTAGGCTAGGCCTTTTATGGGGACTTCCAAACACAACGATCCTCAACCGCCTGTGTCCAGCGGCTCCCTGCGACACGTGTAATATCGTCAGTCCATCTAGTGGGGGTCGACCAACACTGAGCTTTCCCAACGTCCATCAACTGTTCAAACCACGTGCCCCGCCATTTCAGTTCTGTGACTCGCTGAGCTATGTTGGTTACTTTGGTTCCTCTGCGGATCTCCTCATTTCTGATTTGACCACGCAGATATAATCCGAGTATTGCTCTTTTCATCGGCCGCTGAATAACTCTGAGCCTTTTTATGAAGCCCGCACTTACCGAAAAACCTACAAATGCTACTCCGTTTAATAAACTTTTCTTTAACTTGGATTTGTATTAAAATTCGTTTTATTTTAAGTAGACTTAATTAAAAGCAGTTTTGAATAGTCAAGTTAGACTATTTGTAGTACTTTACTACAATAGAAGATAGGTATCTGCATCCTACTACTCTTCACACAGTTTATGTTAACCTTTTAGATATCTGCTCTACCCTATTTCCGTCTCAAGTTCTTCAATATTAATATAGTTAGTATTTTAGGTACGACATTCAAAGCTCTCTCTGCAAACACAGCGGCGAAACCTTTGAAACACGCCAGGTAATTATATACTGCACTTAAAGGTAACTGAGGCGCGCCATCTTGGATTGTATCGAGGTTGTTATTGCTCTATATTTTAATGAAGTCGCAGCATACCAACATTACACAAAAGGTGTATTTGTGTTATGTTGTATAATAGTATTATAATTTAATTTAAAATGTTAGAATAATAAGGAGAAGTTTCTTGTCGGCTTTTCTCGGCATAATCTGTTCTCCGAACCGTTGGTATACATGAAGCACGGACATACTCGAATTTACAAAAAATATTTAACAAAAAAATTGAACTGACTCAGAACGCACTAAAAAGTAAAAAATAACTGTGTCATTTAGTTGCTTTAATTTACTTAAGCATATCTATGAAGTCGGTGCCAGGAAGTTTAAAGAACAATTATTTAACGTAGTAAAGCAGTTCTAGATAATGTCCTTAAATTAGAAACCTTGGCTAGCACCGACTCCTAGATATGCTTAAGTAAATTAAAGCAACTAAATGACAGCTATTTTTTGAATAAAAAAATTGATTTCTTACTTTTTAGTGATTTATCGCCACGTAACGTACTCGTACTATACTGACATAGTATATTATACTGCACTTGTAGCCAAAAAGCTACTTACACAAAAACCGAAATCGCTGCAAGTGTGCCTGTAAAAATTGAAGAGTTCCTTCAATTTTCCCAGGATATCATCATCAGATCCTAACATCATGACAATGGGACCACTTTAGAAGTGTGCCCTTTCTAATCAAAAAAGAATTATCAAAATCGGACATAAATAAAAAGGTATGCGTAAAATAAAAAAATATATATACGTGTCGATTTGAGAACCTCCTCCGTTTTTTTTCGTCGCTTAAAAATTGCTTGTAAACAGCCTTTGAAATAATTGAATTTGAATAAGACGAAATCTTTATCACGTGTTGCTACGCCAGACTAACTGGGCAACCGAATATAGCTTTACCCACAAAAGCTGACTCTCCTTTGATACCTACTGCACCGAATCCTAATATTTTTGTCCATGGAAATCTTATGGATTCTTCTTTGAATTTTTTCGTGGGGAAATCCTCATGGATACCCTCTCGCTACGGGGAGGCGTGGAGGTTACGTCGACCAGTGGTACGTCAATTTTGTCGGAGTATGCCTGACTCAGTTAGTTTGCTTCACGCCGCTTTGCAGGAACAAGAGAGCTCATGACTAAGGACCCTGTAGATATTCGAAACTAGTCGGGCATACTCCGTCAACAGCTCTGTGAGTTTCAGCTGTTTATATTTCAATTAATAATACTATTCAGGTTTATCTGTACTACTTATATAATAATGTTGGTATTAGGAACTAAAGCTACATGTCTTTAATATTGGAGCGATATCCTTTAAAGCCTATTCCCATGTCATCCCCGGGGAATATTGAGTGGATTAACTGACATTATCTTGAGTGATACGCATAAATTACCTATAGATATAAGAGGCTTTGTCCGGGACTGGCTGACTGGCGGACAGGCAATGGATATATCAAATTATTGGACGAAGTCTAATTAAGGATTTTTGGAATTGGAGACCTAATACGGTCTCTTGTCTTGAAGATAAAATGTCAACAAAAATTTCGGTAAAACGCCAAGGTAATTTTTGTAAATGTGGATTAAGATTAAGATATTAATTACATTAGGATCTTGAAACAATTACATAGATTAGCTGACACTATAACAAACAATAAAAAGTCATAAATGGATTGTGTTGATGCAGTAGAAGTAGGTGCGAGAGGTATGCCAGCAAAATCTCTCTACAATCTGCTCAAAGACCTTGGCCTGACTAGGACTGCAGTAAACACCATTCTAGAACGAGTGTCTAAAGCTGCTCTAGCAAGTGCCTATTCGACTTGGTTGGGCAGGGAGAATAATTCGATCAGAAAAGGCGAGCGTTGACAGGTCACAAAGGGAACTCTTTAGCCTACATCCGTGCCGTAAGTCTCAGACTTTGTTCGGCGTTTTTTTTCTCGGTTACACGATAGACCCGGCACCCGCACGGAGATTCCATGGAACGCTAAGATACGTCTCTTATTCCTAGTACTAGATTTGGGACACAGGTGATAATAGGTAAACATTTTTATAATTTTGAAAATACCTATGTCGACTTTATTATAGTAAGTCTTTTTCACTGCAGAGCCTAGGACACTTATCTTATTCTTATTGATTATATTATGTAACACGCTCGCACTTGACCATTGTCTCACCTGATGGTAAGTGTAGATGCGGTCAGGTTAGACGCGCGGTATCTTACTGTGCGGTGGTAAAATAGTAAACGAGGCGAGTTTATTTCATATAAAAATCATGCTTCGAACAAAAAACTTATGGCACACAACATAACTTACTACAGGAGCTACTTCATAGCATGCACTAAACTTACTATCAGAGCAAGCTTTGAACTTCGAATGCTTCCAAAACGCTTCTACGATCACCATATCAATATCTTTTGAGTTTAACCACCAATGTTTAATCACACACAACCCTATATTTGCTTAGGACATCAAAGCTTGGCAAACATTTGTGTTAAGTTGCAAATATTTGCCTACTCTGTATATTTTAGATGTAACCTCTCTCCTCTTTGAACACGACATCAAAGCGAATGGATATCTTCCTACTACTGCGGAAGATGTTTTAAAAGTAATTTTGATTTAGCAATGCTTACGAGTTTTTAAATAATTTGACTACTTTTCATAACATTTTAACTGTGAGTTTTCATCTACGGAATGTTTTTGGATATGTTTTTAAGAGTTTTTAATTTTTTTATCGTTTCAACTCTTAGGATAGAGGACCGGATTCAAATTAGAGATGATAATATATGATCCCTGCCCCATGGAGTATTGTGGTACTCACTCCTAATACAATTCGTAAGACTAATTCGATGGGAATATATGAATAAATAATATTTTAATAAATGAATCTCAAAAGCATCTCCAACTATTTTGAATGCAGGGCCTATGTATTTGTTTTGACGGCCTCCATGACGTAGTGTGTGTGGTGGATTTATAAGATGGAGTTCTGAGTTTCAAATCTCGGCAGGACCGAAAAAAAATCTAATTTCTTAATATATAATTCTAAATTGGTCTAGGTCTGGTGGGAGGCTTCTGCCGTGGCTATTTACCACCCTACCGGCAAAGACGTAGAACCGGTACGATGTCGTGTAGAAACCGATTTCATCCTACTCTTAACAAAGTAGATAGCATCATCTTACCACCAGGTGTGAAAATATGGCAATTCTTTATATTTAAACAAATGATCAAACAATAGTAGGTACTATGTGACCTACGTAGAGGTGATATGTGTTGAAGATAAAAAACTGGGTAAACTTAACATCATTAAAAGTTTCTCCTGAGTCCAAAAATATATTACTACTAAACTTTTAATAGCGTTTCGGATGCTGCAGTAACGTGTCATATACATTCTTACTATCGTCTTATTCTCTTAATCCATAAGATTAAGTTAAATGGATTTTGGGTTAAGTTTAGTACTTACATACTTTGTACGGTGGTTTAGATTAAGTTCAAGTTTTCTAATTGTCTTTTTGAGTAATTGACTAGAATGTAATATCTTAAATTTTTTTTTATGAGGTTTTAGGCATTACTTTGAGCTTTTAAAGTATTTTAGTAGGTGGCTATCTTGTTTAATATATTAAATAAGATAGTTTAGATAGATTTACTTGTAGTTTAAGTATAATTGCGCAACACTCAGACAGTTACTTTCGCATTTATAATGTTAGTATACATAAATTATTATTATAATAAATATAGACCTATAATATGTGTAGACTGACTGTGGTCTAGAGGTGTAGTTTGAGGTGTTACACCCCCATACCTCGGAGATCACGTTAAGCCGTCAGCCTTATCACTATCACTATCATCAAAATCTGATAGTGATCCTTAGTTAATACATTAACGAACACTATCAGATTTTCCTAACATTATCATCCTTAGCCCGCCAACTCGCTTTAGAACAACATAGTGGCCTTACGCTCTATGTCCCTTCTCCTACGTGTAGTGGTATGTTATTAGGCTAGTTATGTTAAATGTGTTTCCGCGGCGGCATAAAGCTTCACCAATACTTTATCAACGCATGTGAAACCGCTGGCAAAGGCAAGTAAATAAATAAAATGACAGAGCGAATTCGCAGTTTAAAGTATCCTAAAACGTACAGCAAACTAACTAGTGGAGAGCTTTGGGAGGCGTGTGGTCGAGCGCCTGATTAGTTTGTTCCCTTAGGTTGCGTTTTAGAATTAAATACTACGGATACAAACTTTAATGCTAACTATTACTCACTGTAGCTCTGTTGGTGAATTATTTTGTAATTGACATTGGAAAATATTGAAATTAACAAAGAATAAAACAATATTAGCATTATGTATTTTATATTTTGACGGCTTCCCAGATGTAGTAGTACACGCAATGGATTTATAAGACGGAGGTCCTGGATTGGATTCCTGGTGGAGCCGATTAATATTTTTTCAATTGGTCCAAGTCTGGCTGGTAGGAGCCTTCAGCCATGGCTAGTTAATACTACAAAAATAAAGACGTACCAGCAAACGATTTAGCGTTCCGGTTTGATGTCGTGTAGACACCGAAAAGTGGATGTCATCCACAAGCTATCCCGCTTCTATCTTCGATTGCATTATTACTTATCGTCTTTATTTTTATTAGCTACTAGTGGCACAGTAAAAGATCTGGCACCTCAGCTTACAGCAGAGGGGTTCTAGATTCGATTCCGAGCTTGAGTTTACTAAAAATTGTATATTTATCAATCAAAGTCCTACCGCGAATCCAAACGATTTTGGGTTTCAGTAAAAAACGCAGTAAAAACAGCGATAGGTATTACACATGTGAAGTTGTTTAGAAAATGGCTTAATATTTTCACCTTAGAGAATGCAGAAAAATTATCATTAAAATATTTATTGCAGAAATTAGTTTTATCATAACTAATTTAATAGTAAAAAATCTGAATATGTTGTTAGTAGATCCTCAAAATAGCAAATCAAACTAAATACTTACTATTGAAAGCGTAAAAAAAGGGAACACTTTCTCCACCATTCTCTGAATATTAGAAGTTGTTAGAGCGATTCGATGTTCCGTCCAAATTCCCGACAGCGTTTAATTTCGTATTTAGATACCAAACGGAATAAAGACTTTCCTACAGAAGTGTTATTTCTTTATTCGGTGTAAGATTTAATTTGCGACAGAATTGCTCCGTTCCTGGGTTATTCGAATTTCGTACCAAGATCAAATATAATTTGCATAACGTGGCAAAGTAAATCCGTCGGATAAACGAGTCGGCTTTGCGTCTCTTGTAATTGTAATTGCTTGAGTAAAGATTAATCATATTCCAGTGGAATTCATTTTGCTTTACGACTCCCTGTTTTAGTTTTTCCTAATTGGAGACATCTTCGTGCATATTTTTACAATTTTAATGTGTTTTTCTATTCTTAATTCAATGAAGTATTATTGTAGTATAAAAGTGGTATCGTACTAATCTATGGAAACGTCTTACATTCATAAGACCTGACTAGACCTGAAGCAAGTTCTATAAAGGACGGGGTAAACCAAATATGCTCTAGGTTGATACCCACCAGATTTGGCTGTGCAAGGGGAGATTTAATAACACGAGCAGCGAAGGTGAGTGTTAACTGCGTCACAAAGGGAACTTTCAAACCTATACTCGCTCGGGATCTGTTTGAAGTTTTTCTCTCTGCCACGCAATGCACCCGGCTCCCGTACGGTGAACTAATGGAACACTAAGTCTCTTATTGATTTAACGTATCAATCATTAATACAAAAATGAGTTACGTGAACAATAAAAAAACCCAAAATAAAGAAAATACACATAGTCATAACAACTATGGATTACATTATGCATAAAGTTAATACTTTCTTCACTACTTCTGAAAATTGCATAATAAAGTTAGCATAAAGTAGATATTTTCTTTACCGTGGAAAAGTAAATCCGTCGGATAAACGAGTCAGCTCTGCATCTCTTGTAATTCTAATTGCTTGGGTAAAGATTAATCATATTCCAGTGGAATTCATTTTGCATTACGATTTCTTGTTTTAGTTTTTCCTAATTGGAAACATCTTCCTGCATATTTTTACAATTACAATGTGCTTCGTATTGGATAACGTTGTTTAGATAAAATATGTATTAGTTTAATGATTTAACAACACAAAAATGGGTCATAGAAAATAGTCTTGATCTCTTAACTACATAGGCAGAGATCCAGCATAGGTAGATACTTTCGAAAATGCTTTAACCCGGCGTCATTGTAGCCGTGTATCTAATACCCAGCGGATTTTTAAACCATAATAATTTTAAAACAAAATACCCACGTTAATAGCCGTTTACAGTGGCTGGGGTTGTTGACCTGTTCAAGCGTATTAACGACTTTTTGTAGTATTGCTGCAATAACGACGAAGTATACATATTTGCAAAGATTGCGTGGGTAAGTTATACCCGGCCACAATAGCCATGTTTATACACACAGTCTGCTTGTTTTTTTTTATTGTTTATTGATAAATTGCAAATTGTTTTTGGCAGTTTTACTAAGCATGTCTTATGAGAAAGAACAAACACGACTTCTAGCCATGTTTGAACAAGCTAGCATCAGTTACAATGAACAGTACAGTTCAGAAGACGTAGGTAAAATTGACCAAATTTCAGAGCGAAGTCAGGGCAGTGATATGGTATAAGAATATAGCGCTGATGAGCAAAAAGAAGTTAATGTCATGTTTAGTACCTAAATGGTTATTATTATATTACTTATTTATTTAATGTAAAAAACGAGTATTGACATAAACTTGATTCAGTGTACAGTAATGTACATGGGTAAAATATACCCGGTCACAACGACCAAGTTCCGTTTAGTAACCACAATGACGCCGAGTTAATAAAAGAGTTCTACTAATTATAAAATTAGACACCAAATCAAGTCGAATTTAGTTTTTCTATTTGTAGTGACTCTATCAGCGCTTCAGAAGTTACCGTGAACAGCTAGCAAGGAACTCAGCAGTTGCTTTCCTACTCATTATTTGCATTATGAATATTACATAATATAAATTATCATAGTACCCATAACACAAGCTACGAGTACCTTCGCTTACTTTATAGCTATAATACGTATCGCCAAGCGTTTCGGTACAATCTCGTGTAAAAACCAAAAGGGGTGTGGATTTTCATCCTACTTCTAATAAGCTAGCCTCATCATTGCGCCATCACTTACCATCAGGTGTAATTGCATTCTAGGGCTACCTTGAGACGTATAAAAAAATATAGAGCGATGTATGTATTTATATAACAAATTTTCGTGTAAATGAATGTTATATAAATATTTATAATTTTAAATATGAGCCAAAAATCCCCCGTAAATTTTGTCAAAGCCGTAAAAATGTGATGGAAAATTCCAACGTACTCGTAAGACAAAGGGCCAATGGAATCTAATTCAGCGTCTTCACACGCACACTCTTAGGGAGATATTTGCAAGATATTTACAACATTTATATCCCTTTTGCACCCTTATATAAATATGCAGTATCTACCCCTAGGTATATGCTTCATATATTAACAACAACATTGGTAGACCGCATAGGTGGGGTCTACCAATGTTTAAAGCCTTTTTGTACCACATTACAAAAATCTTATGATACACAATGGATACTAAAGTATTAATTATTAAAAACAAAGGTTACAGTTACAGCTTTTAATCATGTTTGAGATTTGTTTTCCCAGCCAGGAGGACCCAGCCTGGAGTTGTCAAGTTGGTGGTGTTATACTCCGTATCTCGGGGAGCAAGTTAAGTAGGTAAGTCACGGACATCTGGTATCTGATATAATGTCCAATAATGATTTTGATGCCTATTTTACTGACAAGCAGCATTGCTGTATTCTAGTGTGAAGGGTCGGCATGGTTGTCGGTTAAATAACAACATTGTATGTAGGACGTACAGTGCTGTAATTTAACAGGCAATGGTTGTTAACTTACCGTTTAAAATGTTGTTCTGTATATGCGTTGGTTTTCGACGTAACATCGAGTATCTTAATTATCCAAAAAAGAAGAACGTTGACTGAGAGACAGCAATGCTTTTTTGCGCGTCAAAAAGTATCTCTAAAACAGATTATAATAAAAACAATTAAGACCGAGCCCATCAAAGGCTATTCTAAAAGAAAGCAACGCATGGCCTTATGTTGACCGACCTGAAGATTTGCAGTCTGTCAATGTGGTTTCTGGCAAGGGTGATAAGGCGTCATATCCTCCTCATCCAGATTGGTTCTGCGTTGTTGTTTTTAGCAGAACGTCCAAGTCAGACTCCAGGTTCCTTGACTTTGTTACCTGGTGGACGGCCAGAGCTGTTCCGAAGAGAATAGAAGCAGTATTATCCAGGCCAGCAACTTGAAAATTATTTCCGTAAAGCCATAATTATTACACTTTCCAATTTGCCAGATTCACACAGAATTCTTTTCCTTCTTTAAATAAGCTATTACGTAAATCGTAATAAGGATGTTAAAATGATAACAAATTCTACCGCCGAGGGGGGGCGGGGCGTGTTTAACTTTTTTAATTTCAAACTTTCCTTTAACACACTTCCCAACTCCGAATTTGTTAGATGAATTAGATTTTTAAGGCTCATGAGTGAATTATCCACCTTTATATAACCCTCAGCTACAACCCTTACTGGTAAATGGCAACCTCGCACCAAAAAGCGCAGTGAACTTTTGAAAAAATAGTAAAATTCACGCGTCTACTCCACGCTAGTACTATCATTTTATAAGAGCTGATCTGTATAAAAAGAGCTGTCCGTATTAAGTATGTCATTTACAACATGGACGACGATATACCTACATCCGACGGCTTCTTGGTAACACATTCAATCTCTACACAGAGTCTTCGCTCAAGTGGACAAAGTCCCCGATATTTTATATCACTTTGACTATGAATTTTACTCCAATGGGGTGATATTATTAATAAACACACAATCACAAGAGATGTAGTCCCGTCGAGAGATGCTCTTCTATCAATAGAGCTTGACTCTGGTTGGAGCTTTGTGGCTCACCTAAAGCCCAGTGACGTCGCTGCGGTCATATTAGGAGCAGACAACAAACATTAAGGAAAAAATCAGCGAAATCACAGCGTCCCACTTACGCTTGTCAAACGCTTAAACATGAGATACGCCAGTGTGAAAGTTCTTTAATATTGAAATATTCTATCCTGTCATTTGAAATCTCTTTGAAATCTCGTCTAAAATGCGCAAACGATACGCCCGGGTGAGCTGCCACAACAAACATTTGCATTGGAATACAAATATTTGCGTGTTTTAGATGTCACATTTTATTGGGTAGTATTTGATCAAACATCTGCCGGTTTATTTCATTGGTTTATTTATTGTTGGTACCATTATGCACTCATGCGTAACATCAGACACATCATTGCAATAAATCTCAGGACATTAGGAAATTACTAGATAATTCGAGAGACTAATCCTATGACGATTGCAATAGAAGCAAAAATCGTCCTTGGATTCCAATCATCCGAAATTGAATTTCAAGGAAAATTTCCAATCATCCAAACTTTTTTTATTGTTGTCGTGTGAAAAAACAACCCGTATCCAAACGGAGATACATAAAAATTTTTGGCTTTCTTGAAGTATCCAGCCCTTTATAATTGTTTAAAATTTTCTGTTTCTGTGCCTATGCCTGATGTAAAATTATTATTGGATTGTCGCTTGAGCACTTAAGGGGTAACAAATAAGGTCAAGGCAGCATTCATAATAAACCATTAAATGTAAATCCTTACAGAAAAACTAAATTCGATAGGGGTGTCGATCAGAGTAATTAAGTTTGATTCTTTAACCATTATTAGACAACTAACAATGATGATAATGATCAGGACCGACGATATATAGTGCTATCTGAGGGTGTAACACTATAAGCTCCCTATATCAAAATATTACGTATATAATATTGGTGTAGACTGTAGAGATATAAAGAGGTGAATGTACTCAGGTACGAACATGCCCCATTGATGTCATGCTCGAGTACTGGCGTTGACTAGTTGAAGCTAGACTCATTGACTACACCATTTAAAGCGCGTCAACTAAAAGCAATCTATCAAAGCATTGCCTGAACACGTCCAACTCTTCAACAACAAACTTGATCCGGAGCGACTTCAACGATTTACATGTAAATTGGGTTTCGAACGGATTCGAACGTTCGTAGTTAACACTACCTACGACTAAACTACAGCCGACGAACTAAACAACAAACTCTATTTGTATTTGCATAAAGCATAAATTAGCGAATGCATGCAGTTGTGGGATTGTATTTTGTAACTTTGTATTGGAATTAGAAATGCAAACTTACGTTTATTCATTTGGATGTGTGTGCGTAAACTTTATGTGAAAGATTTAAGGATCAATTTGGCTTGGGCTTATTCAATTTCGGTGGATAAATTAGTTTGTAAGTCGGTGGTAAGTCTTAACTTTTGGTAAGGATTCGACTTGATTCTGTTCCTATGTGTAGGGAAGTGCTTATATAGGCTGTTTGTTTGCTGTCAAAGGTTTAGGTTAACTCGGTTGTTTCCTTGTTTGTTTATGTTTATTACTGAACATCAGCTGGAGGGTGTTTAAGACGTAAACAAAGTTGATCTTAAGAGATTATTCAGTTTAAATGTAAGTTTCGTAGTGAAAACGTTTGTTTCGACAGATAATGTGCCTTATAATCTTATCCATTACATATTTTGAGTAAAAATATAACTTTTGGGTTAAAAAATAAAACTAGCTAAGTCAGAGGAAATATTTTTTTTATACTGTATAGGCTAGCGCTTGGCTACGATCACGCCTGATGGTAAGTGAAGGTGCAGCCTACTGTAGAACGAGCTTTCCTAGAAGGTGTATATTCACTCTTGACTTGAAGATACCTACACTGTAAGCGCTAGGGAAAACGTGAGCTGGTGAAGTATAAGCGAGTATAAGAGCCAAAATCGCTCTATATTCCCACTGGATCGGATTTCGAATCAGAATTCAAAAAAAAATTAACGTGAGTTAAATTACATTGACTGCATCGTTGGTCTAGTGGTTAGCCTATGCGGCTCCGATCACGAGGTAGTGGATTCGATTCCTGAGTCGGGTCACGGAATAATTCTGAGCGTTTTCATTCTTCTATGAAATGTTCAGTACATTCCAAGCCCGGAGTCTGGAAGTTGGTGGCGTTAAACCCCCGTGCTTCGGAGAGCATGTTATGCCGTCGGTCCCGGTCTCTATCATCAACATGTGATAGTGATCGTTAATAAATGAAACATTATCAACCTTAGCCCGCCAACCCGCATTGGAGCAGCGTGGTGGGTTACGCTCCATATCCCCTCTCCTATAAGGAGGGAGGCCTGGTCCCGTAGTGGGCCTTTAATAGGCTGATAATGATGATGATGAAGTTATATTAGCTACTTACATTGAAAAATTCTGATCTTTAATACCTATTTAGGTAGGTATTAAAGATCAGAATTTTTCAGTTCAATTAGGTTATATATGGGATGAAAGTTTATACGAAAGACCTTCTTTTAACATAAAAAATGGTTTATGAAGAATAAACACAGAATTATGTTACTTATAAATAAGCAAAATAGTTTTTAGATGTTTTTGTATAGGAAAAAATATTTGAAAGTGGAAATTTGAAAATTTAAATTAAGACAGTAATTATTTTGTCTTAATTAACATCTGTGGGTTAATATATAGAAGACTTCAGTCACTGTTTGAAACACATAATATTTTTTTTATTTGCATACTCAGTACGAAGTATAAACGAATCGCCCGCAGTCATAATTAATTATAGAAGGAAAAGCAATCGCTTTATATAAAAAAATTCAATTAAAATTTAACGACGTTCAAAATAATAATATGAAAACGTTTTTGTGCCTATTTGTTTTATTATTCAAATTTATTAATTGTTCCCTATAAAATAATCTTATCATCATGTTGTCCTTTGTAGAGTATCTACCTACCTTCAAAGGACAATACGATTAAAAGGTTATTTTTTTAATTATCATTTTTCATTTTTTTAATCCATCTATAAGATAAAAATGAACGGTTGAATACATTTTGCTTTCTTTGTGTTGTGTTTGCTATTGTCAGGAGAAGGTTCTTATAAAAGAAACATCAAGATAATTGCGCGGAAAATTAGGAAAATTAAGAAAACTATTATTTTATTGATATATATTACTCAACCAAGGATCAACGGGTGAGCGAATCTGATTGAAATATGGAACAGAGTTGGATTATCATCTGGTACAGCTATCATCATGGCTTTTTTTTATCCGAATACTCTTACACAAATGGAAACTACACGTATGAAATCGCGGGGCACCGCTAGTTACACATATCTTCAAGTAGGACGGAAAGCTTCAATATTTAAATCTCGGAACAAGTACCTTTAACTCGACAAAAAAAATAGTACCCACTTTTAAAAGCTCTGAAAATTTATGACTGTGTCCTAAAATTTATTAACACTTTCAGCCACTATGTTCGCCCACTTTAAGCAAGTGACCCGTAAAGCTATTATCGATAACCCAACCTAACCTTGAGACGAATGAAATTTGCATGGCCAGCATAATATATTTTCTCCCGGATTATTTTGCCGAATGTGTTTGGCTCAATAGTTTATTCAAAGTCAAAGATAAAAAATAGGTTAACCCGACGAAATCTTTAAAACTCCACTGTGGTACATACGGTTTTTTTAGGGACCTCCAAACACTACGATCTAGAACCGCCTATGGCTACGGCTCCCTGCGCACCTAGAACCCCCTAGAAGCACCTAGAAGCATCTAGAACCCCCAACGTCCATCAGCTGTTCGAACTACGAGCTCCGCCCATTGCCATTTCAGTTGTGTAACTCGCTGAGCTAATTTCTAATTTGAATAAAATAGTTAGAAAATTATAAAATATTAAATCGGTTTGACCCCTTATCAACTGGGTAATAGTGAGATAGGTCCTCAAAAATGTCGCAGACAAAACAAAAATGTCACAGACAAAAAAGGACATTAAATACGTCAGCACGAAAGATAAACACTTCTTAAACAATAATACGTTGTCGAGAATGTTCTACTCAGCAAACGGAGGGTGATCGGCAAACCTTCGAACAATTTATATTGGTTTATCAAGATTTACTCACGTTCGCCTTTACACTAGACGATCGTTATAGTAGTATCGACCTCGTAGTACAAAGTTTTGGTTACTTGAATTGTATTGCTAGTCAGCCAGTCACGTTGATCTAGTAGCTTCGATCACGACGTGCAACGTTCATCCTGGGTAGGGTTATAAAATAATTCTGAGCTTTTTCCTTCTAAGAAATTTTCAGTGACTTCTAAGTCTGAAGCCGGGAAGTTGGTAGTGTAACTTTACCATGCCTCGGGGACCACGTTAGGCTGTCGGTTCCAGTCATCAATTCCAGTGATCGTTAATGAATAAAACATTAACGTCGTAAGCCCACCAACCCGCATTGGAGCAGCGTGGTGCATCTAAACTCCATATACCCTTTCTTACAATGAGGAACGCCTGGCCCCGTAGTAGGTCGTTAATAGGTTTCCGTTTGGAGGTCCTGGACACAGATGGCTGTCGAATTGAACTTACATCCTTGCAGTGTAACGTTATTTTTTAACGGGTTGATGGTTTACTAGTATCTCAACGGTGCAGGGTTGTACTTTATGTTACGCCACCTACTTCTTTAAATGTTTATTGGATTGAAAAATTCAATATTTTAAAGCCAACCCTTTATAAGTAGGGCTCAAACCCTGAATGTCACGGTTTATGGAGGAAGTTAATATAAATCAAAACCTCGGATGCTATAAAGGGAACAAGATCTCGAAGGTAGAATCTGGGGGAGTCAATATGGTTAAAATTTCCATATCTTACGGTGACATTTTATCATCGTTTTGTGGCAATTTTATGGCTGACAATTTCTTGATCATGCGAAACTAACCGTCTGGCCCTTCCAAATTGTTGTCTGATGCAAAATTTTGTAAGCCATTTACATTTTCGGGTAAATTGTTGGTTGCCATTTTTGATACCGATTTTGTAAATTGTCGTTTATTGAGTTTGTTGTACAAAATTCGTAAACTAGCATAAAATCGATTATCTGTTTAACAGACAAAAAAAAGGGAGGTGGTTCTCAATTCGACATGTATATGTCACCGAAAAATAGCGAGAACCGCAAATTTATAAATTTCCTAGGAAGTTTATAAACTTTCGTAGGATTCTAAACGACAGATAAATTGTATTATTTTACGACCACATTTTCGTAATTTGTTAAACTTACCAAACTCACGCGCGTGCGCGCTGATTGATAGAATAAGTCAAGTGATCCTTCTTCTTCCTCTCCACCGCCATTGTTCGCAACGAAACATGAACGGTTTTGTGTGTTTTTGTAATGTTTTAATTTTGTAACTGTTTGTATTGAAAATAGTTTTATTTTGCTAAGGTTACTAAAATTGACCCGTAATGAGCGACCTAGAAGCTGCGGAAGTTGGAATGGACAAAGGAAAAATTAAAAATAACATTAAAATGATAGGACATTTCAATAAAGCTAAAGGTTTGGGGCAGCGGCCCACAGGCAAAGAGTACTATCACGCCAAAAAGTATGATAATATAACTTTTAGTAAAAAATATAGTGATAGTGACTAGGGAGCCTCAGCAAGATCCAGTGGTACAAATAGTTCCAAGCAGTCAATACTATCAACGAATTCTCGATACACAACAAACAACTGTTGCTACAATTGTACCTAAGACTATGGACATAAGTATTGCATTATTTGCAACATCCACCAAACAGATAGCAGATATAATCTTACTTAAATTTACCACGAGACGTCGCAAATTGATATATATATATATATGTATTATAATATATATTATTATTTACTTAAGCATAGCTCGGAGTCGGTGCCAGCCAAGGTTTCTGCTTTAAGGACGTTACCTAGAACCCACAAACTGCTTTACTACGTAAAATAAATGTTCCTTAAATGTTCCTTGGCTGGCACCAATTTTATAGATATGCTTAAGTAAATTAAAGCAACTACATGACACAGTTATTTTTAACTTTGTAGTGCGTTTGGAGTCGGTTCTATTTTTTGTTAAAATTTTTATTATCATTATTTCCTACTGCTGTTGGTGCTGTGAGCGAAAAGTACCAAAAATGAGACCAATCCATATGGACCTAAAATTGTGCACATGTGCAAATTAAAATTCATTATTTTTCCAGAAAGAACTGATATAAAAATTTGCAACACCATCCTATTAATAAATTAAAACGCGAAAGTTTGTAAGTATGGATGGACTACTGAATGGATTTCGATGAAATTTTACAAAAATAATACATCAGAATTACACATAGGCTACATTTATCTCGAAATTTGTACGGGAACAGAACGCGGGCGACTTCTAGTTATAAATAAATGGTGAAAAATCCTTATTAAACCGGTGCCTAAAAATATATTGAAGGTCTCGAAAAGGTTTTTCTTGTTTTATAAAACTGTAAACTTATTATAAAATTAGGTCAGATTAAATTATAGGTAATACAATCTATCTATATTTATATATATAAAACTTTTCCGTTACTGAGTGATGTACTGACTACGCACAGCCGAAACTATTACGCACATGTGTTTGTTGGGAGGAGAGAGAGTAAGAGTAAGAGAGGATTTTAGGAAATAATGTATAAAAAATATCTGATAACTTTTTACCTAAAATCCAACATTTCTAAGATATTACAATAATAAATAATTAAATATTTTTCAGGACTTTTCAGTATTTATTTATAACCAGTAGTGCCCCGCGGTTTCATCCGCGATGCATTTCTGCTTTACCAGACTGTAAACTATCTCTGTGAAGTGTTTTTTTCAAATTTCCAAAAGCCGATCAGATTGGCAGTTTAGGGCTTAATGTTTCATTTATTAATGATCACTATCAGATGTTGATTATAATGACTGGGACCGATCGGTTAACGTGCTCTTCGAGGAATATCATAATGATATTTAAAAATTACCAGTTTCTTATTAAGAATATCTTTAAAATATGTTTTATGCATACATAGTTTTATAAGGACAGGTAAAAGGTGTCAATCAATTTGGGTTTCTTTATACTCAAGTTATTATATATTTCATTGGTTTATTTTTGCAATACGAACACAAGTGCCTACGTATTCTTTTTATATTTGATTGAAGGAAACAAGACATGAAATTTTTCACAATTTCACTATCTGTCAACGGACGCCTACGCGTACTTCAGTCATATTTTATAAAAAAAAAACAATCCAAATTAAACCTTATTGTTAAGACAATAAACACTGTATCTGTTGTTAGCATTATACTTATGTTAAGGAATAAACAAATGTAATCCTGTCATAATGCTTATCAAATTACGCCCTTATTAAGTCAAGAATAAGAGCTAAAAGATGTGAATAAATAAATTTGTTGTATCCAGTTGAGAGTCACGTAGTGTTCCCGATAAGAACAAAGACAAACGGCATCCTTCGGGGAAAGAATAGTGTTCTAAAAAACTATTCACATTAAAGCTATCTTATGGTATACATACAATTAGAAATGGGGTGGAATTAAGATAGTGATTTCTAAAGTTTTTTTTATCCACTACAAGTTGGTTCTTGACTTGTATCACATCTGATGTTAAGTGATGAAACAATCTTAGATGGAAGTGGGCTAATTTGTTAGGAGTACGATAAAATCCACACCCCTTTCGGTTACTACACGACATCGTACTAGAACGCTAAATCGCTGGGCGGCACGTCTTTGTCGATAGGATTGTAACTAGCGGAAGCCTCCCACAAGCCAGATCACGTGAAATTACGAAATCTTTCAACAGCTTTGCGCAATCAAAGGTTCTCTTAATACTATTTTTAGTTTAATTAAACTAATCTCAATGTAGGCCAAGGTCCGCCCGTTGGACGTAAAAGCGTCGCCAAGAGCCGCGAGCCCGCATAATTTCCGTGTATTCTTTGTAAATTTAGTGGCGGATTTGCAATTCCGATCGACACCCTCCCGGGAGACCGTGACCTAGGGTTGCCACCTTTGCATCCTCTTTTTGTCAGACCATCATCGGCTTAAGGAACAGCTGGTAGGAGACACCGATACGTTTACCTCCTGCCACGCCTGAAGATTATGCGACCTTTTGACGTCTCTTCGGACGCAGGCGGCTGTGCTGGAGAATTTTAGGTATTCTGACTATTTCTCAGTCAGCGAGCTCTACGTACCCGAATGTATACAATGTATTTCTGCGAATGCAGTCTCCGACAGGGATGCATTTCCAAAAATCTTTGAATGTGTTTTTAAATTTGCCTATTTCATCATCATACTTTGATGGCTCACTGCGGGCGTATTGCCTTTGAGGAGAAGGTTTACAAATCTTACTATGATAATGTTTGATTTAATAACTATCATCATTCAATAGAAAAAAAACGGTGTCTTAACGTAGTCTGCGAGGCGCCAGGGTATAACATCACCATGTTATATTATTTCTCGAATAAAAAGAACTCATTTCACTATAGTTTAGTAAAATTGACTAATAAATTACCGTACGATAATAAATAATAGCCCTTCTCCCTCAGAAACACACGTTGTTTCTGGATGAAAGATAATTCATGTACCGTGACATACATTTACTTTCATAAGGATGGAAGATTTTGAAATTTGAACATACAAATGAACTAACTGTCTCTTCATTCGATAATATTATAATGGATAGCACAGGTGGCAACCCTGCCGTGATGCTCCCGCAAATTGAGAGCCATTCTGATTCGTTAAATCTTAAATATATTTGTACTTATCTTTTTGAAGCGTTTGATGGTATTCATTTCTATTTTGTCCACTTTAGATATTTTCTATTTCCCAGACGGTTTTGAGACTGTATCTATACTAATAATACATGCAAAACTGTTATAGTCAGTTTGATAAGTTTTCCTGTCAAGATCTCAAATAAACTAAAATTCTTGCGAAATGGATTAATTCATAATTTAACCAAGATCACACTTGGAACTCTACAGTTATTCTGTTACAGGCAGTTTGTTTTTATAAATACAAGCATTAAATATAAATTAATTAGTGAGTCTTCTTAATTATGAACAAGCGGTTCCACACGCGCAGTTTCTGTTCCCGTGAGAATATCAGGATGCAAATTAGCCTTTGCTAATCCTCATGTGTCTGGCTATCATAATATATAATAGAATTTCATATAAAAAAGTAATTTCAAAGATTAGCCTAAACAAACAGATATAGATTGAAATTTTTTAACAAAAAATAGAACCGACTCAAAACCCACTAAAAAGTAAAAAAATAACTGTGTCATTTAGTAGTATATTACATGGCACTTGTAGCCAAAAAGCTACCGATACTTACACTAAAACCGAAATCGCTGCAAGTGTGCCTATAAAATTTGAAGAGTTCCTTTAATTTTCCTAGGATATCATCCTAACATGATGACAATGGGACCACCTTAGAAAGTGTACCCTTTCTAATAAAAAAAGAATTATCAAAATCGGACAATTCTGTAAAAAGTTATGCGTGGTCATACATAAATATATATATATATATATATATATATATATATATATATATATATATATATATATATATATATATATATATATATATATATATATATGTTTCGAATTGAGAACCTCCTCCGTTTTTTTCGTCGGTTAAAAATTGATTTTTGAATGAACCTTTCCATCTTTGATTGCGTCATAACTTAGCACCAAGTGTGATTGCAGTAAAAGGTGTAACTTAAACTTGTGGTAAATAAAAAAAAAAAAAATCTGCCTAGGTACTGTATGTCAAACTATCCTACTCACTTGGCAGAGCAACAATGCCGCAGGCGATTTGACGCTTAAAGCGACGGCAAATTCTTGACTAAAAGCAAAATTTACATAGTTTCTGCCGCTGGGGAGGTTCACTCTGATCGCCAACTGTCCTACAACGCCTCTGATCATAGTCTTCAGCGATTGCATGAGAAAAATATAACAAAAACAAAAAATACTGTACCATGTTCTTTCATATACAGAAAGCCAGTTAATTTGGAATTACAAACAGACACTTTAATTTTGTTTATATGTGTAGATTACTATAAAATAAAATTGTTAAGTGGACCATGATATTTGTACCTTAGAATTGGTGATATTAGGATCCTTTGTCCGGCCGGCGGCTAGTGACGTTCATGCGGGAGAGATGAATGAAACGTCAACACGATTCGAGAATAAATATATATTAATAAAAAAAATAAATACAAAAAGTTTTACAAAAAGTTAACTAGAGAGAGGGCCGTGGGTAAAGTGGGCCCTGCATTTATTTTTTGCTTCCGTGTACGGTTGAGGGTCAGGTACTCCCCTGGTTTGCTCTGGGGTGTGTTCCGTGGCACAAGGAGGGCGGAACACCAAGGGCCCAGGTCAGGACAGCGCGCGTCGGTCGAGATGCCGGCACGCTGTCGTAGTAGGTAGGTTGCACGCGGAGAGAAGTAGGTCGCGCTCAAACACGGAGTAGGTAGGTAGGTAGACCCGGTGTTTCGGCAGGCGTGGCCTTGGACTTGAGGTTGGGGCCCCGAGGTAAAGTGGGCCCTTAACTTGAGTGGGTCCGAGGTAAGGCGTAGCCGTAGACCTGGCTCCTGGAATTTACATCCAGCATGTTAGGGTGTGTAGTTAAAGCCTTCTCCGTTGGCCGAACCGCACGCGCAAGCAAACGAGGGTAAAACAAAATGGCGGTGCGCTTTTCGGCAGACGGAGTTTACAAAAAAAGGAGAGAATATAAGCGTAATGATCGATGTTAAATGAGATGAGTTCGAGTAAGTATGTACCTATTAACAATGCACGTAATAATCTACGATTGGTGTTAACAGGTACCTACTACAAAAAAAATAATAATTATATCTAGCTACAACAACAATTTAGGAATCTACTCAGAAAATAAACGTAATTATGTTATAATTACGCTAATAATTATCTAAACACAACTCAAACAAAAGTATTAGGTACATACTGGAAATAAAAATTAGAATTTGAACAATTAACGTATAAAATTTAAATGTAACTACTAATGAAAATGTTTATGGGTGAATCCTGTGCAATAATGCAATAAGCTTAAATCTAAACGCTAGTATAGATTGCTTCAACACTTACCCGTTATATTACGGGAATTTAGGCGTATTAAAATAATATGCACGATAAGTAGCACTCCGGGATTAATTAATTCGACACAGTTGTCGGCAATCACGAAATTATATGAATGATCGAGATGCGAGTCCGACCGGCGCATAGGTCACCGCGCACCGCGCACCGCGCACACCCCGCGCACCCCGCGCTCGACTCCTCGCAGCTCACGCGTAGATCATAACAGGTATTTTTTTTATGAAATACCTGCTTTTTTTATTTTTTGTGAATGCAACGTTACATATCCCCCTCGCCTACCAAGGATTTTATTACCTTTAAATAAAATCCGCTAAAACCCTATAACTGAGATGCAAGTACAATTAACCTTTCACAAAACCTTCCATAAACTTCCATACTTCACTCATTCAATAAAAGCAGCAGTATTTATAGTTTGAAATACTGACGCATCCTTTTAGGGGAGGAGAGTCAAGAGTTATAAAAGTAAACCCATGACTCTTGTACGGGATTAGCTACCAGGTGACAAAACAACAGGCACTGGAGGAAACGTAACTGAGAACAAAATTTCTGAGAGTAAAGTATAGAGGGAAAAAAAAAAAAAAAAAAAAATTATATAAGCAATTTAATTGATTTTAGGTCTTTGATATGCCAGGTACCTAGATTTTTGCCTGACATATCTTCCAAAACATATACTAACGGAGATTTCTTCTGAATAATCTTAGTCTTAATAAATTTCGGAGCCAGTTTTTTAGAGAACTGGTTCTCCTTATTACTAAGAAAATAAGCTCGCTTCATAACAATGTCGCCAACGTTAAATTCTGCAAATTTACGGCGTAAATTATAGTGAGATGAATTCTTTTTATGTGCCTGCCACAACCGAGATTGTACGGAGTCAAAAATTTTTGAAAGACAGCCTAGGTTTTCTGCGTAGTGATCGCGTGGTAGAAACAAGACTTCATCTCCGAGATCGTTATCGATATAGTGAGAACCATTAGTCACGAGTTCACGACCATAAACTAGGAATGCAGGTGTGAAACCAGTCGCTTCATTTACGGAACTATTGATAGCAAACTGTATCTTAGGGATAAATAAGTCCCAGGACCTATGATTATCGTCTACAAAAGAAGAAATGCAAGTTATTATGGTTTTATTATATCTCTCAACTAGATTGACTTGAGGGGTATATTTCGGAGTATAGTAAACGTTGGGGATTTCGTACTTTTTAAATAGAGTCTCTGTAACTTTCCCGCAGAACTGAGTTCCATTGTCCATCATGATTGTTTGTGGGATTCCGTGGACAAGGAAAACATCTTCCTCTAGGATTTTAGTGATTATTTCTGCTGTTGCTTGCTTAATTGGAAATATTAAACAATATTTTGAAAAACAACAAGTGACGACGAGAATATAGTTGTTACGTGACTTAGTAGTAGGTAAAGGACCCATTAGATCGATAGAGATCATCAGGAACGGACGCGAACATTGTTTAGGCCGACCCATCTCTCCGAGAACTCGATGGTTTTGAGTCTTGTATGAAAGACACTTGTCGCAGGAACCAATAAATTTGACAACGTCTTGATGCATTCCTGGCCAGTAGTATCTTAACGTTAAACGATGGTAAGTTTTAAAAACGCCTAGATGACCCGCTGTTGGTTCGCTATGATTTTCCGCAATGACTTGATCGCGAAGTTCTGAGGGTACTACTTCCTTCCAGGAGAATTCATTTACGAGTTGGCATTTATTTTTAGATAATCTAAATAGTGAAAAATTTTTAATTTGAAAGTTAGGAAACTTCAATGGTTCGTTTAGACAACCGTTGTAGATATTTTTATACCACGAGTCTTTAGTAGTTAAGTGAGAGTTAGAAATGTTAATAGTACTAACTGGTATGCTTCTAGAGAGAGCGTCAGGTATGACATTATCAACACCGCGTCTGTGTTTTAGCACAAAGTTAAATGCAGATAGGCGAACGCCCCATCGAGCTAAGCGACCAGTAGGGTTACTTATTGATAAGAACCATTTAAGTGCGCTATGGTCAGTATAGACGGTAAAAGGCTGACCGTTTTCAATGTAGCAACGCCAATGTTCGAGGGCCAAAACGACAGCTAGGGTTTCACGTTCAGTTATACTATAATTTCTTTCAGCAGTTGTTAGTGATTTGCTCATATAAGCAATTGGATGTTCTTTACCTTCTATAGTTTGAGTTAACATTGCGCCAATTCCATAGTTACTAGCATCTGTATGGACCTCGAACGGTTTACTGTAATCTGGACAAGATAAAACTGGAGCAGTGACGAGACACTCCTTAAGTTTCTGAAACGCGGATTCGGCTTCAGTAGTCCATTTAAAATTAGTTTTACCACCTTTGAGTGAAGTTAATTTGTTCAAAGGACCAGCTATAGTACTAAAATTAGGAACGAAACGCCTATACCAAGTTGCAGTACCCAGGAAACGTTTTAAATCTTTGCGGCAAGTTGGTGTAGGAAAGTTGAGTATCGCGTCAACCTTACTCGGATCGGTCCGCAAACCATGGTTGTCAACCACATAACCTAAGTATTTAAGTTTAGAAGCAAAAAAGTTACATTTTTCGAGATTTATAGTTAAATTAGCTTCTTTTAACTTATTAAATACTCGCAAAAGCAGAGTCACATGACTATTAAAGTCCTTAGAGATTACGATTATGTCGTCTAGGTAGGCGAATACTTTAAGATCAAACTCAGCAAATAAGAGATCGACGAGTCTTTGTTGAGTCGCTGGAGCATTTGTTAACCCGAAAGCTGTCCGTTTAAAACGAAATGTGCCTCTAGAAGGAACAAAGAATGCAGTTTTGTCGCGATCTTCAGAAGCAATTGGTATTTGCCAAAAGGCTTTCGACAAGTCAATACTTGATAAGTAACGTGCATCTCTAAGGTTGTCAAGAATCTCAGATATATACGGGAGATTATAAGCATCGCGTTTGGTGACTGAGTTAAGCTTACGGCTATCAAGACAAAAACGTGGTTGGCCGTTCTTTTTGGTTACTATTAGGACAGGTGATGACCAAGCACTCTCGCAAGGTTCTATAACGTCGAGTTGTAACATTTCATCAACCTGTTCAACAAGAATACGTTGTTTCTCGGGTGATAATCTGTAGTAACGTTGGCGAATAGGTTTAGCCTCACCAGTGTCAATATGATGAGTAACAAGATTAGTAATACCAAGACCTTTGTTTTGAAAAGAAATATCTTGATATTGTTTAATAACATTATCAGACAGCTGTTTTTCAGTATCTGACAATTTCGCGTAGCCCTGTATAAAGGTTTGATGAGAAGCACCAACTACACCATTGTCATTACAATTGTTGTCATTAGTTGTAAGAATGCTGCTAACATATTTTGGGCACAGTTTGAATTTACGCCAGAAATCTATGCCTAAAATGAGGTCTGGTTTAATTTCCGGTATTACAAAAGCTTTTAGAATGTGAGATTGTCCTTCAAAATCTACTGGAATATTTATATAGCCTAGCGTTTGTAACAATTGGCCTCCAGCTGCAGTAACTGAAGTACCACTGTCCCTGTTTAGAGGCCACCCAAGGCTTTCAAGTTTAGTGTGGATGCCGTTACCTAGAATTGTAATAGCAGAACCAGAGTCCAACAGACCAGAAAAAGATAGTCCGTTAATTTGGATGACAGCATAAGGCCTATTATCCTGAGTATAATTTTTGTCGAGAATTGTGTGAATCTTATAGGTCTTAAAATAAAAACTTATTGTTTTGAGCCACTCTTGCCAATCTATTTTATCAAAATTGTTTGTCACACAATTCTCCGAAATTAGTTTTTTGATTTAGTAACTCTGTTTTTAGCACATTCAGGACAATCAGGTGTTTTAAAATTATCAAGGCCACAAACAAAACAAAATATTTTAGATCTGTCAGCAGTGCAAAGTTTAGTACTATGTGTGTCACTACGGCATCGCACGCAGTACTGAGGCCTTTTACTATTATTAATATTATTATTAGAATTAATGGAATGAACATAATTATTATCAGATGGAGAATTCTTACAACTAGAATGTCCTTGGTTATTATTATTTGATTGTGTTCTATTAAACTTATAGTTATTAAATTTATGATAGGAGTTAGACGTAAATTTACAAGTTGAACTACCAGAATAAGCAAAGTCAGGTGCTAAAGTATCTGCTGTTGCTCTTGGTGGTTCCTTAAAATGGGCAAGGCGCGATTGAATATTTTCGTAATTACGACATAAGGTCCTTAATTCATCGATGCTATTTATTGACGAGACGGAAGACAAAGAGTTTGCATAACACGGTCTAATATTGTGAAGGATAATTTCAAGTTTTTCTTCTTCAGATAGTTGTTTAGCAAGCCGTGAGAATAAACCAGACATAATTGAGAGATAAATAATTATGTTTTCTTTTTCGCCTTGCGTACGAGAACGAATTTCCATAAGTAGTCTATAATCGTAGTCCGATTGGCTAAAGTCACGCTCCAATAAAACTGTCAAGTCATCCCAACTAGTTATTGAGTCCTTGATGCTACGATACCAATGAAGAGCATCACCTGTAAATACTTCGGTGGCATTTCTTAGAACTTTATCGGTTTCTATATTCCGTGCTGTGCAGAATTCACTAACTCGTAGTAGGAAACCTCTAGCGCAAGATTTACCATCAAATTTCAATTTTGAGAATAAGCCTAAACTATTGCCCTCGCATGAAACCGATATGTTTATTGGTGCAGATGAAGTGCATGGAGCAGCTGAGGAGACAGAATTGGAAAGAGCTAAGGGGTCCGAGGCGGAGTCCATCATCGAATTGATTGTTGTCAAATAACTTTTAAAATTTTTTACGCATTCCTCATAAATATGTTTCGTTTTTTCTGTACATATTATGCGGTTTAATCTATGGTAAATATGACTAATTAAATTTTGAGCCCTTTGTAAGGTACTTCTATCGCACTGAGTTGATATGGTATTTTTAATTTTTTCGAGGGTAGTCGTAACTCCTTCTAAATCCTCTGATGGCTCGAAAGGACTGGTTATGATGTCCTCTGAGGGATAGAGTGGACTACTCCTAGCTATTTGTTTCCTCAGCTCCATTACCGTAGCCCCTGGAGTGTCACCTCTAATAGCTACCTCATACTCAAGTTCAATCTTTTGAAGCGACATAAATTTTATTTCGTATGCCATATTGAGAATTAGAAATTTAGAATTATCAAAATATTAAATAAATAAAAGTAATACTGACAGATAAGCGTGAAACAATCTATAACCTAACTAACTACTCCGTCTGTTACAATAATAAAAGAATCTACTTAACGTTTTGGTTATAAAAAAATATTAAATGAATGAAATGAGTGTGATGATGAATGCAACCAAAAAATAAGAAAACATGAAATAAATAAAACAAAAAAGCAAAAACAAAATTAATGCAACTAATGAGTAGGTACGTAATAAATTTTCTAATAATTAGGGTATGTCAAAAAAAAAAATTACAAATTAAATATATGGACACAATTGAAGTTAAGAATTAACAATTAAAGTACACAGGTATATTTAGAGGTGAGACCTTAACAGAGTAGGTACCTCCTTGTTATGCACGTACTCATCAGTTGCTAGCAACCAAAAAAAATGAAACGTTTTACAATGAAAAAAAAAAAAACGCCTTCACCAATTTTACCCATTCAACCTCGGAAGCAAAAAAAAATGACTATAGAATCCACGTTAGGCGCCAGTGTGACGTTCATGCGGGAGAGATGAATGAAACGTCAACACGATTCGAGAATAAATATATATTAATAAAAAAAATAAATACAAAAAGTTTTACAAAAAGTTAACTAGAGAGAGAGAGAGGGCCGTGGGTAAAGTGGGCCCTGCATTTATTTTTTGCTTCCGTGTACGGTTGAGGGTCAGGTACTCCCCTGGTTTGCTCTGGGGTGTGTTCCGTGGCACAAGGAGGGCGGAACACCAAGGGCCCAGGTCAGGACAGCGCGCGTCGGTCGAGATGCCGGCACGCTGTCGTAGTAGGTAGGTTGCACGCGGAGAGAAGTAGGTCGCGCTCAAACACGGAGTAGGTAGGTAGGTAGACCCGGTGTTTCGGCAGGCGTGGCCTTGGACTTGAGGTTGGGGCCCCGAGGTAAAGTGGGCCCTTAACTTGAGTGGGTCCGAGGTAAGGCGTAGCCGTAGACCTGGCTCCTGGAATTTACATCCAGCATGTTAGGGTGTGTAGTTAAAGCCTTCTCCGTTGGCCGAACCGCACGCGCAAGCAAACGAGGGTAAAACAAAATGGCGGTGCGCTTTTCGGCAGACGGAGTTTACAAAAAAAGGAGAGAATATAAGCGTAATGATCGATGTTAAATGAGATGAGTTCGAGTAAGTATGTACCTATTAACAATGCACGTAATAATCTACGATTGGTGTTAACAGGTACCTACTACAAAAAAAATAATAATTATATCTAGCTACAACAACAATTTAGGAATCTACTCAGAAAATAAACGTAATTATGTTATAATTACGCTAATAATTATCTAAACACAACTCAAACAAAAGTATTAGGTACATACTGGAAATAAAAATTAGAATTTGAACAATTAACGTATAAAATTTAAATGTAACTACTAATGAAAATGTTTATGGGTGAATCCTGTGCAATAATGCAATAAGCTTAAATCTAAACGCTAGTATAGATTGCTTCAACACTTACCCGTTATATTACGGGAATTTAGGCGTATTAAAATAATATGCACGATAAGTAGCACTCCGGGATTAATTAATTCGACACAGTTGTCGGCAATCACGAAATTATATGAATGATCGAGATGCGAGTCCGACCGGCGCATAGGTCACCGCGCACCGCGCACCGCGCACACCCCGCGCACCCCGCGCTCGACTCCTCGCAGCTCACGCGTAGATCATAACAGGTATTTTTTTTATGAAATACCTGCTTTTTTTATTTTTTGTGAATGCAACGTTACAATACATAGAGGATGTTCGCGGTTTTCGCGTAGTTCTCGTTTCCGTAGGAATTTCGGGATGAAATGTGTCCTATGTGCTATTCTGATATGTAATCTATATTATAGTAAAGTTTCATCAAAATCCATTCAGTAGTTTTTGCGTGAAAGAGTAATAAACATCCATCCATACTTACAAACTTTCGCCTTTATAATATTAGTAGCAGTTTCCAAGGTATTCTAGCAATTGGTGTTATGACACGCCTGAAAAAGATCTGGAAGAATCGAGGTTCATTTATCAAAACCAAAAGCCGCCTTGCCCGTATGTTGATCTTCCCTATTTTTGTGGAAGAGAAACTTGGCCCATAAAAGCAAGAGAAAGGCATAGAATAAACGCGTTTGCGACGGTATGCGCTTGCTAGGAAAATGTGTTAAAAATTACTTAATAATAAAATATATTTACAAGAAAAACACGCAATTCTTTAAGATAAGGGGAAGATATACCCCGCACGTGTCACCATTTATTATTCCATCACCGGCAATTACCGATCAGCAAAGCGTTAAAAGAAATAATGCCGTATAATCGTCAAGTCAGCCATACAACAGAATTGCCGATATTAGGGACGCATTATCCGCCCGCTGGCTAATCAAGCCTTTCTGTTGGAACACGTAATCAGTGGAAAATTCTATATTGAATTAGAGATTTTCGGGGATCAAAACGATGTGACTTATTTAACAAATTTCGAAAAAAGGAAGCTGGCGGGTATATATTTTCGTATATTATTTTAAAAGAATCAAAATAAGAATATAAAAAAAAATTAACAAAAAATAGACCCCACTCAAAACGCACTAAAAAGTAAAAAATAACTGTGTCATTTAGATGCTTTAATTTACTTAAGCATATCTTTGAAGTGGGTGCCAGACAAGTATAAGGAACATTTATTTTACGGAGTAAAGCAGTTTGTGGGTTCTAGGTAACGCCCTTAAAGTAGAAACCTTGGCTGGCACCGACTCCTAGATATGCTTAAGTATATTAAAGCAACTGAATGTCACAGTTATATTTTACTTTTTAGTGAGTTTTGAGACTGTTCTATTTTTTTGTTAAAAATTATTATTTCTTACTTTTTAGTGATTTATCGCTACGTAACGTACTTGTACTATACTGTCATAGTATATTATACGGCACTAATAGCCGAAAAGCTACCGAAACCGAGACAGAGACCGAAATCGCTGTAAGCGTGCCTCTAAAATTTGAAGACAGGAGGATCCTAACATGATGACAATAGGACTTGGAAGTACGCCCTTTGTAATAAAAAAAGAATTATCAAAATCGGACAACTCTGGGAAAAAGTTATGCGTGGTCATACATAAAAAAAAATATATACGTATCGAATTGAGAACCACCTGCGTCTTTTTTCGTCGGTTAAAAAAGATTTATGTTTATTAAATATTGCATATCTACTTATAATTACATTTATAGTTAGAACAAACAAAAATAAAAGTTAAAATAAAAGAAGATATTTATAAAAAGTATAAGCCATCTAATTGTTCACCCAAAGGTAAGGTGCCCAACACATTGGCGCTGTTTGAACAGCAAAGCTTATTCTGAGGGCCAAATAAGTACCAGAACGTTGGTCACCAAACACTTGGACCAGTTGTTTGAATAAGATGTTATATTCATAGCCTGAATTAGTACGTAAGCCTCCATTTCTCTTAAAAATGTTGAAATCTTAACCTATTAGGCTATCACCGCTTCCAAGCAGAAGATAAATAGAGACACCATCTCGAATTCCGTTATAACAGCTTCGGGTGCGATAAAAATACAAAACTGAACTCAAATTTGAAATGTTGACGATACTGGTTGATTCAGATTTTGTTTTGAGGACGGGGATGCTGGCATCCTAAACAAACTGTCGTTTAAACTTGACCTACGCAAACAGAATCGAGTTTGAAAATGGAAACGCCATTCAGAAACGGATTTGTAATTCCAACTTTAAAATACACCATAAATTAGACATACAATTACACAGGATCGGATGTGCTGTGATCTACTTTGCTAACATCAGACGACCGAACGTTAACGCGTGACCTTTAATTTTGAGGCAGGCTCTCAGAGCCTCTTGATATATTGCAAATCGTATTTGTAAACAAAGAACGTATGGCATTACGATTGGCCAGCAACCGTATGAAGAAGGCATTGCTTCTACCAATCACAAGACAGAATCCCGTGGACACGGAATGTTCTTATTGGCGATAAAAAATTTTAGCGAAAAAATTTAAAAAATTCAAAACGCACTAAAAAGTAATGGATAACTGCGTCACTTAGTTACTTTAATTTACTTAAGCATGTCTATGAAGTCGGTGCTAGCGAATGTATATGATATATGAAAAATATCTACTTAATTATAGATAAATTTGTTTATGACCAAAAATATAAATGAAAAATTGAATTGTTTTCGTTTGTGCAATGCATTTTCCATTCCAAAATGCCTATTCTAGGCAAAAACTCTGTGCACGTCGGTGCATGAAAGAGAGATAGAAAGAGTTCTAGCGTTCTACGTTCTGTTTGTACTATGTATCTGTGGTTCTGCGTGACGTTTGAAATTTTATAATACAGATAATAAGATAGCTCTGCAGGGCGAAGCGATCTACGTTTACATGGGGTTTTTGAGTGCCCAAGCAACCAGTGGTTAGGGCTCCAGAGTGGAAAACCTCCTAACCATAAGCGCCGTTTCATGGACTACTGTCTTCTGTATCCGACCCTCGGTATACCAGTTTAGAGAAAGCTTCTTAAGATGTTGGTCGAAGCTTATTTTATTAGAATTATTAAGTTTAGTATACGATTTTCATCTTTTATTTCTTGTCTTCTATAATATTTTTTTTTACCCCATTGCTAACTGCGGAGGGTCACAGGTAGAGATCTCTTATAGATATAAGTGGTTCCTTTTCTACTATTTTTTTTTCTTAAGCTTGCAATATTTGGTACAAAATAAATTAAAAATAAGTAAAAGTAGTAAAAATTGTTTTCAGGTATTATACACGAAATAAACACATACACAGTCGTACGCACACACGCATGCCCGCATGCATGTGTATACATACACTTAATGGTATATTATTTTTATTCTCTAGTCTACTTTTTTACATTTGGCAGTTTCGGTTGAATTTCCCATTTTTGATTCTTACCAAGACATGGTTATTTTAATTTAAAAATAAATTCCGTATTGAAATAATTTAAAGTGAAATCCCGTAACAAATTGAATGTTTTATAAGAGGCTAGGAAATTAATCTTTGGAGAGATTTTTTCTGTAGTCATGTAAACAGAAAATGAAGTGCTTCTGCGTCTCGGAGGAGGTCCTCAGAGACTCTCGGCGGCCATTTTTGTTTTCTAATTTTCTTACAATTGTGTTGAAGCCATTTACAACTACTGCATCAAACTTTGACAGCGGTATAAGTTTACTTAGATTAAAAATACTTGATTAATTTAAAATTGTAATTAATTAATAGTAAATCTAATTATTTTATTTCGTTTATTTGTTTAATTACATACAATATGATGACATTTTATTTTATTATAATAGCAGTTTTGACTTACGATATGCAAACTAAAATATTATTTATGTAAAGACGACAGCCTCTGTGGCGCAGTTGTATGCGTGGTGAATTTATAAGACGGAAGTCCTGGGTTCGATTCTCGGGGGGTCAGATTGTGATTTTCTTGATTTGTCTTGGTCAGTGACAAAGACGTACCTACAAGCGATTAAGCGTTTCGGTACGATGTCGTGTAGAAACCGTCGGGTATGAATTTCATCCTACTTCTAACAAGTTAGCCCGCTTCCATCTTAGATTACATCATTACTTAACATCAGGTGTGATAGCTTGTAGTAAATAAAAAAGTATGATCTTTTTACTAAAAAAGTTGCATATACCTACACATAATTAACAGCCAAAATGGTTTATATTTTTTATTAACATTAATAATAAACATAACTTGACTTATTACACGAAAAACTTTTTTATTTTACGTTTAGCTACAAATTGAATGGTTGCCAATTGCAAACCTTTGCAATTATTATGTATGTAGGACATATAAATAACTAGCAGTCTGTTCCGGTTAGCCAATCTGCTGTACCGAATAATCCTTTGGGCAGTGCTAAAAAACACTTACGATAGCACGTCCTGCAGAGGTAACAGGCTCTTCGGCTGGCAAGCTGCTGCAAACGTTCGATGCTAGATTCCATATTACGTATAATAGGTTTATTTTATCTATATTTAGCCAGTCGCTGAGACTTTTCAGTGCTAGACTCTCTCACACGTCCTGCAAAGTTAATAGCTCTTTAGCTGGCAAGCCACTGCGAACGTTCGGTGCTTGATTCCCTATTACGTATGTCCGACATACTACATACACTGGGACATTTTGGTGCTATATTCTCTAGCAGATGCTTGCTATCTATATGCTCTTTCATTCTCAAGACGCCGTCCATGCTCTAAAGAAGTATCTTTTATTCGGCGTACAGTGGCCACTTTTGTCTGAGATGTATGTCTTTTTGTTTTAGTATTGTAGAGTCTTATCCTCAATACTTTTCGCAGCGCACTCAATTAAAGCGATTCTTTTTACAATTTTGATTACATAATTAATTAATTACATAATTCGTATTTAAGTAAAGATGCATAATTAGTTTTGGAAATTTGTATAGCCTATGACACTTCACAATAATGTAGCTTCCTATTGGTGAAATAATTTTGAAAATTGGTCTAGTAAATCTAGACATAACTCCTTACAACGTCACAAGATCACATACTCACAACATCACAAACTCACAAACTCTTCCTCTTTGTAATATTAGTATAGAATAGCAGTGCTCGCGGACTCCGTTCCGCGTTAGAAATTATATTCATACATCCAGGCACGGTTCACTTATCTGTCACTGTCGCTTCTGGTTTGATAAATTCAAATTGAAATTAAATTATTTTAAATAGAAACAAATAGTATCTTTAGAAATAAATAAATACCTTATTTCCCTTGTAGGTATATAGCTGGTAACAGCTCCAACGATTTCCAAGAAAATTTTGAATTCAGAGACTTTCGGAGGCGAATAATCTAGCTATGTTTCTTTCTTATTAAATGTTAATATATTAGTGTTATGAAGATGGAAGAACTTACACGGCATTATTATGTAATTTGAATTGAAATATAATTTACAAAATAAATAAAAGCAAAGCAAACCTCAGTTAACCAGGTACTATTTACAATAATATTCATTTTTTACTTTTCTCCTCCCTCAGCCAATTAAACTTGGTCCAGAAACTTAGCAAGTTACCCATGACACCGATCACCTCTTGTAAGGGAGTCAAGATTAAGATAATTTAACGATATAAAATATTATTAACAAACAAAAATCTAAATGCTGTAGATTTACTATCTCTAGCCACTCGTCCAAGCATGAGAGTGCTAAAGGGGGTGTGGTCCAATAAATCGGAGGAATAATTCATTTTTCCACTCGATAGACTTCGGGAGACTATAACTCGGCACTTTCGGAAGTCTATATAACGGCATCTAGTAGAAACAGGACGGAATACACGCAAATCATTTAAATCTTTACGTTAAATTCATGTCGAAATTTCTGCCGGAAAATGAGAGCATCATAAATAATTTATTTTGAGACTTAGGTTATTATAAATTATACAAATAAAACTTTATTAATTAATATCATTAAAAAGATCACTATTCAAGTACGTATGCGTAAGTATAGTGTATGTGTGTGCGTTGTACCTACATAATATAGGTATATAATATGTACACACCAATACTTTATACCTTTCAGAACTAGTAATTAGACTAGTTTGTCCAAATCTTAATCTTTCTCTCTTATATTTGACATTACGCACCTTCGGTGCAACAAAGTCGCAACTGCTCATTTCTTAATTTTACAGGAGAAGAGTTTTAAGTTTTTTTTTGCATATATTTCCTCATTTCTGGATTACTATCTATAGTAGGTGTAAAATCTTTATAAAACCAATTGTTCATTTTGTTTGCTATAGTTCTACTTAAAAATCTTTTATTAAATTACAAAAAATATCCTATTAAAAGACGAAACAAAAAAAAGTGTCATGTATAGTGACTTTGTTGCATCAGAATTTATTTAGTTTTATGATATAAGCTATGTTGGGTAGGGTAAGGTTTTAAATGAAATCAAGCGTTTTAATCAAACGTAATTGCATACTTTCAACTTAAAAATCAATACTAATATAAAAGTAAGTTCAAACTTAAGCAAAATCTGATTTGAAATTGAATTTAATTTGAAAAAGCTGATATTAAATTGGGTATTGAAAATCCGATGGCATGCGTCGTAATTTGCTGGTTCCTTGTCGTCAGATATACACTTTAGACTATAGTAACAGTGTAGTTCAGCTACAGTCAAACATCCATCTTTATACTCTCTTAATAAACTGGTTCTGATATAGTGGCTTCCCATCCTAGGGATCAAATTAATAAATGGTCACATACAGATAGTATTATTATTTCAGCATCCAGCCGTGACTGTTTTCCGTGCCTGTTATCTCTTGGTATTATTTTATTTTCTGTTATAGTTATTTCACTACCTTTGAAAACTAAACACATCCTACTTTCTAGTAAATAGAATGTAGGATGTGTTTAGTTTTTACATTTTTTATTCACATCTCCACCTTTTCGAATCTTGATAGTACGGAATTCAGGCTCAACTTGCTTTACTCAAGAAGCAAGGAAGTCACGCTGTGTTTGAAAAGAATTAAGGTCCATTATGTCTTAAATATTACATTCCTATCGTCTGTCAAAACCTTAGTTGAACAAGACAATTGGAAGATAGGTACTGGTACAAGGTAGATGAATGCTTTTTTTCGGAATGGCTTTAACTCTAGTTAACGTATAGGTTTAACCAGTATTTTTTTAATTACTGGTCTCTGTCTCTCTATTGTCTGGTTTTATTGCCATTGACTTTGATTTGGTCCTTTTTAGACTTTGTTACAATACTTGCTTGTTCAGTACTTGTTTGTTCAGTACTTGCGTGTTCAGTACTTGCTTGTTCAGTACTTGCATGTTTAGTACTTGGTTGAATATTCTCAAAGGCTGCATTATGATATACAATTAATAAATTAGAAACAGTTTGAAGCGAGATAATTATTGCAGATTTAGAGTGCGTGGAACTTTTAGCTCCAATTTGCTTAGTTAATTATAATAATGTTGTGTCAACAAAAACACATTTATAAAAAATGCCTGTGTAGTGTGGTGGCTGCGTACACACACACACACACACACACACCAACGTTGTAACGAATGTCGACTAAGCATTTTGTATAGCGACGGCGGGCGGATTTGCCCGCAGTATAATTAGTCGTCAACGGGTAGCCAGTAAGGGTCAACGTGTAAATAAATAATAGTGAACAGTCTGTCTGGCTACTCATTTACTGACCTAACCCTAGCAGAGCACATAACAACCAAACAACCCCTAAAGTGGTGACCCCGACGTGATCGCTAGTGTTCAGTGTTATACGGACGACTCACAAAATCAAGAGATGGCCCAACCTGAAATTTCCGGAGTATCTGTGGCCGCCAGAATACCCGAATTTTGGCCGGACCTGCCTAGGCACTGGTTTATCCAGGCAGAAGCAGTGTTATATCCGCAGAAAATGTCAGATGAGCAGAAATTCCAATTTGTAATCTCAAAACTTGGGAAGGAGGTAATTCAGCAAGTCACAGACATCTTGGTGAGACAGCCGGATACGGGGAAATATGAATTATTAAAAAAACGATTGCTAGAAATTTATGAGGAGTCGGAAAATAGAAAAATCCAGAAACTGATTTCGGACATGGAACTCGGCGACCAGAAACCGTCGCAATTATTAAGAAAGATGCAAGAACTAGCAAGCGGAAAGGTTACTGACGAGACCCTGGCCATTCTCTGGCAGAACCACCTGCCAGGATGGGTACGAGGCATTTTAGCGGCGTCAGATATTAAAGAGATAGACCATTTAGCACGAATAGCAGACAAGGTCACAGAAAACGCTATGCCCATGCAAGGAGTGTCAGCAATACAAACTTTACCGAGTGACTCTGCAAATATAATCGCCGAAATACATAAGCTAGGGGAACGGCTCCAGAAAGTTGAAAATTACCATCGCAGCGGCAGAAGGAGCCGATCCAGAGCACGGTATACTTCCAAGACACGCAAATCTAGTGGTAGCCGGAAGAGGACACCGGCAGACCCGGACTGGCTCTGTTATTATCATCACAAGTACAGAGCCAGAGCAAACAAGTGCGTACAACCTTGCAGCTGGAAGACGGCGGAAAACTAGATTCGGTTGCGTCTGCGGCGGGAGGCTGCGACCCGTGTGTTAACTACCGCTTGTGTATTACTGACGAAAATACTAGATTAAAATTTTTAATTGATAGTGGTGCAAACGTGTCAGTGTTACCCCGATGGGCAGTGCGCGGGAAAAATCGTGTGTGCGTTGATTATAAACTATATGCCGCGAATGGGACACCTATAAAGACATTTGGATTACATAGTTTAGTTTTAAATTTAAATTTAAGAAGAGCTTTTCAATGGACATTTATAGTAGCCGAGGTAAGACAACCTATAATAGGTGCCGATTTTTTGTCTAAGTATAAGTTAAGTGTAGATTTTAGTAAGCGGAAACTGGTGGATCAGGTAACAAATTTTAATATTGTAGCTAGTATTTCAAAGTGCATGGATAGCTCAATAACAACAATTTATAATAACCACCCATATTACGATTTGTTAACTAAGTACCCAGAGTTAACGAAACCGGTATCTTTTAAGGAAATCCCCAAACATAGCGTTGTTCATCATATTGAGACAAACGGTCCGCCTGTTCGATGCCGGGTGAGACCTTTACCGCCAGACAGATACGCTAAAGCGAAGGAAGAGTTTAGATTAATGTGTGAAATGGGAATATGTAGGCCTAGTAAAAGCGAGTGGTCAAGCCCTTTGCATATAGTTCCTAAGAAAAACGGACAGATTAGGCCTTGTGGGGATTATAGACGATTAAATGCGATTACTAAGCCTGATAGTTACCCTATACCTAGGTTACGTGATTTTACATACCTGCTTGCTGGAAAGAAAATATTTTCGCGCCTAGATATAAATAGAGCTTACAATTGTATACCGGTTAATGAGGAGGACATTGAGAAAACTTGTCTGGGAACTCCGTTTGGAGCTTTTGAGTTCACGCGCCTTCCTTTCGGTCTTCGCAATGCTGCTCAAAGCTTTCAGCGCTTTATGAGTCATAGCGTATTGTCAAATTTAGATTTTTTATTTGTTTATATCGATGACATAATAATTGCAAGCAATAGCGTCGAAGAGCATAGGCATCATCTGGAGGAGGTATTTAGTCGATTAGAAAAATTTGGTATTACACTAAATATCTCAAAGTGTTGTTTCGAACAAACAAAACTAGAATTCCTAGGTCACGAGGTGTCTACGGAAGGGATTCGTCCACTCGACGAGAAGGTCAAAGCCATCATTGAGTTCCCGAGGCCGGCGACCGTGGACCAACTTCGAAGATTCCTAGGTATGTTGAATTTTTATAGATCACATTTGCCAGGTGCTGCTGAAAAACAGTCTGAGTTGAATCGTTTTTTAAAGAATACAAAGAAAAATGACAAGTCAAAAATCACTTGGACCGATTTAGCCATTACTCAGTTCGACCAGTGTAAACAGAGCTTATGCGAAGCCACGACATTAACTTATCCTGCGGTTGACAAACCCTTGGCGCTAATGACGGATGCTTCAGAGTCATGTCTTGGTGCAGTTCTACAGCAAAAGGAAGGTAATTTATGGAAACCTATTGCGTATTTCTCTAAAAGGTTGTCAGACGCGCAGAAGAAATATAGTACTTATGATAGAGAGCTTTTAGCCATCTATACGGCGATAGCTCACTTCCGTTATATGATAGAAGGTCGAAATTTAACGGTGTATACCGACCATAAGCCCCTTACTTTCGTATTTTCAAAGATAGGTAGCGAAAAGGAATTACCTAGGCGGGCTAGACAGATCATGTTTATCAGTGAATTTACCACCAACATACGCCATGTTAGTGGAAGCGATAACATAGTAGCTGATACTTTATCTCGTGTGGAAGAAATTGTTTGTCCCACGACTTTAGATTTCACAGAACTTGCTCGTGTACAAAGTGATGACGCGGAATTAAGTGAATTAAAGCGAAAAATGCAATTCAAAAGCATTGTGTTGCCGGGAAGTGATGTCCACATAGATTGCGAAACATCGACAAATAAGGCTCGTCCATACTTACCGGAAGGTTTTAGGCGTATCGCATTCGACGCGATTCATAATTTAAGTCACCCTGGTATTCGTACTACTAATAAAATGGTTAGAGATAGATACTTTTGGGTTGGAATGAATAAAGATATCCGGAGATGGGCTAAAGCCTGCATAGCTTGTCAACGTGCGAAGGTGCAAAAACATACTGTATCAGATTTAGGTACTTTTGAAAGAGTAGGTCGTTTCAGTCATTGCATGATTGACATAATCGGACCCCTTAATACATCGCCAGAGGGCTATAGATACTGTTTAACAATGATAGATAGAGCTACGCGATGGCCGGAAGCGGTTCCAATTAAAGAAATGACAGCTGAAATAGTAGCAAAGGCTCTATATGAATGTTATATATCGCGTTTCGGTGTAATGGAATTTTTGACTTCGGATCAAGGCCGTTGTTTCGAAAGCAAGCTTTTTAAACAACTTATGATTCTTATGGGCATTAAGAAGATTCGCACTACAGCCTATCACCCACAGAGTAATGGGATGATAGAGCGCTGGCATAGATCCTTAAAAGCTGCACTTATGGCTAGAATGTCAACCAAAAGTTGGGTAGAGGAACTGCCAACTGTTCTATTAGGGTTGAGAGCTGCTGTAAGGGCAGACACTAATGTAAGCTGTGCCGAAATGGTATACGGAACTACTATTAGATTACCAGGAGATTTTTATAATATAAGCAAAGAAAGTTGTTTGGATAGTGATACTTACGTAGGTAAATTAAGAAGTATTATTAGGAACCTTAAGCCAATTAACAGGTCTAATAGAGACAGCAGAAAATTTTTTGTGCATGAGGATTTATATACCTGTGACAAAGTTTTTGTTAGGAATGACGCAGTACGGAAGCCTTTACAACCGCCTTATGATGGTCCATATAAAGTTTTTAAAATACAATTACCTACGCGTCAAGTGCAAATTTCGATAGATCGGTTGAAACCAGCGTATATTTTGGAGGAGAATGTTACTCCCCAAAATAAAGTGTCTGACAAAACTACTGAACGGATTACAACTAAAAAAGTCACAGTGTGTAGGAACCCTAATATTAACATAGATAGTAAAATAACACGCTCTGGCAGAGTAAGCAGACCGCCGACACGTTTTGCTTAGTAAAAATTTTACATATTCAATTGCACAAAATATATTTTAGGTACAATATTTTTATAAACTCATCAACCTCGGCGTTGAAATGAGTCATGATAAGTTCAGTGACATTTATAAAGTTTATACTATTGTGAAATTTGTTTTTTATTTGTAATTGTGTTGATATTGTGTAAGTTAGTAATCGTACAAGGAATTCGCCACTGTCAGCGAATCCATTGTTTCGATCATACCTGTTTTTATCTATTGTTTTAGAAGTTTAAGCTTTAGCGTAATGTTATAAAAAAATAATCATGTATGTTTGTTTGTTTAAAAAAAAAATTTTTTTTTTGTGTAATAAAAATTTTTTTTCTTAAATGGGTGGAGTGATGTGGTGGCTGCGTACACACACACACACACACACACACCAACGTTGTAACGAATGTCGACTAAGCATTTTGTATAGCGACGGCGGGCGGATTTGCCCGCAGTATAATTAGTCGTCAACGGGTAGCCAGTAAGGGTCAACGTGTAAATAAATAATAGTGAACAGTCTGTCTGGCTACTCATTTACTGACCTAACCCTAGCAGAGCACATAACAACCAAACAACCCCTAAAGTAGCTCCAAAATTTTCGTAATTTATAGAAAAGAACTGAGGTTTTAAAAATAGATACGTTTTTGTCGCTCCAATAAATAAGAATAAAAATGGTCATTAATATACTTATGTGGCTGTAGCTCCAACATACGTCAAACACTCGCGGGCGCGTGGGCACTACTGAATAATGAAACGTTGTCGGCCCAAAACGCATGGCAAAATCGCCAAGAACCACAAAGGCACCTGTGCCATCTAGTAGAATTTTGAGATTTTTTTCGCAGGTGTTTTGTTGCCCCAGGTATAGGCATGGTTCAGAAACAATTTGGCATACTTAGCTCGGTTTTGCAGTTATGGCTAGTTGTGACTTTGTTGCACCGAAGGTGCGATTAGCACTATCAAATAACCTATTTCCGCGAGTTTAATTAGGTTATACACTAATTATAATATCAGTGAGCAAGAGTTAGGCCTATTTCAGCTTTATTTGTTAACTGTAAAATGTTACTTTTTATGTTATTTATTTAACAAATACCTATCAAAGTTTGCATACTTCTTAATTAAATAATACGATAGATCAATATATCAAAAACCAAAATCGTAAAATACAATTTTCAAATGAAGAGAGTAAATATTTTTGTTTGAGTCGCTTTTAATTTATTAATGGAAAGCTTTTACAAAAATGAATTAATAATCACATTGCTCTATAAACTAAGCCCGAGCTTAAAATATTGAAATGGGTATGGTATATCAAAATAAATATTAATTGGAATAATCTAACTTTCAAATAAAAATTAATAACCGTTTGAACGATTACTAATAACGTTATTTCGAAACGATTTTGCTTTTGAGGTTTATTTATATAGGTGATAAAAACATTGTGATACAGATGATACTTGTAGAGTTGTGTTATTTAAAAATGTATTTTTGACATAAAGACTTACTATTTGGTAGAATTAGTAGAACGAAGTTTCCCTTGCTGCTATGCTATCATATATATTATATTATTCCTCTACACCAACGGTCATGATGATGTTTATTGCCCATATATGGTAATGGTAATGGTCGTAAGCATCCTGGAAAGTAAAACCTCAGGAGTAACATTTTCAAATCCTTATTAACTTTTACTTGAATTCCTCATGAATTTTAGATGATTTTAACCAGCGACCAGCTCTATTGCTTTTTTAATAAATAAAAACAACTTGGCACATATTTGTGCTCAGTTGGACAATAATGCCCAATTCTGTGGTCCATCATGCTCTGTGGTGTAGAACAGCGATTAGTAACAATTCTCGTGACCACGACCGCAAGAAGCGGAGACGTCATCGCTGTCCGTCAGCAGTAATTGAATCGGCAGCTACATTTTCTTTCTGCATACTTAATTACTTTACAACCTGTTCGACTTACTCTGTACGTGTCATTGCTCTGTTTCAATCACACCGTCATAAATTTAACTTGACAGATGAACGTCAAAATTCGATACCCGTTTATTCAAGTATGCTTTGTTTATAAACATTTTTGAAACGTCAAGTTTTACTGTTTGTCTTTCATGTAAAACTTCATAAACGTGCTAGAGCTAGATGGCTAGTTGAGCAACGATGAAAGCAATAATGCTCCATTCTGTGGTCGATCATGTTCGGTGGTGTAGAGGAGCCATTAGTAACAATTCTCGCAACCACGACCGCACGGGCGGAGACGTCATCGCTGTCCGTCAGCAGTAATTGAATCGGCCGCTACATTGTCTCTCTGCATACATAATTACTTCAACGAGCTGTTCGACTTACTTTGTAGGGGTCATCGCTTTGTTTCAAATGTTTAAAGGAGATTGTTTGACATTTTATCTTATACTATAGTACTTTTAGAATGCCATGAGTTTGTTTTCTTTGGGCTAATCTTTATGCCGATATCCATGAATTTTGTCAACATGAAAGTAGTAGGTAGTGGAACTCTATTGGTCCCATACAGACGGATGGTAAATCGACCACATTATAATCGGAAATTAAAAATATTATTGTAAATAAGTATATTTAAAATATACATATCTGGCGAAACAAAAAACTGTGTTGTAATACTGAAATTGAAAGAATGAATTTATTTTTTTTAATATTGCTTCACGGAACTCTACAAACACCAAGCTATAAGTATACACGAGAAGTTGAAGATTCCGAATGTAAAAATTGAAAATCGACACACGATTAAACGAAACGAAATTAAAAATCGATTTTCGGCAATCGTTCAGGAAAATATTATAACCATGTTATCTTCAGAATCGAAGATTCCAATTTGCATTGCAGATACCTTTCGTATTCAATTTACAATCAAGT
The DNA here is from genome assembly GCA_034621355.1 of Mycalesis mineus. Lineage (NCBI taxonomy): Eukaryota > Metazoa > Arthropoda > Insecta > Lepidoptera > Nymphalidae > Mycalesis > Mycalesis mineus. Next base: position 1,581,991 of record CM067896.1, read on the forward strand.
AAAATGGTCGGTTGACCTCTTTCAAGTGAACAGAAGGCCAAAGGTACATTTTTATGACTAGTAGTCTCTTAGTGGTTGTTTGACCATCGCTCCTTCACTACCTACGAGTAGGTACATGGTATTATGAAAAAACTCTTCCGCCGTATCTGATAGTCCGAATGTCTCTCTGTCTATTCGCGTTTAAAAACTGCTGAAAACATTTGCCTGCAATTCATATTAATAGATAGAGTGAATTCTAAGGTTATGGCATCATTTACGTTTGAATCGGTTGAAATATAACGATATTTATTGAAAGTGTCAGAAATGCCAATCGCCTGGGAACGGGAAAAATAATTATTTTTAGCATGTTTTAACTTCTCCATCGATCTAAAGGACATAATATCCTGTACAAATAATCATAGAACAGGAAATAAAACTGAATCAAAAAGCGGACAATATTCATTTATGGTGTTTTTTCCTTATATTTTAGACAAGAAATCTCTCTCCAGTAATAGTTTCCAGAATAACGCCAACATTAAATAAAAAAAGCATTTCGACAACAAACCAACAACTTGTCTTTCTCTCTACCAACCGAATCATAAAAGCCGTGGCCCAAAGCTATTACAACGATTGCGCTAATAAAGAACAATATAAAATATCAAAAGACCCACAGTCTCTACATAATTCATTTAGAGGAATTGACTTTCTAGCCAGATTCAATTGTACAAAATTTTAATTCATGTTAATTTTTGGTTTGAATAGGACTGAGATTCTCTTTTACCATTACACTGCGGCCATTTAACTGTTAGACGTCCAGTCGTGACCACGTTCCATGAAAATGGATCGAAATACATTATTTTGTCAAACGGCTCTTATTAATCTCCCTAAAACTGTAAAACGCATTCAACAGTTTGAGTAATTTTTAAAAATTTAATACATGTTTTGTAAGTCGAATTATTTGTTTAAAATATTTTGTTGCTTTTAGGATGCTCTACATTTGCCACATCTATTTAAGTATTAATTAATGAATTTCTTTGATATTATGATATAAAAATATTGTAACAATTACATCCACATACATAACTATTAATTTTAGTCATTCACATTTTTTTTAATATTTATTACATTTTTGTGACAGCAAATATTCAAAAACATTATAATGTATACCTTATTTCTTTTATATGTTAAAGAACATTGTTAGTTTGTCACAACTTTCGCAATTGTTAAGCTTACAATATTAAACGATAACGTAACTATAAACCTTTTAACTGTTAAGTTTACCGGATTGTTAGCATCCAATGGAAACGCGGCCACTGATTCGTGTTCTTTGTTATTATTACAGCGACTGCCGATGATTGGTTTATTTAGGAACAGCTTCCCAAACTTTGTTGTTTTTGCGTTTCCAAAGGTCCCGCGTGTCTTCATCGGGGCCCTTGAATTTATGATATTAATTCCTTTTGATTTTGTTGCCGTTGCAAACCGTAATTTATTCTTAGGGGCGCTTAGATAAAGACGGTTTATTGCTTTAATGTAATTTTGGTGAGTTTCTTGCTTTGTATTAATGTTGAAAGACTAATCTTTTTGTTAGTGTGTTTCTTGGTAAGCTGCTGCAACAGTAAAACACGGTGGAAAGAGAACTTGGTTTTTTTGAAAACTGCCTGAAAAATTGGTGAACCCGTGATTAGCCTGTGTATACTTGCGTCTGTTTGTGGTATTGTAAAGCTCAGACGGATGGTTTTCATTAGAAATCTTTCAAAATAAGTGGGACTCGAGACTTACTTAAATTAGATTTTCGTTTCAGTATTCGGGCGTTAGAGTTTCAATCCGATACCGTATAGAACATGCAATCAAATCTAGTTAAATGTATACTTGTATGAAATCCGCTTAATGATAACTATTGAAATAATTGGGTGTTATGTTTATGCAAATGATATTAATTCACACTCAATTATTATGCATATCTGTTTAATTGTAGTGTGTTGTGATCGATTCAGAGATTTATTGCTTTAAGTCCTGAGAGGAATACTCAGAGCTCGTGTGATTACATCGTTTGCTTAATATCTTAATACCGGATTTGTTATAAAGCTATGCCTACAGTTTTACCCGCGTACTTACCGTCATTGTCATTTTTAGGGGTTTTCTTTTCACTAACTTTGTATCGGTTTTAATAAATACTCCGTTCTACGATCCACAGGAAAAAGAAAAGTTATTCCTCTCTATAACATATTTCTTCCTATTCTTCTTCTCCTTCTTTAATGAGATTTAATGTATCACATGTTTCTCCTACTTCCTTTTCTCCTTCTTTGAAGAGATTGTGGTGTGTTTTGTTTGTAACTATTTGTTGTTACTAAAGCTTAGTGTGAAAGATGAACATAGAAAACAAGTCAGATTTGCTCCACTTTCACTATATAGTAAATAGTAGAATAAGTTCTGCAATTACTATCTATCATTTGTGGAAGAGTAAATTCTAAGTAGCTGTTATATAATATTCTAAAATTGAGTGCCCTATTTTGTTCGTAAGAGGCCATTTGCAATTCAAACAGCGGCCGCATCTTGTCCGAAGTTGTCATTGATTCATGAGATCAGCATTTCACTCTGAGATACTTCTGATTGTTATCTGAGACGCAACTTATGCGATGGAATGTTTGCGGTTTGTCTGACTAAGCCTTTGTTATTGATTAAGAGTAGTTATTAGTCAAATGGATGGTATTGGTCAACGTATTGTGGTTCTCGAGTTTGAATCTAGTTAGGTTTGACACAAACTGTCGAGGCGACATGTCGTCTTCTGCTACACGCTGTTGTCTATGTCTCGCTGTAGAAGACTACGAAACCGTACCCTAATTCTTTAAAAAATAGATCAGCCTTGCTTTATGGCGGGCTAACTTGTTAGGAGTAGGACGAAATTTACACCCCACGATGTTTCTACATGACATCGTACCGGAACGCTAAATCGCTTGGCGGTACGTCTTTGTCAGTAGGATGGTAACTAGCTACGGTGAGCGAAAGCCTCCCACCAGCCAGACCAAGACAAATTAAGAATAATGCCGGGAATCGAACCCAGGGCCTCCGTCTTAAGAATGGCGCAGTGGTATGCGCGGTCATGCTTTCTGTATTCTGTTTTAGTTAAGTCAAGTTAGCCCGTGACTGTTATTACACTTGATGGTAAGTGATGATGTCATCTAAGATGGAAGCGAGCTAATTTGTTAGGAGTAGGAAGAAATCCACTCCTAACAAATCCACAAATTTTGGTTCTACACGACATCATACCGTCCAAAGTCTCTCACCAGCTAGACCTGGACTAATTAATCTCAATCGACCCCGCCGGAAATCTAACCTAGGACTTTTGTCTTTTAAGTCTACTGCGTATACCACTACGTCACGGAGGTCGTCGGTTATTACAAGAGATGGTTTGCGGAACCAATCCTAAGTTATCTGCGTTTTTTTAGGCTAGAAAGAAATTCCGTAAACCATACCTTTTTGAGTGACAAATGAATTAATGAAAAACCTACAATATCATACACAAACAGACAGCCAAAACTTAAAAAACAATTTTTTGTCGGGGATTAAAAAAAGTGAAGTACGTAAATCCTTTCCGAAAAATTGCAATTCTGCAAGTACAATTCACTTTACTGATTAAACATCAACGCGGTTCCCTAATTAATTGTCTTGTTTTCTTTGTGAGCCAACCATTTGCAATTCAAATGTCGGCATGTTGTCCAAACTTGAGGTATCTTGTTCATTCATGAGATAGCCTTATCCATAGAAGGGATTACGCCTACGTGTCCTTATCACAAGTAGGTAGATAGGCACCTCTTTACCTTTATGTTGTACGAAAATCGTATTGAACTGCCGAGTACTAAACTTAGCAGTTTGTTGTAGTTCGTCTTTCTTGTTGTTAGGGGAAAGTGGGGTATATGGGAACACCTAACTTACAACCCTGTAAAATAATAAAAGGAAGTCATAAGTGTAATCTACTTTTATTGCAACATGAACTTTATTAATCTAGCTACAAACAAATCAACTCAAAACTCTTAGAATTAAACTTTGTAATAAAGAAAATAGAGAAAATCAAAAACATTGCCGTTCGCATTTACCCGATATCGTGTAGGGTAATTGAGATCAGTCCGCGGGGGAAATACGAACGATATGGGGAAATTGCGAACGACATATTTAAGTCTTAATAAAGTACTATAATTATTTAGTTTGGCATAAATCACAGACGTAACCCCTACTGCATTGGCCACTGTTACATTGATCATGTGCCCAGTTGTTGCAAATGACGCACATGATCCAATCTTCTATGGGCGGAGATTCATATCTTTCATTGCAAATTATGCAGAAATACTCCTTTTCATTTTCATTTCCTTCAAATACCTTCTTTAAATTTCTGACCTCTTTCCGCTTTAGTTGTGGCTTCTTTTAGTATTCTTAATCTTCTTCTTATTCGTCTTTTAATAGTTGTGGTTTTAGTATTCTTTTTCATTACAAACTTCTCTTTTTTAATTTTCCTTTTAATTTGTCTTTTCTCTTTTCCTCTAATTGATATTTTATAGGTGTGCTGGACAAAATTTGCGAATGTTTTTTATTTCTTCTGAATGAATGGTTGTTGTGGAAATGACAGGTATATTTGTTATTTCAGAAAATAGCACAGGAACTGATGGAGGAGTAGTATCAAGGGTCATATCCATAACAGTTTGAATTATAAGATCAGAAGCAGCGGCATTTTGACTCACTCAGTAGTTTCAGTCCAGGTTTGCTCAGCTGGAGTTTTACGCATGAAAGTACTTGAGTCTAAAGTTTGACTGACGTTATATTCGTCTGATAACATATTTTCAAAACATTATTTAAACTTGTAGGTGTCCATAGGATGGATTCCAGATACTTTAAACTTTATACTTTAGACTTTGGTGTTATGCCATAAAAAGATTCACAGCAACCGAGAATATATACTTCTAACTGGTCTTCCTGATTTTTATTAAAAACAGTGTAACGACCATTTTTTGGCTTCTTAAAAACTTCTTGCTTAACTTTTTACGTTTAAATAATGTTGTTTTTAGTACTGAATATTTGATCGCTGCTTTGCCCAAAGTAAGCTGTTTACGTCTAACATCTTGTATTGCACGGTGAAGATTTTCAGGTCTAGGCATCTAAAACAATTTCAAATATTAGAACACTTTACATCATCAATTAAGTATTGGGGGTAATTAGGAACGTTCACATTTACCCTCATGATGCCGTTCTTAATTACCCGAACTTGAAAAGTTGAAACAAAATGACCGTTATTCGCGATATTATCGACGATGAACTTAAAACTACTTGGAATTTATAAATAGATAGTACATGTAAGATGGCAACAAAATATGTTGTCATTAACCTCAAAAATATACTTTTTACGCTAATTTTAACTTACGACAAAAATTGTAACAAAATTACGTGAAAGATTGTTTGACTCACCGTGACGAAATGAGTGCATCCTCTCACTCACGCTTTTGCGGCCATACTAAGGGACGGCAAGCACATCGGATTAGATGTGTGCAAGCGGGGTAGTGCGGGGGGTGTATTTGATATTCAACTGTTCTCAATTACCCACCGTTCACAATTACCCCACCTTCCCCTACACGTGTGTCCACTTGACGTTGTGTACGACTGTCTTTTGGTGTAGTTCATAGTTTGTTCGCATATCATAAGGTCCAAGGTTTAAATTATACATATACAGCACGTGAAATAATCCACACTAACATAACTTTTACAAAAATTTCCCTCGAGCCAGCTACCTCACCCTACCTAGAATTTGAACAAATTATGGTAAAAAATCCTTTACACACGATTTTTAAAATTACAATCTTTTGTCACTTTTAACGGCCTCCGTGGCATAGTGGTATGCGCGGTGGGTTTATAGGAGGATACAATAGGAGGTATATTCGCGGAGGTTCAGGGTTCGATTCCCGGCGGGGCAGATTGAGATTTTTCTTAATTTGTCTTGGTTTGATTGGTAGGAGGCATTCGTCGTGGCTAGTTACCACCCTACCGGCAAAGACGTACGGCCAAGCAATTTAGCGTTCCGATGTCGTGTAGAAACCGACAGGGGTGTGGATTTCATTCTACTCCTAACAAATTAGCCCGTTTCCTATTAGATTGCTCTTCACTTAACATCAGGTGTGATAACATGGAAACAAATGTCTTTAAACTAAACTTAATTCCAATTCACTACAAAGATAAAATTTAGAATTTTCTTTACTAAGGTACAATAAGTACGACAATAAACGTATGTCGAATCCAGGACTTCTCAGATTAGGTTGACTTTTCAAAAGTGCTTGTACAATAATCTTTAATAAAAAATTTAAACTGTAGCGAGTATTTTCAACATTATTAAAATATAAATGTTTTGCACACAACACTTTTGCTTCGAAACTAGTCGGGCATACTCCGACAAAAGTGCCGTGAGTTTCAACCGTTTTTATTTTAATAATATAAAATTCTGACTTTTGAAACGTAGCTTTAGACTGTTTGTAAGTGACTTTACCACCGACTCAAAAAACAGATTGTATACGACTAGGTACTGAGTATAATATTTATTTGTTAAACAAAACTTACCGTACCTCGACACGTGTTATTGTAATTATTACTTAGCTATGTCGGGAGAATTACATTAATGTAATATTACAAAAGTTGGTCGGAAGGAAAACCACTAACATTACTTTAACGAGTTAGGAGCGTGTACAAAATCAAACAGCTTTGATCGGTGACGCGAGCGTTCACGAAACAACGACAACTTTGGACAAGATGGCGTCTCACATTTGAATTGCAAATGGCCGCCCGCTAAGGAACAGGATAATAAATTTGTTTCAAACGCTGTTTATGTTTAACTCGGCGATGAAAAAATGTGTTACATGGGATAATAGAATAAGTGGTTAACTTTAGTGTTGACTTTAATTTAATCGCTTATGCTCTTAATAAGGATTGCCTTTTTAACATTTTGGTATTGTACCATATGCCACACCAGGTTATAGCCTGGTTACCTACCTGCCTAAGACCTCCTTCAACATAAATCCCAAATTTCAAAACACTGTCCTGACCACATTTAAATTGGATTAGTGGCGTCATCATGCGAACGAAATTTAGTTCCGTGATTATCTATACTAAAGCCAAACTCAATTGAGAATGCTTGTCAACAAACAAATTAAAAATGAAGGTAGGAAATGCAACACATTTTATGCCTAATAAATTTAAAATTATGTTTTGTTTTTTATAAATTCTTATTTAAAGGATATTGAATATATTAATTAATTTTAAGCTTACTAATCTAATTTATTGCCATGAGTTCATCATTAACAAGTTACCTAAAAAAAATAGGAGTAAAATGACTAGCGATTTCTACCTTCATTTTTAATTTGTTTGTTAACAAGCATCAATCAATCGAATTTGGCCTTAGTATAGAAGGGAAGGCTAAGTTAACCTCAAAAAAGCACGGCGTGCTTAGTAGAGCTAAAAGATACTTTGCGCCCAAGCAATACTTCTGCTTAACAAGGCGTCCACATATGGAATACTGTTCCCATCTGTGGGCCGGACCGCCGGAGCACCGCAGTACCAACTCCTTCCGTTCACCGTATTCAAAAGCAGGCAGTTCGACTTGTTGATAATCCCAATTATCACTGTAAGCCAGCTAACTCAACCAAATCTGGTAGGATTCTGCTAAAGCAGCTTTGGGTACTTGTTCTATAATGGAGCTTACTAAATGTTAATAAAAATTATAAATCAGCTCCTCCAATTGCGAGGTCTTTGATGGCACAAGCAACCGGTGGTAAAGGCGCGTCGTTCCAAGAATTACTGCCTTCTTTATCCAACTTGACTTAAACTACCATCGGAACAATAATCATCGACTCAACATTTTTATTACTTAAATAGAGATTCAGCAAATACATGAAAATATATTATATTGTCTTAGTAATTTCTCTTTTAAGTGCGCGCTCGTTTTATTTGAAGTTGTTTGTATCCCCAAAGGATGTCAACTCTTTGACGGGCCTTTGATATAAAATAAGTAATCAAAATCGTCAGCTATTTACTGTTGAGAAATCCGTCTAGACTTTATCTACCATATCGGAGTTGTTTGTGTCTAGACTTTATATATTTACGGGCCTATTTATTATAATTATGAGGATCGACTTCTTTACGCACCGATTTACTCTTTGTATACATTATTCATTCATAATAAAATGAGATTCATCGAAAAAATATAAAAAAAAACAGTACACGACTTTATGCCCTCTGAAGGGCGCCTTATTCAATTAATTGTGACGTCACAGAGCCTATAATCAGTAGACAATCACGAAGCTTTAACGATAGTTCATCTGTTTAATTGTAGTAATTCGTTTAGAAATTGCGAGGTCGGAGATATATATACCTACATGGAATATGCGTTTCTTTTTCAAGACAGTCTTGGTAGTACTGAATTTCTTTGCGATATGGGTTAAAGTAAAGAGCCACGTCCGGTTGCTGGGTGATACGTGCGTAAACTTCAAACAAAATTTTAGTATGTAGCAGTTAGTTTGTAATTAAAAAGTTAACAAAACAAAGCGTTAACTTAAAAAGTATTAAGGACCTAATCCAATTTTCGTGAGGGTGTATGATTAGGGTCGTTTTTCGTCAAAATATTTTAAGGAAAGTGCAAAACGCCTAGAGGCGACTATTACGTTTGCCAAAGTTCGCAACGTTTGACGGGCGCCTATTAAAAGTTTGGGGAACTTTGTCCGTTTCCGCACTTTTCGCAAATCACATACTCGCATGCAGGTAAGAGTATACTTTCCGTTGAGTTGCGAACGAATAAAGTAGCTCTCAAAATTTAGAATATTTTTAAAGTGTTTTCACTACTTTTGGATGAAATTCATACTAATTTTATAAATACGATAGGAATTAGCTCTACAAAATATTGAAAGAAAAATCAAACTCATGTGATAGATGAATAAATAAATGTAAACAAATGCCTGTTATTAGAAATAATTCGCTAAATTTTGCTTATAAAACTACGAGGTTGATGTGACGTGAGGCTTAACACCAGCAACTTCCCAACTCCGGGCAGCTACTAAGAATCACATGGAAAAAAAAATTGGTTGTCTGTAAAGTCGGTTTACTGACGATAGTTGAACGTGACAATGTCTTAAGAAAATACTGATGGAATGGTAGCATTTAATTGGTTATTAAAATTTTTAATTTAAGTATATTTTTATAAATATTAATTTATATTAATAAAATAATTGATTTTGATTTTATAAATTTATATTTTAAATTTATAATAAATATATTAATTTTTAATTTAAAATTAATATATTTAATAGACGGATGTCGAACGCTGCCGAACGCAAAGGCCGATTGTGCTTCTTTGTAGACGTTCCGCGCTCTCGCTTGCACTTCAAGCCTTACATGGAATGCCTCAAAGCGAGGTAATGACGCATGACGTCATGTTTTTTCGTGCGTGCACCCGGCTCTATCGAATTATAAGACGTTGTCACGTCAAAAAGCTCAATATTTCATAACAACGCAAGGTTCGAACCCAAGACCTCGATCTAAAGTGATTTAGGTCAAACAATGGATCACCTTGTCAGTTAGGCTAAATAAAATTTACATATTGAATAGATCCAATCTGAAAATCGAACTTCGGACCTCACTTTTTCCCAATAGTGTCAAAACCGTTTTGACAGCAAATAGTGTGCATACAAATTGTTATCTAAAACGCAATAACAAACTTTCAGAAAAATATAGAGGCACGTCCATCAATTAAAAAAAGGGTAACGGAAACACAAATTTTAGAATTTCGCTTAATAAGTGGTGCTTCAATAACTGCGATGGAAAAGTTCATTTTTAAAATACGGAACCCTCGTCAAACTATTAAAAACTTTGCACTTGATTGTTTTAATTAAGCGGAACGGATATTACATAGTTTCGAAAGGTAAACGGTTTATTAACCAACTTTGAAGGACAAAGGGAAATTTCAACAACTTTCTTTTAAAATTTTAACAATGCTTTAAAAAGTATAAAAAACAAAATTAAACATTTATATAATTTAAATTGCAAAATTATGGAATGCCCTTCCAGCTTTCATTTTCCTTACCACCTACAATGTGGGTATCTTCAAGTTAAGAGTGAATAGGCATCATCTAGGTAAGTGCGTTCTACCGTAGGCTGCATCTTGGCTCACTATCAGGCGTGATCGTAGCCAAGCGCTAGCCTGCCTGCTGCGGGGCTCGGGACCCTAAGCAACCGGTCAGGGTTCCAGAGTGAGGAACCTGCTCACGATACGCGCCGTTTCAAGTTTTACCGCCTTCTGTACCCGACCCCTAATCTAAAGACCAATAGAAAGCTTTTTCTGGTTTTGGCCGAAGCTTTTTCCTAAAAGACCATTGTCTGAAACGACTATAGGAACAGAATAATTGTCGACTCATCATTCCACAAGGCGGTTGATCTTGTGAGCAAGGTCAAAGTATTTTAATAGTTTTTTCTTTTCGGCTAATATTATACGGTGTAATATAATACGTATTAATTATTATTGTTAGTTAGATCTTAGTGATATCAATGACAGACGATAATAATAATTTATTATCGTCGTCATATTGTAAAACTCCACTGATAACCGCGTCCTTCACACTGTATACAGCAATGCTGTTTGTTGTGGCTGTAAAAAAAGTACCATCGGTAGCCCTCTCCCGGACGAGGTCAGAAACAAAAGGCTCTACTACTACTGTACAAAAAACTAAGCCCTTTTAGAAAATACTGATTTTGACTTTGTTTTTACTACTGTTGACATGTTACAGAAGCTTATAGTGTCTTTGCCACCTATGGTGAATTTATGGAACTTTTCCAACTTTGCATACATAATATTTTCAGACGTACATACAAGTCTATGTTATACCTACAAACACTTTTGGAAAAAGAAAAACAGTTTTGGAAAAAGGAAATATTATGTTATTCGAAAAATTCACTTTATCATCGTATATCGTATATGCGTATAACAAAATTCCAAGGCTTAACGTGTTTGTAGGCTACGTATATAACCTAAGTGACATTATAATATTTAGTTTAAAAGTTGAGTAACAATTTACGGGCGCGTATATATTATTCGCCGCCCTCGCGTGTAGTTCCGACTGTCAAACTTCGCCCACTAAAGTGACTTCAACAACTGTTTAAACCAAGTTCTGGAGTTGACGGCACTTTGAATAATAAAAATATTTTATTATCTCTCGTGACTCTGTGGCGTACGAACTGGAGTAATTACACGTTTTGGTGTTTTATATCACCTTACGAAACGAAGAAGGTTTTTGTCTGGGGTCGTATGTTTTTTTCGATGTTTGACACAAAATTGGAGGCTTACACACGTTTACGAATATTATCTAGTAAATTTCAAATTTGGATTTTGGCTGAAGGGAAGTATATATAAAGAACACCGATAACTATATCCTAAGCCATTAAATAGTGCTATTTTTTATTACAAATTTTACTTTGACTGAAATCACACCTGATGGTAAGTGATGATGCAATCGAAGATGGGAGCGGGCTAACTTGTTAGGAGTGGGATGAAATTCACACCTCTTTTGGTTTCTTCACTACACCGTACCGGATCGCTAAATCACTAGGCGGTACGTTTTCGTTGGTAGGGTGGTAACTAGCCACAGCCGAAGCCTCCTGCCAGGCAGACCTGGATCAATTTAGAAAATATTAATTGGCCCAGCCAGGAATCAAACCCAGGAGCTCCATCTCATAAATCCGGCGCCATGGAGGCCGTCACAAATGAAAAAAATTAATTTCTTCCTGTGCAAATTGCTGTCATTGTTTTCTGTATGTGTGGTCTAGACAAACCACTTAAATATAAAATATTATAAATACAAAATAAACGTAACGTATACGTAATCAAAAAATACTTTCAGTATCCCGTAACATTCATAGACGAAGATAAAGATTATGAAAGATTACAGCAATAAAAACCTGGGCACAAACATTTTTCATTTCTCCCATCGCGAAAATAAACAAACAAATCAGAATTACCGGGAAACATAAAGTCAACGCGGCTTAAGATGCCGCCTTTGATGCGAAATACATGAAGGATAGCTTTCTTGTGTTTAGGAAAAGTTTATATTATAATCATTTAGATATTTTGTTGGTATCATTTCTTATAAAATAATAATTTTAGCCGTGTTTTGAAACATAAGGAATAATGAGTCACTTTTATTTATGCGAAAAGCTAAAAGAGAAAACGATTATAGTTCAGTAGACGGAGATCGACAGTGGCCAGATTTATAAAACTGGATCCAGGGTACGAATCTCGGTAGGGTTTTTTGAGATTGTCTGAATTGGTCCGGGTCTAGTTGGTGGGAGGCCTCAGCCATGGCTAGTTACCACCCTATTCACAAAGACGTACCGCTAAACGATTTAGCATACCGATACGATCTCTTGGAGAAATCGAAGGAGTATGTATATTATCCTACTCATAACAAGTTAGCCCGTTTCCATCTTAGATTGCATCATCACTTACCATTGAGAGTGATTGCAGTCAAGGACTCAATGATTAAAAAAATTCTGAGTAGTCCTGCCCCTGGAATTATTGTGATAATTTTTTGACCTTCAAAGGATCAGTAGCTGGTAATGATTGAGACTGACACATGCGGCTTAAGATGTTCGTTAAGGTACGAGGATATATTAATACTAACATTTTATTTCGGTAACGGTGGGCAAATCTGATACGAGACTTCATAAAAGTGCATTCGGGTTATGTGGCACTTTTCCACTAAAACCTCCTCGTTTGACACCCTGTGTATACAGGTAGGCTCTGGGCTCTTTACTTATACCAATATACTAACTCCTCTCACGAAATACAGGTCCTATAAATTAGGGGTTGTTTGTAAGAGATTGCTCCAAGTAATAAGGCCGCTATTGTTCCGACCGCCTGGTCTATTGTACTCCTTTTTTTTCATGTATTTCTATTATTATTATTTTATCTGCAATAAAGAGTTTCTTTTTCTTCTTCTTTAACAAAAAATTTCAAAAGAAGAAGTAAAATCGATGAGTTTTATAGCCCAGACCTAACTACCTGGTCGACCTACGTTTTACGAATAAGTATATAAGTACAACTATATAGAGCAGACGAGAGATATTTCGGAGTGTGCAAGCACAAAGACATCAAGTTCTAATATCATTTGAGTGGATCCAATTCATTACGGAAATCAAATAAACGTCGAGGCGCACTCAATGAAACGTCTAGAATAAATTTGTATACCTATAAGGGATTTCTCAATCAATTACTGAATTCAATGCTTGTCCCCGATTCGGGTGTATAGAGAAGGAACAACGGTCCATTTTATTAATACCCATCGAATTTCCTCTAATCTTCATTCGCGAAAAAGTCTTTAGAAAGCCGCGCTTGAGAATTTCGGTTTGGCCGGAAAAGCCGCGGAATTGCTCCTTAAAATTGGGACAAGATGATTTACGCCCGCGAATTTAAAAGGAATTCGCCTTTAGGGTGAATACGTACCGCAAAAATCCGCGTGCTCGCATAACGCTTTGTAAAAAACTATTGAAAATTATATGCACAACTATTTTACTTTTTAATTGATACAGCTATAATTAACTTAAGACAAATCCCTTTAAGTAAAATGATATACACGTATATTTTTCTATTTTTCAGGTCTCTACTTTTCAAAATAAAAATGGGTATTTTCGTAGCGCAATCCAAATGCTGCGTGGAAATACAGGTTGCCCCTGGAGTGAGCGCTGCGAAAGGCACCTCAGTGCAATGTATTTGGAATTTGTAAAACGCATGTTGATTCTGCTACGGAACTCGATAGTCCGAGTCTCGATTTCTTCTCTATATATAGTATTGTGTTAGACAGAGAAAGACGACGTAGAGACTCGCTCTATTAAATTTTGTCACAGAATCACCACGCAGAAGACCTATCTCAAACAGTAGATATCCGTTGATGACGCGGTTTTAATTCTACGCAAGTTTCTGTTGTTACGTCACAGAAGTTCATTTTTTATCTGTCTCAAGGTCAAGATAACTTGTAGACAACAAGAACGTTTCTTTGAAAATGGGAAAAAGTTTTTGAGTTTTATATCACTAATCACTTCTAAGAAAAGAATTTATAAATTCTCGTTGGCATAATAAAATCAAATGAAAGTTGAATTGTGTACATAGAATATTTTTTGAGAAAAGATATTTGTAAACGAAAATCATGCGTATACAATTCCTAGCAATACTTACTAGGCCAATTTTAAATTTATTTTAAAACAAAAGTAAATAGGTATTTTCTAAGCAAGCGCGTCCCAATATATACCACATCTACACTTACCATCAGGAGACCATGGTCAAGCGCGACTTTTTTGTACTCGTTTTTGAAATTGTGAATTTGGATCGTGTAACAGTTGTGTGCTCTTGCCCTTATAACGTCAGCGTGGCGAAATTTTTCCCACGCATTTCTTTAATATGACAACATGGTTATGAAACTAGGATAAAGCACAAGTTCGTGTTTATGTTTGTCATGCAAATTGGGCGCCACGTTAAAGGCCAGCGGCTCCCTGTGACACGTTTGATTTTGTCAATGCGCCTAGTGGAGGGTTGACCAACACGGCGCTTTTCGGTGCGGGGCCGCATTCTAGCACCTTGAACCCTAAATATCCATCAATTCTTCGAACCATGTGGTTCGAAGAATTGATGGCTTATATTATGAAATAGCAATGGGCTGGGTATGTACCCAGCTCATTTCTATTTCAGTTCTGCGACTCACTGAGCTATGTCGGTTACTTCTGTGGATCTCCTCATTTCTAATTCGATCGTAACTAAGATAAGATGTAGGCTTTACAGGTAAAATTTGTTTAAATTATCGTCACCACCACCAATTATCTTCTGTAGATTCAACATTAAATACCGAGTGTTAGATATTGAGGTAAGAAATTTCTAAGCATATTTTGTTTTCTAGAGCTTGCATTATCTGCTCGAAACTGATTACATTTACATTTAGTGATTTCTGTTTCTATCATGATCTAATTAGAATCTTTAAACTAATATAATACAGAATTGGATATTTAACTTACCAGTTAAAACAGAACACTATACTATTAAACCACTGATATCGTCAAATGAAAACTCAGCCGCCTTATCACGAATTGGATCAATTAATGAATACAGACTAAGTCCCACACAGGTCGTCGCTCCAGCAGACGCGAGGCGATTACTCTCCCGGGGCCGATTCCGGATACGCTAAGAGGGTTTTAAAAGTAATAGACTTAGAGAGCTTAAGTCATTTACTTTTATACACTTCCTTTTGTACTCGCAGGTTCGTTATTTAGTTCTGTAGCAAATAGACAAATTAAAAAGGTTAATCTGGTCGATTAGAGCTACCGGTGTGAAGGGCATGTGAGAATGTTGCAAATTTTTGTTGCTTTTTTAATGGAATGCTGCAAAGGAGAATCATGCTGTAAGAGGGTATTTACTCAGATTAGACATTGGTTTCGCATAATACCCAAAAGATTAAGGCGTTTCATTAATCTTTGGATATTATGTGTATCTAAAATTTAATTTTTGATAAATTGAAAAATATGTTCAAGTGTGGTTTATACTAAGCAATAAAAATAAAGAATAACAATTGGAAAGTATCATCATTAAACTGAAGAGCTCGTTGTGATATGATTATTTGATATTATTGTAACTTGTTTAAAATTCTTAAGGGTTCATACTAGATAGCATTAAAGGCCTAACACCTGTTGTAAAAATCAAATGTCAAGTCTGGCCGCGATAGTCATAGAGATGTGGGAGAATTCGAACATTGCGCCGGTACAACAATTTTTATATCGCATTTATTAAAAAAAGTGTTGTTAACTTTATTCAATAAAAATAAAGAATCTAGGTATGTCGATTGTCGATATTTGAACTGGCTCTTGGTGAACTCCCTATATTGTGTAGTAGATGGTTTCATAGTCATCTTGAGCTTTTCTTTCACTAATAAGTTTGGAGTATAAATTTTCAAGGCGATGTAATGTCTTTAATAATGATGAGTCTGAAGTAAATAAATGAGATAAACTGTTCCCAAGTTAAAAATATTAAGTTTCCAATAGTTTTAATAAAGTATAATGTGAATATTCATAATCACTGATTTCGAGATTTTTACCATTTCTGGTAAAAACAGTTTCATATTAATATGTTTAAGTTTATAATACATGCTATGATAGCGAATTAAGAATACCCCTATAATGCTATTCGAAAGTTTTTAGTAATACATAAATAAATAAATATTGATAAATGTTTTTGTAGTAAATATCTTAGATTTAAAACCATTTGTATTAAATGTGCTTTCAAGTGAGAAAATCCGCATCAAAATCAATCCATTCATTTAGAAGCAACCACATCACATAAACCACAAACACAAACTCATAGACACGTCATATTTGTAACACCCTTATTTTGTCGGGGGCTATAATAACAAGAAATACAATGCACTATTCATATCACACTCGCCAACCCGCATTGGAGCAACCTGGCGGATATAAGCCCAATCTTCTCTACTACAAGGAGGCTCTGTAGTGGACCATCTACAGGCTCATGAGGATGATGATGATGTTGATTCACTATGTAAAACACTACCCCATTGGGTAATGTTAATTTGGAAACAATATAACATAGTTAAATTATAAACAGTTCAGACGAGACAAGTTTAAACGCTCAAAAGTCAATTACTTTTAACCCCCGTCGTATCCCGAATTGGCCGACGGGGAATAACGTCGGTTATGATATTTACGACGTTTTGTAAATAGGGTTATTAAGACTACATATTTTACATAGGTCTCCTATTTCAATCTTTGTACATACTAACATTTTAAACACCCTAGATGATAGTATAATAATAGATCATCATTATTAGCTTATTAACGGCCCAATAAAGGGCCAGACCTCCCTTCTTATAGGAGAGGGGATATGTAGCGTACACCCACCATGCTGCTTCAATGCGGGTTGGCGGGCTTTAGTTCATAATGTCTTATTTTGTCAACGATCTGTATCTAACGCTTAACGTGCTCTCCGATGGGAAGGGAACGGGGACTTGGGGTTACACCACTAATTTCCAGACTCTCAGCTTAATATGTACAGAAAATTGCATAAAAGATTGAAAAACTCAGAATTATTCCATGACTCGACCGAGGATTCAAACCTATGATCACGTGACGTGAAGTTACTTAGACTAAGCCATATCTTAAATAAGACATATTATTCCCTTTCCTCACCGAATAGTCCTAAACGCTGTATTAAGAGTAGTTACAACAATATTCTATGGAGCCGGGAACGAACCCATAACCTCTCTTCAGAATTATAATGAAAAAATGTTAAGGGTCCCAAAAAAAAAATATGACAGATTTTGCACTCCTGAAGTGATTTTCATGTAGTTTCACACATCAAGTAAGCTTAGCTTACAACATTCAGGTATTCTTGAACTTCCAATCTCCCCTGTATAAAGCGTAGCACGTGCTAGGGATAGAAAAATAATCCTGCATCCAGGGATTAAATCCTGGACTTCTCAGATTTTTGTCCGGAACTGAACGTTAATGTGGATAATTAAGAAACGTTATAAGTATCCGGGATTTCTCCCCCGGGTAGCCCCTGTGTGCTCCGTCCAATAATTGTTCCCCGGATAAAAGGTCCTTGTTAAGAGCTTAACCAGCTCTTTCTAAGTTTTCACACCTGCTTAATGAAAAGGCGCCCTATATAAATACCAGGAGCTCTCAGCAAGTATATGATAATTACTGACTCTGGTCCAGTGGTTATGTTAGACTTCGGATCACGAAGTTCTCGGTTCTAAAATATCTAAAAACATTGAACAAGAAATTTTTGAGGCCAGTTTCACTTGAGATTATAATTTAGAGGATTCTTATAAAAATTTAAAGACGATTTCTCCAACTTCCTTCGTGTCTTCGTGAATATTTTATGTCCTCACAAAACTAAAAGATGTTAAATAAAAACAATTAATATTTTTTTATCGACTACAAGTTGGCCCTTAACTACTATCACACCTGATGTTAAGTGATGATGCAATATAAGATGGAAGCGGGCTAGCTTGTTAGGAGTAGGACGAAATCCATACCCCTTTCGGTTTCTATACGACATAATACCGGAACGCTACATCGCTTGGCGGTACGTCTTTGTCGGTAAAGTGGTAACTAGCCTCGGGGAAAGGCTCCTACCAGCCAGACCAAGACAAATTAAGAAAAATCTCAATCTGCACCGCCGGGAATCAAACCCAGAACCACCGTCTTATCCTCCGTGCATGCCACTGCGCCGCGAAGGTTGTCATAAAATATATTTTACTGTCTTTTTGTTACCACTTTCTATATATATTCACTGTAGCTAATCCTAAAATCACGGGATTAGAAACTATATTATATTTAGAAGCTATACTATTTTCAACATCTCACATATCAAAATCGGTCCAGCTGTTTAGGCTGCAGTGCGTGCCAAAGAGATGGACATACATACGCTCGAAAAACATTTCCCCTTCTTCTAATGCAGTCGGGTTTCCACGCGAACGATGTCGCAAGCGTTTGCTAGCTTCCGTATATTAAAACGCAGTTCGTCATTAAACAAAACACTGGCGGATAATTTTCAATGAAAAACCTTTGAAAACTTCGCACAAACAAAGATGTGAACTTTTTCTATCCCCCGGGAAAGTAAAGTTTCTAAACACTTTAAACATTGTCTCTTTAAAAGTCTCCGGAGGAATATTTGCTACCTTTCCAGGTAAATAAAAGAAAATGTCAAACAAGTCAGGAAGTTATTTTGTGCAGCAACTAATAGCTGCCGTACATTAGCGTAGGCTTTTGTGATGCGAGTATACTTCACTATAGAGTGACTTTTATTTTTTTTAACCGACGAAAAAAAACGGAGGAGGTTCTCAATTCGACACGTATTTGTTTTTAATGAATGACCACGCATAACTTTTTACAGAGTTGTCCGATTTCGATAATTATTTTTTTATTACAAAGGACGCACTTCCAAGGTGGTCCCATTGTCATCATGTTAGGATCTGATGATGATGTCCTGGGGAAATTGAAGGAACTCTTCAAATTTTGGAGGCACGCTTACAGCGATTTTTTTAATCGACTACAAGTTGGCCCTTGACTGCTATCACACCTGATGTTAAATGATGATGCAGTCTAAGATGGAAGCGGGCTAACTTACTAGGAGTGGGATGAAAATCCACACCCGTTTCGGTTTCTACGCGACATTGTACCGGAATGCTGAATCGCTTGGCGATACGTCTTTGTCCGTAGGGTGGTAACTAGCCACGGCGAAAGCCTCCCACCAGCCAGACCAAGACAAATTAAGAAAAAACTCAATCTGCCCCGCCGGGAATCGAACCCAGGACCTCCGTCTTACAATTCCACCGCGCATACCACTGCGCCACGGAGGTTGTTGTTGATTTCGGTGTTTGTCTCGGTATCGGTAGCTTATGCCTACTAGTGCCGTATAATATACTATGACAGTATAGTACGAGTACGTTACATGGCGATAAATCACCAAAAAGTAAGAAATAAATATTTTTCACAAAAAATAGAACCGACTCAAAACGCACTAAAAAGTAAAAAATGTCTGAAAAGTAAGAACTGTGTCATTTATAGTGCCTGCGCTCTAACATGGTGCCCGTGACATATGTCATTAACTTTCCGTTTCACTCTTGAAAGTTGAAGCGATTTACAAATTATGACTTAGTATTTCAGGTGTTCCAAATTCTTAATATATTAAATCGTTAATAGCTGTAGTAACTTAAATTTAAAACCGTTAAACCCAGCCAGAATGTTCTAGTCTACAAATAAAATCAAATTGAAAGAAAAATTAAGTAAAGTGTTGTAACGTATAACGTAACGCCATAGACGTGTCTAGTGATGGGACGTACTTCTACGATGAATAGTCGATATTTTTTTTAATAATAAACGTATATTGTAGTACAATTTTTATTTTTAAAAAGTTTATAATTTTATACAACAACAGAACATGAGGGAAAGTTTACTCAAAAGGTTGCAAAGAAGAAATATATTTTATTCTTCTAAACTTATATCAGAATTAGGAACATTTGAGTTGTCACTAAATTCATCATCTGAATCTATGACGAATATTATTAACAACTAGCGGTCTCCCGGTATTTCACCGGCGTAGCTCCTAGTCCCGCATGGTAATATCCGGATACAAATTACCTTATGTCATCCCTCATGAGTCGAGCTATCATATACAAAAGGTTTTTTTATAATCCGACCGATGACTGATGTAGTTTCAGAGATTAGCCAGAACAAATAAACAGACAGACAGACAATAATTGAAAAAAAATGTTATTTTGGTGTATGTACGGTATGCATATATGCACAAACAGACACTGCAATTTTATTTATATGTATAGGTGAATTAATTATGTTGTTAATATGGACGTCACGATCCCAATCAGACATAATATCCCTTTTTGTTTTATTCACGACCTTCGACCAGCCTTCAGGTTAATCTTTGTTGATAGCCTCTTGTAACACTGCCAACATGTTATTTGCCGTTAATGGCGGTGAAGTAGGTATTAATTTTTGCGGCGTGACTGAAAATTAAATGGGAATATGGAAAAAAAGTATTTAAATTCAATCAATCAAATAATTCAATCAAATAATCAATTATTTCATAGGTAATGCTGCGTTCGCAACGCTGATGTTATAAATGCTGATTTTATAAAGCTTCAAAATAGGAATTGAAATTAAAAGCATACATGTTATTTGGGCCCAATAACATTATATCTAAGGACCAAGGTCAGACCTATTGTCATCTCTTCTAGAGCATAGGTAGGAGTTGCTGCCTTTTGACGCCGGACTAAGGCAATAAGCTCCAACTTTAACATTTTTATATCTACTCCGTTTTCCAGTTCATCAACTCGCTGTTGCGGTTGGATTGGTTTGGAGTTTATTAACCTGTACCAAATGGTAAAGCGGGGCAGATTGAGATTTTCTTAATTTGTCTTGGTCTGGCTGGAGGAAGGCTATCGCCGTGGCTAGCTACCACCCTACCGACAAAGACGAACCGCCAAGCGATTTAGTGTTCCGGTACGACGTTGTTTCATTCTACACCTAACAAGTTAGCCCGCATCCATCTTAGACTGCATCACACATCAGGTGTGATAGCAGTCAATTGCCAACTTGTAGTTGTTAAAAAAATTATCGCAGAGACTATAGTCAATAAAAGTTTAATCCCTAGAAACTATGCATTAGTATAACCGCGATAACAAAATCTCCTCATAAATAATAATGAATTTTTTTACAACATTAAAAAGAGCTAGATTTATGCTGCGAGTATCGTCAGCGATAAACATGAATTTCTAAGCGTCACATTCCTAGTCACTGACGTCAACGTCATATTGACAACTGTCAGGCGCACCTTCTTTCAGCAATTGGAGTATAGTTGCTTTAATTTACTTAAGCATATCTAGGAGTCGGTGCCAGCCAAATTTCTACTTTCAGGACGTTACCTAGAACCCACAAACTGCTTTACTACGTAAAATAAATGTTCCTTAAACTTGGCTGGCACCGACTTCATAGATATGCTTAAGTAAATTAAAGCAACTAAATGACACAGTTATTTTTTACTTTTTAGTGCGTTTTGAGTCGGTTCTATTTTTGGTTAAAATTTGTTTTCTAGTAATATCATAGACATCATCATCATTTTGTTGACCTCCGTGACGCAGCGGTATGCGCAGTGAATTTGTAAGGAGACCCCGGGTTTGATTCCTGACTAGGCCGGTTAAGATTTTCAAAATCTGGTCTTGTACAATGTTATTAAATTATTGCCTACTTAAATATTTTTTTACTCAGTACATGTTAGCCCTTGACTGTATTCACACCTGATGGTAAGTGATAATGCAATCTAAGATGAAAGCAGCCAACTTGATAGAAGTAGGATGAACTTCACACTCCTTTCAGTTTCTACATGGCATCGTACCGGAACGCTAAATCATTTGGACGTACTTCTTTGCCGGTAGAGTGCTTACTAGCCACGGCTGAAGCCTCCCACCAGCCATACCTAGTCTAATTTAGAAAACCTTTTCTAAATTGGTCTGGGAATCGAATTCAGGACTTTCATCCACTGCGTCCACATCCTGCACACCACTGCGCTACGGAGGCTATCAAAAAATGTGAATATCGGAAATCCTAATAATAATTTGTAATTTAATAAATAATGATAATTATTGGTCTAAAAGCAAAATACTCGTAGGTTAAAATATATCCAAAGTAGAGGACGCTCGCGGTTTCACCTACGTAGTTATCGTTTCCGTCGGAGTATAAGAATAAAATGTGGCCTATGTGTTATTTTGACGACCTCCGTGGCGTAGTGGTATGCGCGGTGTATTTATAAGACGGAGGTCCTGGGTTCGATTCCCGGCGGGGCAGATTGAGATTTTTCTTAATTTATCTTGGTCTGGCTGGTGGGAGGCTTTTGACAAAGACGTATCGCCAAGCGATACGATGTCGTGTAGAAACCGAAAGGGGTGTGGATTTTCGTCCCACTCCTAACAACTGCATCATCACTTAACATCAGGTGTGATAGCAGTCAAAGGCCAACTTGTAGTCGATAAAAAAAAAAGCAATATTATTGTGTTTCATCAAAATCCATACTGTAGTTTTTGTATGAGAGAGTAACAAACATCCATCTATACATACAAACTTTCGCCTTTATAATGTCAGTAAGAATATAACTGTATCTGTTTTGACGCCTCCGTAGTGCAGTGGTCATTCACACGACGTAATCCGATTTGCAGAAGCAGTAAAGCATTCTCGTCTACAGCGACAGTGTAAAATGTTATTCCAACACCCCTATATGTGCTTTTTAAACTTAAACTTAAGTGCTTTAAACTGTATTTAAGCCACGTTATCAGGCCACAAGTAAAGTGGATTATTCGTTGCTTTGTCAATCAAAGATTCAATGAGTATATTTTTCGGCACAAGGATTTCCGATGGCCAATCGACCATCGAATTATATAACAAACATCTATACTAATATTATAAAGCCTAAGAGTTTATTTGTTTGTTTGTTTGTTTGAACGCGCTAATCTCTGGCTAAATAATTTTATTTAACAGTACTGTGAATGTCGTAAAAATTAATGGTTTAAAAAGAGCAACTGTTGAGTTTGTTGCCCGCTCTTCTCAACAGGACCTGCCTTCGGAGCCAGTAGTAGATTCATTACAGATAGTCTAACTTGACATTTGAAAAGTGCTTGTAATAAGCCTTCTTGAAATATACTATTTTGAATTAGAATTTGAATGTAATTAACGTTTTATAGTGATTACGAAGTTATAAAATATTATCACCCTAAACACCACTTCACTAAACCAAAACCCAATCCACATTGAAGAGCGTGGCCGGTATAAGGTTCAATTTTTTTTTAAGAAAAGAGGTCTGGCCCTTTCTATACGTGATATTTCACGATTTTTTTTATATTAAGATAAATTGTTACACAACTTGTTGGATACAACTTTAATGAATGACTAATAGGTATATAAACTGTTATATCTGTTTTTCTTCATACAATTTAAAAGATTGGACTAACTTACCTAGTGACGTCCAATCCGCAACTGTGTGAAGTTATGGCGGATCGACAAACCACAGAATAGGTTTGTTGATATAGAGTAAAAGTAAAATTTATTTTTTTAATATTTGAAGATTGTGTATTATGCATATTTTATAGTTAAAACAAATTTTCAATAAAAGAAGACATTGACAAAAATAATTGTTCACTCAAAGAAATAGTGTTTAACACACTGTTGCTTTTTCCCTTCTGAATAACAGGGCTTATTCTTTAGGCGAAATAAACACACCATATTAATCCATTTATCAAGTGACCAACTAGCTCGTTGGTCACAATGGATTAATAAGGTGTCCAACCTCATTAACTCGAGAAGATGATTTTCTTGAATCAATGAAATTTAACTTAATCAAAGTGTTGTTTTAGCAGATTTTTTTTGCCACCTAATAACATAATAAGCAAACTTTTGCACATTGCTAAGTACTCACTTGGCAACGTTTCTGCTTCTAAATACAGATAATATTATAATGTGACAATGTTTATGATTTCTATGTAAATCTACATTAGGAGTGTTGCCAGCATTTGCGAGGAAATACAACGGTCGTATGCAAAAATTTCGTATTTACAAGTTTGTTTGTTTAAAATTCCTTCCATTAGCGGTTCCCACTAAAGTTTTAGCGAGACATATTTGCGAATGTAGTTGTAAATCTGCTTTTCAATTGTTCGAATCCAGTGCTGAAAGTTTTTATACTGAGCTTAATGCACAAGTTTCGGTTCGCCAGATGGCAGTCCAATGCTCTCAAGGGTGACTACGCCGCGCGATATCTCACGGGGTATGGTCGAGCTTTACTCAGTCAACCTTCAGCCTCCGAGGGGTGCGTTAGTGCCGCCGCGTTGGAAAATACGAGGTTTGTCGCGTAAAATTTTCATTCGGATTTTAAAAATTTTACGGAATGTTTTGTGCAAGTGTTTTTATGCGTGGAAATAACTTTGGGATGCCTTAACCGCCGGATGTTTAGAGGTAAAATTGGTTTGTTATTTTACTGTTACAACTTTTATTTTCAGGCTTTTGTGGAAAGTTACTTATCCGTAAAATATTTTTTTTATATAACAATGTTAACTTTAAATAACATTTACGTATATTTTTTCACTAGATTTCTAAGGTTTTTATATTTGCTTTTGTTCTAAATCTTCCGTAATTTCGTATGTTTGTCTTAAGCCAATATCGTTTACTATTATTTTAGGATCAATTAGGTATTATCAACAATAATATAATATAAGGATGTTTTGATAACATTAAGGAAAATTTGGATATAATTACGAAGGCAATATTGTTTGCTCAACATAAATTGCTTTAGTTATAACATTGTGATTATTTATCCGTAGAATCATCGATATTTAGGATTATTAAAGTAAATTTTTATTAATTATTCTAAATAAATTAACAAAAGAAAATCAAAATTGTTGAAAATTAATCAAATTTTTTTGTAAGAATTATCTAAAATGTTACATGAGATTGTACTAAAGAATTCCTTGACATAGACTGTAACAAGATTCCTCAGCTCTACGGAGATTAATAGAGTTAATCTTAAATTATGCTTTGTATAAAGTTGGATATTTGAATTTTTAGGAACAATGTTACATTGTCGCTACATGTTGGTACCTAAAGTTGCTTTATATATTATGTATTTGATTGTAGGATTACATATGGAAGAAGTGAAACCTGAGTTTATTATTTAAAGCTTCGATGAAAATGAGTTATAAGTTTGACGTGTCTGCGTGTTTCTGTCTATGGCAACGTAACTTATAAACGAATGGACCAATTATGGTGTGGTTTTTATATTAGCAAGCTGTTGTCATAAAAATGGCTATAAGCTATTTACAATAAAGATGCGTTATAATATATGCGATAAGATAAACCAGATTAAATTCAATTATTCATTATAATGGAAAATACGTCAGTCATCTAGCCATATTCACGCTTGTTTTTTATTTCCTCACCACTTATTGGATATTTTAAAATTAAGATGAGTCATAACACGATGGGGTTTTGTCGGTATGCGTCCGACATAATCTCCCTGTGGTGGCTGTTCGTGTTATGTTGACCTATGTTACAGTTGAGCTTTTAAGCTTACTTCGTGGTCTCACTTCTGACTGAGGTGCATTTTGTTTATCACTATTATTTTGTTAAAATCAAATTAAATATTTCTTAGAATAATATGTTCATTTTAAATTGTCAATACATCACTATCATTATTATTAGAGCTTATTCAAACGACCCGCTACAGGGCCAGGTCTTCATCCTCATAGGATTATAGTGAGCCATGTTACTTTCATTATTATGTTAATGATAAAATTTGGGACCAATGCCCCCTATGCTCTACGCGTCCAGGGAATGTAACATTTTTTATTTATTCATTACAAGTTAGTCCATGACTACAATCACATGTGATGGTAAGTGATGATGCAATCTAAGATGAAAACGAGTTAACGTGTTAGGAGTAGGAGTAATAACTAACCACGTCCGCCTCTCACCAGCAAGACCTCGATCAATTTAGAAAATCTTAGTCAGGTCAGCCGGAAATCGAACCCAGGACCTCCATCTTATAAAACAACTGCGCATACTACAGCGCCACGGAGGCCGTCAAAAACAAAACATCACCATATTTCCAATTCCCAAAAAAAAACCGGACTAAGAATTTTAAAACTTGCCTTCCAAACCGGCGGTAAAGTCACTACGAATAGTCTAACTTGGCGTTTCAAAAGTGCTTATAATACTTGAAATAAATAAGAAATAATATGATATTGATTTTTTTAATGTGGTTCAATAGATAGGTATATTATGATAACGATATACGATAATTATTCAAAAAGAAAGTTTACTTCTCTTAACATATTTATTTATTTAAGTACACAAAAATTTTAACATGTCAAAATCACTATTAAAAATAAAAAAAGAATCCAGTCCTCTTGCTGCGGGGCTTAAAGATACTGGCGGACAGGGCTCCAGAGTGAGGAACCACTTCACAATTGGTGCCGTCTCAAGAATTACTAACTTCTGTAGCCGATCTATGATCCAATGACCAAGCGTAAGCTTCTTAAGGTGTTGGTCGAAGCTTTTCGACGATCGGAACAATAAATGGCAATATTCTTTTGAACAATGTCCAAGTCCAAGGTAATGTTTCCTCTAGAGCTTTGAAAGCTGATGTCATCAAATTGACTCTTAGCTGTTTACCATAACGATTCGATATGCCAGTTCAAGCTAGATTACGGAAAATATTATTGTTTTATTTCCCTACCACTTACTGGGTATTATAAAATTAAAACTGAATAAGCATTTCTACACGCTAAGCAAGTGTCAAGTAATATCATGGTTCATATCCATGATCCACTCATGAAACAATAGTTATATCTACATGATTTGTACAACACGTTGGTTTGTTTACGTTTTATCTCGTGCTCGGGGAATGGTTGGGAGTAAGTTTTAATTAATTTGGGCAAATTGCTCAGACATCGCGCCTCATGTTCACACAAGTTTCTGTGTTAGGGCTGAGTACTTTGATAGTGAGTGAATTTGGGTCGGGTTTATTATAATTTTAATTTTCCGAAATATTTTTTATTTATTTCCTAGTTACGCCTCATCAAGTAATGTCTATAAGATTTTTAATTTTAAATATGATAAAATAGCACTAAACGTAATTTAGAGAAAAAACTTGCAAGCGCGATTAGAGTACAACAGCCCGCCAACCCAGAACAAGCTCAAACTCTAACTTTGGAAGAAGAAGATTTCCAAGTACCACTAATATTAATCCTCCGTTATATTGTAAACTTTGAACTGGAACTAAATTAAGTAGTAGTGGCTGTAAGTAGTTCCCTTTCTACCCGCAAAAACGAACCACCAAGCGTTTTAGTTTTCCGGTACTATATCGAGCAGAAACCGAAATTGTTTAGATTTCAACCTGCTCCTAACGAGTTAGTCCGCTTTCATCTTAGATTGCATCATCACTTACCGTCCAGTAATTGAATTGATTTAATGAAACTTGTCACTTGTAAATTGTAATAAAACTTGTAGAGAAGAATATCTCAGCATTCGATGGATTCACCGTGCGGGTGCCGGGGTCCATCATGTGGCAGAGAGAACAAACAAAGTCCGAGACTTGCGGCACGAATGTAGGCCTAAGGGGGTAATCTTTGTGACCGATCAACGCTCGCCTTCTCTGCTCGAATTATGCTCCCTGTCCAACCAAGTCTGGTAGGATCCTGCTTCAGTAGCATTGAACACTCGTTTTGGAATGAAATAAAAAATAATCCAAGCCGTATTACATAAATGTCTTAAAGTTTCAGTACAGCAAAGTTACCCGCATTATAAAATAGATGTACTAAAATGTTTCCAATAAGTAGCCACCGCATGGACATTATCGGTAAAGTGCAGAATGACCACAGAGCTTTCATACCAGTCGCTGAGTACTTTCAAGACAGTTTTATAACGCTCCGGGAGTTTTATTGAATTTCACCGATTCAGTACTCTGTGTATTATTTATTGCTTACGTAAGGGACTGGATTTGAGCAGGATTAAATAAGGTTTAAATAATTATTAAGGGCTTATTTTTTTGGTAGGTAAATATGCTATGAATTACAAGTAGGTTTTGATTGAGGTAACCATTTTGACTTATGTTGACTCTTTTTGACGTCTGAATTCAATGAAACAAAATCGGAATAGGTTTTTATGCCACTGTTAAATGAGGAATCTGAATGGCACAATAGACAGCATATGTTAAATAAGTGCAGTGACATACAATATCTTTCTACAAATATGAAATAAATAAAGAGATAAATATCTTAGCATTCCATGGATGCATCGTGCAGGTTTCGGGTACAGCGTGTGGAGGTCCATCAGTTCAGTGCAGTATAATTAGGTATTTTGGCATTAAAGATGGTTATAAAAGTTGTTCCTCAAAAAACGATCTACAAAAATGGTTTGATATCATTTTTTCGTAAAATGTTAAAAAAAAGTTACATCGAAAAATATAAATTTTTTTCTTGAATTTCTGAAATATTCGCTTATAACTTTTTACTTACAGTTCTACGACAAAAAGTTACTGGACTAAAGTTGTAGAAATTTTAATTTGCAACAAAAAGTGTTAACAAATTTTTTTTATTAAATTAATAGTTAAAGAGATATACCGTAAAAACCATTTCAACCCCTATTTTCAAGATGGCGGCCGTGTGACAACTTAGTTTTAACTTTACACTGTCCCCCCTACACATCAAAAAAATAAAATTGCGTCCTCTAAAAAACGCAAGTTAAGGCCTAAAAATGTAACATTTCAATGGACTAGGTGTGTGAATGCTTGTAACATGTAAAATTGTCCCCGCACGTTTTCGCATGCCCTATGTCAGATAGATAAACTATGTTGTCATAGTACTTAGTACGTGGTACTTTATTAGTAATCATCTTTACCAAACGACTTATATTATTATAGAAACAAATTGTTATTCACTCCTATTTTCGTAATTTGTTCAATATAAAATGTGAAACAAGAACCCTAGATTATTCACTCCTACAGGTATTTTGCTAATATTCATTACCGTGCTACAATGATTTATTTTTTAATTTATAAATAGTTCCATCGTCGTCCTAAAAAAAAGGTATAATAATAATATGTGGGCCATGTTTTAATAAATAAAGTAAAGGATTAAGTATATTATAATATTAATGAACTTTATAATTTATAAGTTTCGTTGATACGGCATCTTAGATTGCAAATTAGTACTTGGTAGGTACTTATACTTTGTAGCTGCAGCATTAATATTTCAGGCATCGAGGTCCACTCACAAACTGTGGGGTAGGTACACTTAACATAAATTTTGTTAGAGCACTTACACAACAGTATTAGGTGTTGGAAATTGGGGAGCTTATGGTAAAGTTCTCGTTACATTGAAACAAGTATATTATGAGTACCTATAGCTGCAAGTACGGATTTATATATGTTCATACATACTGTAAGTCTTTTATTTAGTCTGAGATTTTGAGTACAAGTTTATTTGCTTCTACTTTAGATTTTTTAGTTTTAATCAGTTTTATAAATTTTCAGGGAGAGGGCGCTGCAGTGCGCTGACAGAACTATTGGCTCCGTATTTAAAGTGTGTTTTAAATTTGTAATTAGCAAGTTTACGATTAATTGCATAAAATACGTGTAGAACTGAGGACAATACGCATGTGAAAGTGTTATTTACATCATACAGCGGCTAAAACAGTGAAAAAAAGTGGATAAAAATCAAATGCAGTGTACCGGTCAACAGTTTTAAAAGTTTGTAAACAAGTCACTTATTTTGTTAAAAATAACGCTGTTTATCCCGAAAATAAAGTTAATGGACACTATACACCCGTATTAATAGTGCTAACACACAATACAAAGTGGAAATATAACATTAAAAATAAAAATAATATCATAGCAAGTGAAATAACTAGAGGGTTATCCAAATAATAAATGTCAAGTTAAACAAGTAAAGATCAACAAGTTACTCTTCGACACTGGTTATAAAATTCGTTGCTATCCGTAATACATTCGGTGGCGTATCACGAACTACTCCAACCTGTACGGGCGAGTCCCTGAGTTCAAACCCCGGTCCGGAGCAAAATCACTTTTTCGGTTTTTTAAATACTTATTAGATAATTTATAATAATGGAAAGTATTATACAGCTCTTAAAACAGATTCAAGAAGACCTGAATGAGACTAAAGATAGTGTTAAAAATAGCGAAATCAACTTGCTCAGTAAAATTAACGAAAAATTTGACCACGTACAAAACAAATTGCAATGCTTAGAAGGTACTGTTTGTTTACAAGAACAGAGACTAGACCTACTTGAAAAACAAGTCAGAGAAAGGAACATCATTATTTTCGGTGTAGAAGAAAAGGAGCGTAGCTACGACGATCTGCACAAAAATATCCTTGGTTTGTTTAATGATGTAATGAAGATAAAATGTTCAGATTTGGATATACAGTCACTAAAAAGAATTGGCAAAAAAGGTGAAAAAGCAAGACCAGTCGTTGTTATGCTTTCGACTCTAAAAAGAAAAATTGAAATTTTACGTAACAAAAAATCGTTAGAACCCCTTAAATTTTATATCAAAGAAGATTTTCCACCAAAAGTCCTACTAAAAAGACAAGAACTTCAAAAACAGGCTAAAGAAGAGAGAGAAAAAGGAAAAAAGGTATTCATTAAATATGACAAACTTATCATTCTTTCTCAAAAAGAAACGTCGAATAGAGTAAGTAAAAGGAGTCACTCAGAATCACCTGGAAAAAGCAACCATACTGTAGTTAATAAGGAGTCAACACAAAAACAAAAAAAGAACACTTTATCATCTTACTGGCACAACAAGCATGGCCAAAATTTTACCAGAAAAGAAAAACTTTCAACTCCAGAGCCAGCGATACCCAGCCATAGTGGCGAAGAAAAATAGCAACCATCAACTATGGACCCTCTCTCTCCTCCAACACGAATGGTCACCGTGGAGGAGTATGACCAAAACCCCCCAGTTTCAACACATACACCATATGAACAAAATTCAATATATAAAACAAAGATAAACATTTGCACGTATAACATTAGATCCCTCGCTTCTCCAGAGAGACTTATCGAATTAACCCATGCACTAAAAAATACTAATTACGATATATTAGGACTCGCTGAAGTTAGGCGACAGGGATGTAAAATAGAAGAATATTTAGATTTCATTTTTCTCTATATAGGTGAAAAACCAGGCTCCCATGGAGTCGGGTTCATTGTAAAAAAGAAATACAAACAAAACATAGTTAACTTCTCAGGTTTCTCCGATAGAGTAGCGTTATTACAGTTGAAATTTAATCACCTCAATATTTCTATTATACAAGTATATGCTCCTACAGAAGGTTGTACCGAAGAAGAATTGGTCAGCTTTTACAAAACCCTACAAAAAGCACATGAAAAGGCCGACAAAAACGTTTTTGTCATAGGCGACTTCAACGCTAAGATTGGACAACCAAAAGACAACGAAAGGTTAATTATGGGAAGGTATGGATACGGATTAAGAAATAAAAGAGGAGAAGTTCTTATATCATATGCATATGAAAACAAACTGTCAATTGCGAATACATATTTTAAGAAAAAGTCAAATAGAAGATGGACGTGGATCTCACCTGACCGAAAATTTAAAAATGAAATCGATTTCATCCTAACTAACTGTCTGAGATACATAACAAATATTGAAGTTCTTAACAAATTTGAATCACCGCCTCGTAAGAGCTACATTGGAAGTAAAACATCTAAAAAAAAGTAGAAAATCTTACAAATCCTCTATGCGCATACCAATATGTGATTCAGAAACTCAATCTTATATAAATAACCTAGAAAATAATATTCAACAATTATTATCAAATTACTCTGGAGAAAATAATCAAAATACAATTCAAAACTACTATAATATATTGGAATCATCAATTAAAAATAGCTACGGAGGCAACATTCAAAATAAGAAAAATAAACAGGATATTTTAAGCATTGAAACAAAAAGACTTATAAAACAACGCACAGAACTTATGCAAAGAACGGACACACATAAAAATTTTAGGCGTAAACTAAGTGACTCATTCAAAAGAACACATAAAGCAATAAAAAACGACTACGAACAATATCGCAAATCAAAAATAATAAAAAATATTACACTACACAGAAGTAGTAAAAAGGCTTGTAGAGAATTAAATACACACAAAGACTGGATACAGACGTTAAAAAAAGATAGAAGAAAAACAAGGTCAAGAAAAGAATTAATAGAATGCGCCACCGATTTCTATAGACAGTTATATAAGACACAAACCAAAACACTAAGCCTAGATCTCGAAGATTACGAAAATGTAAACACTGTCGCAGAAAATGATTTGAAATCAATTGACGAAACAGAAATTCTTAAATGCATGAAAAATTTAAAAACTGAGAAGAGTACTGGACCAGATAACATACCTAACGAGCTATTAAAAATCGGAGCCCATTTGCTGGTGACGCCCTTCGCTGTGCTGTTTAATATGGTTTTAAGGACTGGAGTCGTGCCCCATCAATGGACCTCATCGGATATTACACTCTTGTATAAAAAAGGTGATCCCTCAGATATTTCAAATTATAGACCTATCAGTCTCCTTTCTAGCATATATAAACTATTTTCCAGCGTTCTCTTAAATAGATTAGGACCTCAAATTGACTACTTCCAACCAAATGAGCAAGCCGGATTCCGTGCCAGCCTTAGCACAGTGGATCATATACATGCAATGGAGCAAGTCATTGAGAAATATAAAGAATACAACAGAACTCTCTATATTGCCTTTATCGATTATACTAAAGCATTTGACAGCATATCACATGATTCCATCTGGAACGCGTTAATAGAATGTAATGTTCACATACTGTACATCAAAGTCCTCAAAGCTATTTATGAAAATAGCACTAGTAGAATAAAGCTGGAAAATAAGGGAGACGTAATAAAAATAGGGAGAGGAGTCAGACAGGGAGATCCTCTGTCACCAAAACTTTTCATCGCAGTACTGGAAAGCATTTTTAAAAAACTGGATTGGGCAAGTAAAGGTATAAATATCAAAAATAAATATTTAAGCAACTTGAGGTTTGCAGATGATATAGCACTCTTTGCTGAGAATAGCACTGCACTGGAAAAAATGGTAAAATCCCTAGACATAGAAAGTAAAAAAAGTAGGTCTAAAAATGAACTTAACAAAAACTAAAATCATGACAAACAGTACCCCGAATAAAATATATTTAAACAAAGTTGAAATCGAATATGTGAATTCCTACATATATTTGGGCAAACAAGTGTCATTTAAGGATTTAAATACAGAAGAAGAAGTGGACCGAAGAATTAGTTTAGGTTGGAACAAATATTGGTCACAAAAAGAAATTATGAAGGGAAATTATAGCCTACTCATCAAAAGAACTGTAATGGAGACATGTATACTTCCTACACTAACATATGGAAGTCAAACGTGGGTCTACACCAACAAAGTAAAAAACAAAATAGCAGTATGTCAAAGAGCGATGGAAAGAAGCTTATTAAATATACGCAGGCTGCACAAAATTCGAAACAAAGAAATAAGGAAGAAAACAAAATTAACTGATGCCTTACAACGAGCACAACTACTAAAGTGGAGATGGGCTGGACACATCGCTAGGACTACCGACCAACGATGGTCCTACACAACAACCATATGGCCTGGTCCAGCAGGAAAAAGAAGTGTAGGACGTCCAAGATCACGTTGGAGGGACGACCTTATATCTATAGCGGGAAAAGAGTGGGAAACTAAGGCCAAGGATAGAAAAACGTGGAAGGAACTGGGGGAGGCCTATACCCTATGAGGGATCCTTATAATACATATAATTATACTCATATAGTTTCACTAACAATTACTAACAACTAATTATAATACTTGTACTTCACTAATAAAAAAAAAACTAACATTTAGATTTTAAGATTTTGTTGTTAAGCTAAGGATTAAGGATTAATAAAAAAGGCTTTATTATTATAAATTTTACTGATGCGCATCGATTGACACAATTTGTCCACTTTTAATTATCACCAAATATGTCAATCTCCTAAAAATTGCACAAAATACTCGTGTACTTCACTCTCTAGAAACTTAACTTGTTCTCTCAAATATGTTTATATGTACATAGATAACATCACCCCTCATTCCCATAGGGGTAAGCAGATATTACATCCTTCCATTTGCCACTTACTTCCTTAGCTTCTTCCACTCCCATTAATCCTTTCATACAAGTTCGTCGGTATACTTCTTGACCTGGCCATATTTGAAATGTCTTGAACTTAGTCCAGGAACATTCGCTTAGGACGTACCGTTCCAAAATCTACCTTCACTCTTACCTCATAAATCTATGTTATTAATCTTCTTTCATCCATTCTCTCTACATGCCCAAATTATCTAAGAATCTCTTTCTCTATTTTAGTCACTGAATCTTTTTTATTAATATAAATTGTAAAGTTTATGCCTAAGATAAGACCTAATTTTAAGAAGAAGCTTGAAATACTAGGCAAGATAAATTACATTACGTAGGTATTATTTTAAGTTTAACTCAATACGTGAGGCGGTGGACGAGTAAACGAGAGTGGGTTACCAATGTTTATCCACGGTTAATTATTTCGTATATAAATTACACATTTTCTGAGTGAACATGAATAAATAACTGCCGACAAACTTTAAACTGATAAGTATAATAGTAGTACAGTATAGTAGAATAGTATTATTTTTTATACATTACGCATTATTTTTAAGCTATTTAGCGTTTGGGTATGATGTCCTGTAAATCCCAAAGGGGTGTGGGTGTTATCCTACGCCTAATAAGTTAGCCCGCTTCTATCTTAGATAGCAATAAATATCGTAAGTACACGAATTAGGCCTGAGTAGTGGTTAAGGATTTAAATTTAACGCCAAAAGTTAATAAGTTCAATGCCATCACTCCTAACAGTCTCTATGTTTCACTGAAAGATAAGGCAAATATTTAAAATTCATTAGGAATGAATTCGTATTTCACTAAATAATTCCCTGATCCATCTTTTCACTTGGGAACC
Source organism: Mycalesis mineus (assembly GCA_034621355.1). Lineage (NCBI taxonomy): Eukaryota > Metazoa > Arthropoda > Insecta > Lepidoptera > Nymphalidae > Mycalesis > Mycalesis mineus. The sequence goes on from CM067896.1 coordinate 1,617,173, forward strand.
AATTTTCAAATTTATCAATAAGGAAAATGTGACAAAAGTAGACCGCCATTTGAGATGCCCGCGACAGATGTCGGCACTTTGCTAATCTCCTAAATCCTTATTGCTTTTTATTGAAATTGGAATGCCGCCTGCCGGCTCTACTTTTACGATCTATCTCTCGCAATGCTCTAGATAGGCCGAAGGTAATGACAAACGAATATGAGATGGTGTTTTTTTGTGCCCGAAGCCACATTAAAATAGTAAAGTTTGGTATGGCAGAAGAAACATATACCTGCGTAAAATAAATGCATTACATATGAGAGCATTGAGGAGTATGTGCCGTTTAAATCAGAGTGATAGTATGAAAAGAGAATGGTATAATAATAATATCTTTATTGATAAGTATGTCACATGTTCAATACAATTATAGTAGCAGTGACTCCCACACTAGGAGTCCCTGTGGCGTGGGACTCACTTCCTTCCATATAGGTATGGTGTAACAGAATATAATAACTAAAATTGAGAACGGGATGCTTAGATGGTTCGGGCATGTATAATGAATTGATAAAAGAAGATTTAAAAAAATTATTAAAAAATTAAACCGACTTCAAAACGTACTAAAAAGTAAAATATAACTGCGTGATTTAGTTAATTTAATTTACTTAAGCATATCTACGAAGTCGCTGCCTGCTGAAGTTTAAGGAACGTTTATTTAACGCAGTAGCAAAGCAATTTGTGGGTTGTAGGTAACATCCTTAAAGCTAAAACCTTGACTGGCACCGATTTCGCATATGTGCTTAAGTAAGTTAAATCAACTAAATCAGGCAGTTATTTTTTACTTTTTAACCGACTTAAAAAGAAGGAGGTTATCAATTCGACCCATAATTATGTATATAATATTTCCAGAATAGCCCAATTTTCGTATTTGTTAGTCTATATCAGCGTCTGAACAAATGTGCCAAATCGAACTTCTAGTACCGGAGATATGCTAACAGAAACATAGAAAACATAAAAAATCCCTATCTCAAAAACTTCTTTACAACAAACATAAATACATACATACATAAATACATACATACATAAATACATACATACATAAATACACTTTTGAAATTTAGCACATTTGTTCAGACGCTGATATTGACTAACATATGCGAAAACTGAGTAGTTCTGGAAATATCACATACATACAGGTCGAATTAATAACTCCTTTTTTTAAGGTTAAAAAAAGAGATTTAAAAGACGAGGGTGACTAGTAATGTTGGAAGGGGAAGACCTAGGCGAATGTTCCTGAACTAAATTCAGGACATTTTAAACCGACGAACTTGCATGAAAGGATTAGTGAGCGTGGAAAAACCTAAGCAAGTATGCAAGGACGTGGCAAATGTACGTTAATTCAATATAAACATATGCTGAGGTTTTATGGACCTATTTAGAAAATCTTAATCTGCCCAGTCGACTCGAACTTTGAACCTCCATTATATAATACATTGCGCCACGGAGACCGTAAAATTCTTCACTTCATTTGGCTATATAGTCGTTTAACGCAAGTGAAAAGCTTTTTTCACTTTCAAAAACCTACATAGTTTCTTATTGTATAAAATCGTTAAAAGAACTGTTTTCAACTTTCCAAACGATATAAAGTTTCCTTAACAATTTTTAAAAAATAGTTCAACATAAACGGGTTCTATAAACTTACTTTGATAGCGAAGAAAAATGCATTAAAAAGTAAGAAAAAACTTTTGATAGTATGGAGAGAAATGAGGAAGCCTCACCGAAGGCTGGGGGTTTTAATTTTCCTTAAGTTGGGATTTGCGGGGCGTAAGAATCTATGTTTTGCAGTGTTAGTAATTGCTTGGCAAGGAGTCAATAGGTCAGCGACTTGGAGTGGCTACGGCTTTTATCTATTATTAGAAAGGTTTTATAGCACCGCCTTAGGGTGCTGCCACATTTTCGGATTGTCGGTGGTCAAACGCCCGAATAGTGTTATGAATGCAATGTATCAAATATATTCTTAAATAGGAGATACTAGTGTATTTTATGCGGATGATGCAATTTAAGATGAAAGCGAACTAATTTGTTAGGGGTAGGATGAAATCCACATCCTTTTCAGTTTCTACACGACATCGTACCGGAACGCTAAATTGCTTGGCGGTGCGTCTTTATCAGTAAGGTGATAACTTGCCACGGCCGAAGCCTCCCACCAGCCAAAAGTCTCTCTAAGTCTATCTAAAAGTTTTATTCTTTTTAGGTATAAAACCGTAAAAAGTCATAGTGTGTTTTGTATGCTTAAACTGCTGTATTGAATTTTTTTAGATTTGAATCTTTTCATAGATATTCGATTATCTGATTCTGACATTGTTTCTGTATCGACCGAATGATGATAATGATATATCAGTTGTGCCAATGTCTAAATAATAAATAAATAAATACCTAGAGCTTAGCAGGTTGAAATGTTCTTGCAAAGCTTAATCGTCTAAGCAGACCGCACGATAGGTTCTCAGGCATGCTAACATGCGGTTGCATCAATCGTTATGGTAATTAGAGTAGGTATTAATGTGCTTACCGAACAGCACATTAAGGTGTTGATACATAATTGCACGGGCTGTAACGAATGTGAGTGCTGAATTAAGCTCTTGCTAGACTAACTGCGGTAACGCGCATCAATAAACAACTCTAGCTTCCCTTTTGGGACTCTCCACCAGTTGTTTGTAAGCTTGTGATCTATATGTACTGTAGTCGACACATTTAAACCGGCATATTAAGTCGTCGGCTCGGACGGACGTAGTGATAAATAATGTTTGCTTAAAAAAATATCAACGTTTTTTAATTTCGTTTAATAGAATATTCAAAATTTTATAGAGCGTTTAATTAACAATACTGTCAGCGACATTTATTGCCAACGACTCAGTTTAAAATGTGTTAACTATACCTAACACAGGGCCTATGAATTATGCGCGATAGGCTCGAGTTCTGTAGCGCTTTTCTTTTATGTTATTATAATCTCTACATTATAGTATCGTGTTAGACTAAAAGAGATAGAGACAAATTCAATACACTGCGAAATTGATTATAGTTACAAAATAGTACTACTAAGAAGAATTATAATATTTTTTGACAAAAAAGTCAAATTCTATACAAAATAATATTAATTATATCCACTTAATTATAACCATTATATATTAGTTATATCCACATCCAGATCAGTTGTTTTCAAGAACAACGGTCATACAAACTAACATTGAGGAGCGTAAATAGTGTTTTCCATTTTTTAGTCGTTTTAAAAAGCGCACTTGGCACGCGTTTCGTCTGTTCAGCGCTTTACACGTTGAATACCTGATATATGGTGATGAGAATTGGTGTTGATGTAAGCTCTAGGTTATTGGTAAATGGAATCATTCATGAGATGGAGTGTTGGTTTATCCAGAATATTGGAATGCTTATTAATTGCAGTGAAACTTCCATTTGAAGACGTATTTACATCTCTGTAAATTTAATTTAATCTTTGAATCAATATTCCGAGAAGAAAATCTTTGCATTACAAATACAACCAAAACCTCAATCTTCTAAATAAATTCATTTCTATATTGTTTTTAATTAATATACTAACACTAAAAAAATATATAAAAAGTAAAAAAATTAAAATCGAATTCAAATAATTTTTTTACGAAATGATATAAAAATAACAGAAAGAAGAAAAAGCAGGCATGTATTTTTTTAATAATTAAGAATATATAAAACAATTTTTTTCAATTTTGTATGCATGTCTGTTTAGTGTAGTTTAATAATCTTCAAATTTATTCAACAAGACTTTTTAATTTATCGTTATATAGAATAACCACATATGTTAAGGAAACATAATAGGTATTAATATGACTATTTCATATAACCGAAGTCGCTGATGATTGATGTATAAAATGATATATATATATAAAAATTTCAAAACGCTAAAAAGTAAAGAATGTTGCTTTAAATGACTTAAAGCATAATATCTATGAAGTCGGTGCCAGCCAAGTTTAAGGAACGTTTATTTAACGAAGTAGCAAAGAAAGCACTTTGTGGGTCTTAGGTAACATCCTTAAATTAGAAATCTTGGCTGGCACCGATATTTTTGATAAACCCGTCTCCTCCGAATAGTATTTCATATATTTTATTAGTCAAGTATAATAAAATAATGTATTAATGGCAACAATATCCGACCGTCGTCGCCAGTATTATGACAGCAATATCGGCAACAGCCACGCTACGATCACACGCCCATGCCTTGGGCCGGGTGCTTGCAGATAGTTTACGGGTGTTTCCTTACATCTCGGTTAAACGAGTCCAACACCCGTAACAAAACTTAATGGCATAACCCCGTAAATTTGAATCTGAAATGTGGACAGATGGACGATTTTTAAGGCACCTGGTACTATGGTAAATGGAAAAAAATTAGCACTTATTGGAGTAGATTTTTCTCCATGGCGCAGTAGTATGTGCAGTGGACTTATAATACGGAGGTTCTGGGTTCGACTCTCAACTGAGCCGATTAAGTTTTTCTAAATTAGACGAGTTCTGGCTTGTGGGAGACTTTAACCGTGGCTAGTTACTATCCGACAAAGACTTGCCGCCAAACGATATAGCGTTTCGGCATGATATCGTGTAAAAACCAAAGAGTGTGGATTTCATCCTACTCGGTACTCCTAACAAATTAGCCCGCTTCCATCTTAGATCGCATCATCACTTACCATCAGGTCTGATTGCAGTCAAGGGCTAATCTGTAATCTATACTTCTATATTAATATTATAAAGGTAAAGTTTGAAAGTTTGTAAATAAAGATCTGTCGGGGCTAATCTTCGGAACTACTGATCCGATTTAAAAAAATCTTTCACTAGTAGGATGCTACCTTATCGGTGAGTGTTATAGGCCATTTTATCATATTTTATATTTGTATTGTATATATTACCCGAGTTATCACAGTTTTTGTCGCGCGAGTCGAACCGTGAAATTTATTAAATCGGTTTTCTGCGCGTACGCTGCGTTAACTATTGGATATAATTGAAAACATTGTATGAAAACTTTATGCATCTTAAAAAGTTCTACAAAAAAGTCCGCAATAGCATATATCTATCTTTTTTATTTTGGCAGATATATAACTTTTTGTGTTTTAAAAATCATTTAATTCTAATCAAAAGAAATTTTTAATTTTTAATAATCACTAGGATATTTTATTTTATTAAGATTTGCCTTTTACAGTATGTTAATTAGTTATATAGTTTCGGAGATATTACAAAATTTCTAAAAACATAACACTGCCGCTATATCGTCTAAATTAAATTGTCCTCCTCCGTGTTATGTTACGAGTATACGTATACTGAATAGGATAATATTTTGATAGGGATAACATTTTGGAATTGATATTATTTATCTTTCAATTTATTTAGCATGGCAGACCATATTTATATAATATACGAAAAAGTTTGTTCGTTTGTTTAAACGGGCTAATCTCTATCGGCATATAGGATTGTAAGTTATTTTGTTTATTATGAAAGCAAGACTCAAAAGTGAAATAGAGTATTTAATACAAGCTATACACATCAGCTTGCCATAAATATAACAAAAATGTAGATCTTTAGTACACGGGACGGGACGGAGGGTATTGCTTGACGGGAAAGTATAAAAAAATTAAATTGAGAGGGGTAGCGGGGAAAGGCCACACTTTATATGAAAGTCTGTTTTTAAAATTAAAAGGGTACCTAAGAGGTTTTCACGTGGACGAAGTCGTGGGTGACTGCTAGTAAATAATAAAATTAAAATAAGTAGGTAGGTACGTACTTTGTTGTTGAATTTTTTGCCAGTTTCTCTGTGAAGACAGACTATCTTCTGTTGTTGTTATTAAAATTAATTTCAAATGCTCGCTTCTGTATTTTCTAAAGTCCGTGTAATAATCAAACTTTTGAAAAAACGCTTCAAAAATTTTAACCGATAATATTCCATACATTCTTATTCACAGTAACTGTATTATTCTCCCTTACGCGTTACCCCTTACGGAATAATATTGTCATAATGTTTCCGAATACCACTTTCACTTATAGATAATTATTTTAAAAATTATTGAATGTGTGCGGGAAATTAAAAGATTTTGTTTTCCATTTTTATTTATAATACTTTCAGCATAAAACCTATAGTAATATCTATTCATCAGATTGATATTCGCTGCTTCCACACTTTATAAAAAAAATAGTAATTTTATTTTATCACTTTTGCCTAAGTGCTACTACTACTACTACTCGCTACTCGTACATTCGCTCTTACTCAGTTTTGTACAAAACACTCGGTCTTCTACATTATTTTCAATCCAATACGACTCTTTCATTTACCAACTAAGTTAGTAACTTATTTGATCATATCAGATAACACAGGTACAAATTTAGTTTTCGCTTTTTAATATTTATATTATGAAGTCGGTTGATGTTTTTTTGAAAAAAAAATATTATATGCGATAATCCAGTGATGCAGACATGTCACGTCACGTGTTCGACGTGTACAACTGTTGAACCATAAAACTGTTTAAAAATCCCTGTTTTATATAAATTCCCTCTCTGCAGGCAGTGCTTCACACATTTTATTAGTCACAATCATGTAATAAAATATATTAATGGTCGCAATTTTCGACCGTTGCCTGTATTTTGCCTGTATTATGCCTGTGTATTTCACGCCTGTACTGCGGTGCCTGTGTTTAACGGACGGTCTCGGGCACGAGCGAATTAATTTCAACAGGATCATTTATAATTAGAAGGGCAATCCCAAATTAATTTTTGACCGTTTAAATGTTTTGTTAACGTATTTACAATTATTTTCACCAATACAACAGAGTTGCTATAAAATTGGTTTAGTAATCCTTACTAAGATTATAAAGGCAAAAGTTTGTATAAATGGATGGATGGATGTTTGTTACTCTTTCTCGCAAAAACTTCTGAGTGGATTTTGATAAAACTTTACAATAATATAGCTTACATATCAGAATAACACATAGGCCATTTTTTATCCCAAAATTCCCACGGGAACGAGAACTACGCGGGTGAAACCACGGGCATCCTTTACTTGATAGATATTTAGCTGAGGGTCGTGAGATTCGATTTGGTAAAATATAATTTTTTTTAAAGTATTGCACCCAAGATAATAATTATGTAGTATTTATGTACGATATTGCTAAAGGCATGTCACTAAGGTTTAGTTAATTTTACGTAAAGTTATTTTGTTTTAATGAAACTAAAATATCAGCCACTACTGGACATAGTCCTGTTAAAGGTACTACTGTGACAAATGACATTCTAAGTGAACAATCCAACTAAAGGTTGCTTGAGCACTGCGCTTTTAGTGGCGGGGTCTTGTTGTCATTTAACACTTTAGTAAATCATTTAATGAATTTTGTATTTATTAACCATGACAGTTTAAAAATATTACCAATAATGTCTGTATTTCCTCCCACTAAGCAAAAAATCTACGAGAACAGTGTACCGAAGGGGAATCGAACCGATGCGCTATCGAATTCGAGTACAGCCACTTTATCATGGATCTACTGAGACTTTTCTGTTTCAAAAGCGCCAAAATAATTATATAAAGTCTTGGAAAGTTTTAGAATTTGGTAAGATACGTTTGAAACAATGGGGGAATTAGTTCTAATAGATAGCCCCACGGCGAGGAAAATCGACCAACTCTTTTCATCTTTTAAACAAAAGGGGCTAATTTGTCGGCGCCGAACAAAAAATCCTGATGACGAAGGGAAAATTATTATTTGAGCGAACAAATAATTCTTTCATTAAGAAACCTTTGCAAACGACGTCGATTAAGGGAGGGATACACTAGCTGTTTTTGTAGCATAGTTAACATAGTTCTGTTGGCAGTTCAGCAGGTCCACCTTATGTTAAGTGAAATTATTTCGATTATATCAGAGCAATATTTTATCGGCTGAATCAGCTGTAAACATAATAATGATAAGAACGGCCTCCGTGGCGCAGTGGTATGCGCGGTGGATTTATAAGACAGAGGTCCTGGGTTCGATTCTCGGCTGGGCCAATCAAGATTTTTTAAATTGATCCAGGTCTGGTTGGTGGAAAGCTTCGACCGTGCCTAGTTACCACCTTACCGACAAAGATGTACTTTAGCGTTCTAGTATGATGTGTAGAAACGGAATGGGGTGTGGATTTCATCCTACTCCTAACAAGTTAGCCTGTTTTCATCTTAGATTGCATCATCACTTACCTTCAGGTATGATTGCACTCATGTTTAATAAATAAAAAAAGGAAGATGAATTAATAATTTGGTGTAGCAATTTATATTGTTATAATTAATATTGCAAAGAAATGAATATTTGAAACAAGAAACTTTTGAGTTTTCTGTCAGCCTTATTTTAAGCAGAACCTGCCTTCCGAGCCAATGGTAGAGTCGAATAATTTTACATGACGTTTCCAAAGTACATGTGAAAATAAACGAATTTGAGCCTTGTTATGTAAAGTACATCTACATTACGCTATCTTGCTCGTCAACCTGAGGCATATGTGTTAAGCTTAATGTGCCTGTAATTTCACTGGCAAATGTGCCTTTCAAACTGAAATACAGATGGAAATATACTTCGGCAAAGGGTTGCCGTGAAGCTATAGGTATATTCTATATCTGGTGACTGAGGATATGATTTATTATTTTTTATATGGTAGAGAAATTGAAAAAAAAACCTTATATTTTTTTATATTTTTCTCCACTGTACACTTTTTGATTTAGAGTTACTTTGCTGACTGCAAATACCCACGTAACTAAACTCTTCATTTGCCTAATAAGTTTATAACTTTAGTAAAATTGTGAAGGTCTATTATTAAAGTGAAGCGTAAAAAGTATGCCCAAATATTATTGGGTCTAGGTCTAGGTCTTAATTTTAAGTCTAGACTGATAGGTTTAAAATTGACGCGTCAACAGTTTGTGGATCACGTAATTAGACCTAAGTCCGAAGAGCCGATAGACGTTAGGGTGCTGGAATGGCACCCAACACTGATCGGCCTTGATCGAACAATCGATCGATCGACCTAAGTGGAGGAGAGGATGATATCAAGTGAGTTAGCGGCAGCCGCTCTATGCAGTTGACTCAGGACCGTATTTGGAAGCTCTTAGAAAAGGCCATTATCATCCAGCTATGTACGTCCATCGGCTGATAATGAACTGTTATTGTGTGCTTAGGCCTTAAGTTAAAACATTAGTCAATTGAATGAAAGGTGGCGCGGACAGTGGTTTTCTTAGAATTCTTTTGTTAGTAGAAAATCTGATCAATTCGTCTCAATTAGAGAAAACTGTGACGCTTTTCCTAATTTAATTAGCGAAATGGATTTCGGGGAAAGTTCCTGTTTTGTGCTACTACTTTAGATACAAGTTTTAACAATGATACCTAATTAAATAACATTTACGTAGTTCATTTTACTTAGAAACTTTATAATTTCTACAAGTTTTATATGATAATGAAAATTCGCATCCCAGATTTAGGAAGGTTATCCTTTGTTTTTTTTATTGAGAAAGAATAAAATAAGGAACTTAAGCTAAGTTATCCTAATAACTATAAAAATCATGCCCACGTGAAATGGTAGATAGCAAGAATACTGGCGGTGTTTTGCTGACCCATGAGTTTATGGTATAACACGCCTATGCTTAGGAGAACACGTTAAGCCGGCCACAGTCATTAGGATTATCAATGAGTGGTTAAACATTATCACCCAAAGGCCACCAGCCCCCATTGGAGCAACGTGGTTGGGGTAAGCTCCGTTTTACATCTCTAAGGAGGGAAGCCTGGCAGTCGATGGAAATCCGTTTCATATCTAGTTCATATAGTAGTAGAGTTATATCTGCCAAGAGATTGGATCATACAAATTTAAATCTTAATTAAAACCAGCTACACATAAATAACAATGACAAAGTACTGGCTACAAATGAGGACACACCGCCGTCATCTCTCACCCTTTATTTAACTACAGTTATAAATTATAAATTATGCGTAGCCCTTTGTATGGGGGTATGGTTTTCTTTTGTATGGCGCGTGTCACCACTTCAAATAGATTCATCCTGGTGTGGACGATGTTAATTAATATTAAAAACATCTTTTGTTTTTTTATCTGTTAGTATCTGCCGACTTGAACAAAACTGTTGTTTTTTTAATAAACAAAGGCGGCCGTTAAAATAAATGCATATAATAATTTTTAAATTTTTCTTTAGTTGTTATTGTGCGAATAATTTCACAATATATTTTTATTACTTCGCTTAGCATACTGTTTTAAAGATTTACACAAATTTACAATTTACCGTGTGATTTTCGATGGCAATCTCGAGTCATAGTTTGTATCAATAGTTATATATCTCTTTGATCATACATTTTAAATAATTACAAAATACTCGTAGTGTAGATATCTTATATAGTTAAGAAGCTTAACTAAATAAGATCTAATATCTTGTTTAGTTAAGCGTCTTAGGGCAAAGACCGCTTAGTAAAATATACGCAATATTAGTATGGACATATAATATTATATACATATTATCATTATAATAATTTAAATAGCTGTAATAACGCTGCAGTGTATACAAGCATGTAGCGCCATTACACAGCGCCAGCAGCGGCTGGAAGTGAACTAAATCTGCAGCAAGCACTATAACTGTACACATTCTTGATATTAAGCTTAAAATTATAGAGCCCGGGGCTTTAACAAAACATCTCAGTAGCGAGAGCCGGTTTTAATAAAGAGATCAGAATGTAGTAATGGCGAATTTAGCGTTATAAAGCGCATGAGCGGAGTAAAGGCGTGTTGCCATATGCGCTGAGCACGGACGGTGCGCTTTGCGTTGTATTTTTTTTATCGCTTTTACAGCGGGCAAACGAGCATGCGGGTCACCTTGTAGTAAGTGATACCGCCCATGTACATTCATTCAGAGAATTCACCCGCGCAAGTAGTCGCATTTTTCCCTGCCACCGCTTAAGAAGCATTGCTGGGTATTGGTTGCTTACAAGTTAGTAGGTATTATTCGACCGCCTACGTGGTGAAGTGGTATGCGTGGTGGATCCTGGGTTTGATTCCTGGTGGGGCAAATTGAGATTTTCTTTATTTGTCTTGGTCTGGCTGGTGGAACGCTTTCACCGTTGCTAGTTACCATCATACCGACAAAAACGTACTCCTAAACGATTTAGAGTTCCGGTACGATGACGTGTAGGAACTGAAAGGGGTGTGGATTTCATCCTACTCTTAACAAGTTAGCCCGCTTCCATCTTATATAGCATCATCACTTAAAATCAGGTGTGATATAGCAGTCAAGGGCCAAGTTGTAGCAGATAAAAAAAATAACTTCACTGTAGTAACGCTACCGCTTGGCTCTAGTGGACAAGCGGCTTAAGTGCGTGATGGTGTTTGCAGCGTTTGCGCTGACGTCACACAGTTACGAGCGAGCATTATCGTATTCTCTAATGTGTTTACATCTCCTATCGTATGCGATAAAATTTAGATTATTATGTCACTTTTATTGAGAGTACTTTTATAAGTAGGGATATTCACAATAGTATTTATACGTATTTCTAGATAATATAGTTCTGAAGCTTTATTTTATATTTATCGTTGTAATTTCACCTGATTTTTAATAAAATATTTTATAGTTGATAAAATAAGCAGATGGCCTACCTTGTGTTAAGTGGTAAATCATGGCATATCACTGGGTACTTCGTAGAGCATACAAACAACACGCGCCATAAAGCACTGCCTTACGCACCCTGCCTCATCCTGAGGCATGGGTCGTAAGTAAGGCCTGAAATTTATCTATTAGGCAAATGTTTCAGATTGAAACTTTGCGACCCTGTTTAGCGATTTAAATGAAAACGTACAATACATAGAGTTTCACTTATCCTTACTAATATTATAAACGCGAAAGTATGTATGGATAGATGTTTGTATACTCTTTCTTTTTTTTATCGACTACAAATTGACCCTTGACTGCTATCACACCTGATGTTAAGTGATGATGCAGTCTAAGATGGAAGCGGGCCAACTTGGTAGGAGTGGAACGAAAATCCACACCCCTTTCGGTTTCTACACGACATCGTACCGGAACGCTAAATCGTTTGGCGATACGTCTTTGTCCGTAGGGTGGTAACTAGCCACGGCGAAAGCCTCCCATCAGGCAGACCGAGGCAGATAAATTAGAAAAATCTCAATCTGCCCGCCGGGAATCGAACCCAGGACCTCCGTCTTATAAATCCATCGCGCATATCACTGCGCCACGGAGTTCGTCGAAAAAAACTTTCACGCAAAAAACTACAAAATCTATTTTGATGAAACTTTACAATAATACGACTTATACATCACAATTAGACATAGGTTAATTTTAAGATAGATAGTGTATTAAGTTTAAAAATAACATAATTCTTACTTGTTTTTACACGCTTTGAATCTCTTGCAGTACTTTATTGCTAGTAGTAGTTAATAAAGAAAATATAAATCCAAAATGGTCTTGATTTTGATTTTAACCTAGGACCTCTACAATATAACAATACATAATTATATTCTAAGCAGCCCTAGCAAATATAGCCACAGTCTTATATCATCAAACTTACAGTATTAAACCACCCTCCCCTACTCATTAATAAAATAAAAAGAGGGCGCTAAGGGATGCCGAGACTCGTTTCTTCCCTATAATGGCAGATTGGGGTACGCGTTACTTGATGCGTCTTAACTATATTCTTTTGTATGGCTTTTGTATGGAGGTAATGGAAAAGCTGAGGTTGTGTTTGGGGGAATCGCAATTTGCCTGACAAATGCAGCACTGATGTTAATTGACTTAGTTCTTGTTGATAACATTATATTAGTGATGTGTACAATAGAATAAATAAATGCATAGATTAAACATCGATGTCGATCAGTAACGATACCCTCAATAAACTGAATTCCCATATTATCATAAAAAATAAATTGTGAGTCTAATAAAAAGTACTAAGTAAAAGAAACAGCAAATATACTGAAAAACTAAATATAAAGTTGTCACATAATCATTATTAAATATAAGGAGTTTTCTTTCACAGCATAGTTTATTAAAAAAGCTGTATTATAAGTCTCTTGATAGCCATCCAACATTTTATCCACCGTTGACCCAAAAATTACGAGTACGCGGCCGAAATTCCTTTAATAAAACAATAAGCCCACTTTATAACGAAACTCCTGGAATTAATATTCTTTGCCTTTAATATATTCACTTTCCCCAAAATAAATTAACATTGTATAAATAAATAAAATTGCAAAATTGAGCAATAAAGGGGCCAAGTTGGAGCAATTTGAGCAGTGAAGAGTTCCAACATAATGTAATATTAAATTCGCCAAAGTTTTCCCGTTAAAACCGATTGTTTGTATTTTCCTTCTATACGCACGAGTATTATTCGTGTTTGTGTACCCACATAATCTATACGCGCTAATAATAATAATAATTTACAAAATTAATTGAATGATTGTATGCGTCCACTTCAATGTGCGACTAGGTCGGTTAGGCCGATTATAATCTTCTTAATCGGTCCAAGGTCTGGCTGGTGGTAGGCTTCAGCCGTAACTAGTTAATACCCTACCGATATAGACGTGACAAGAAATTTAGTGTAAAGGGTGTGTGGATGTATACCTATTCCTATCAGCTTAGATCTTATATTGCACCACCAAAAGCTAAGTAGTCTAAAAACCCAGCAATGGTATTTGCTATTAAAACATGGCGGCATCAACGAGCTCGCATAAACCAAGTCGTTAACTGAAAGTACCTGCTTATTATCTTTGTAAGAGACTCGTCACCCACATTGTCGACTAGAGTATTGAATTATAATTAACAACTCTATATAATTAAGTCAACCAATAACATCAATAACCGCAAGTGATCTCTATAGAGGGTGCTCTTACAAATAATAAGCTCCGCGGTAATTACGTGTTGCTGTTGCTATCGATATTGCAGAAGGTATTATAATAATTGTGTAAATTATCTACTAATTATGTTACAATTGTTAAGTAAAACAACATGTAAAACGAAAACCAAAAGAAAAAATATTTATCCCAAATTTTTATATTTCCTGAACTAATTTACGAAATATATTGCAAACAAAAGAAGTGCAGCAAACTCCGTTTAAGAACGAGTATGTAAAGCTGTTCTGAGCAGGGAGTTCTTAGGATGAGGATGTTCTGAGTCTGGGCAGGGAGAATAACATGAACAGAGGAGGTTTAAACCAAACATTCGTGTCACAAGTGTCGGGCTCTATGCGGTGTTTATTTTTCTGCCACTCGAATCTGTGGAATACTAAGATATTCGTCTCCAATCGATTTTTATGTGTTTCTTTCAATTACAATTGACGGACAAAGACCCACCATAGAAAATGGAAAATTATCAGTTGCAAACAAACTACTCAGGAAAAGCAAAAATCACAGCACAGCACTATTGCTGTGATTTGTCTAGTGGTAAAAATAAGCTTTGAGGTAGTACTTCTGCATATAAAGCTCATCTATTGTGTAAAACAAGCATTCATATTTTTAAGGCAACGTGCTACTCACACTTTGGGATAATTTCTTTTTGATAAGAAATATAACATCATGCATAATTTCGCCACCGAAGCCAGTCGAACACCGTAACCTAGCGGTAAAGCACTCTGGCTAAAAAGACAGGGGTTCGAATCGCATCGGTACCTCAATTTTTGATATTATGTTTATTTTGAAACAAAAAAAATAGTTAATTAAGGAATCACACCTCTTGTGATCTGAGATGGCTTGATACTTTCACACTTGATATACCAATACACAGATGTCACCTTAGCGAAGGTTTTCTAATGAATCTGCTAATCAAAGGATATGTCGATTTCCCTGAATAAATAAAGCAGCTTGTGCCACGCAGTCGAACTCCTCCACCGTGACTAATTCAACCCTTTTCGTTTCTAGGTCACCGAGCGCCGCTCTACTCAAAGGTGAGGTTTACATCCAGTTTAATCTATGCTTTGCTTTATCCGTGTACCTTTGCAGAGGTTAACAACCTTTCCTATTCGTAAATTAAATAATATTTGTTAAGAAAAATAAATATACTTTATTGCACACCATAAATACGATGGCCAATGTGGCATGTGGCATGATGGCAATTATCGCTAAATCGCGATCTTTACCAGACAACAGAAACAGAAGAGAGAAATAAATACACAAAACAACCTCAGGTGTCCGTACACAAAAATGAAACAAAAATTTAAAAAAAAACACCTACATAAAAACAGAAATAAATAAACTATAACTAAATATATTTAATTTTTAACTGTTAACTATACTTAATGATTTTTAAAATAGAATATACTTTCTGAAAAACATTTCTAGTATATTTTTATTTATTTATTATTAATAAAAATTTTTAATTTATTTTATTTAAATTTATTAAATAAATAATTATTTAAATTATTTATCTAATAAATTATATATTATTAATTTATTCATTAAAATTATTTTTGTATTTTCTGCTACTTTAAAAAGAGAGTTCATGACAGATTTCACCTTACGGCTTTTATTGACAAGATTAATATGTAATTTACACCAAAACTACATAACTTCATTAAAACTTATCTCAACTTATTTATTTCTTACTAAAAGACTCCCGCGGTTTCACTCGCGTTGTTCTCATTCCCGCGAGAATTTCGGGATAAAATGTGGCCTATTTGTTATTCGTATATGTAAGCTATATTATTGTAAAGTTTCATTAAAATCCATTTCTTCCTTCAGTATTTTTTGCCGTGATAGAGTAACAAACATCTATACATACAAACTTTCGTCATTATAATATTAGTAATGATAGCTGCGGTAAGCGAGTGGAGTTTGATGCGCGGACTGTGTTGGCATTTACTCTACTAGAATTCAAATAACGTGCCTCAATTATAAGAGGTAGATTTGGCAGGGCCTAATGACATCGTGGTATTTAGGGAAAGGTTTGACACCTCTGTATTACCAGCAGGGGATTTAGAGTCTTATCTCCATGATAAAAAGATCATAACTGCGTGAATTGGCAACTCTCATTAAGGAAATTGCTGAGTGTGTTATATTTAGTAATTATAAGGATTAGATTTGTTATATTCTGTTGATAAATAGGACTTTTAGAATATCTTGAAATAATCAACACTTTAAATAAAAATATTTACTACTTAATGTAGTTAATATTTTTAGTACCTGGGTTACGGACATGGTAAGAGCTAAGAAAATTTCACTTTTGTACATCAAACTGAAAATTGCATACTAGGTAGGTCTAGTTGCACCTAATTGCCTAAAACTAAGTTATAAAATATTACCTCATACTGGTGTTATAATAATGCACCTTAATGAATACTATTTGACACCTAAAACTTAACTCAGACATCGAACACACAACCACATTTTTGAATTCAGTAAACTTATTAACGAAAACAACGTCATCATAATGACACGAATCCGCATGACTTGAGAATTGCTCACAAAAGTTAGTAATGTTAATGTCTATACGCTAAATATAGCGAATAGACAAAAGTGTGTCTGAGGGCGAACTATAGCGAACACCGTCGAACGAAGAGTCGCGTCAACGTGCGTCATAGTTGAGGATTTGGAAGTATTAGCTTCGCTTCGACATCAGTTAGAGTTAAGTTTGATTGGGACGTATTGCTTCCGACGAGTCGTTGGATAACAGGGACGCAATTACACGGGGTTCAAAATTGCTGAAGCTATACCGCATCTGACCCCTCACTAGTGTAAATAACTTCAACCGAGTCAGGCTGATTACAGGCATCGCAATGACTACGAGGTCCAAAAGACCTATTAAGTGTCCAGTCGTGATCGTCAATCAATTAATAGAATTGTAATTAAAGCTCGTGTGCATTAAAATTAAGGTATGTCCAGAAAACTGAACTATGTATGTATGTATGGAGGCCTGGCCCTGTAGTGGACCGTTAATAGGTTAATAGGTTAATGATAAAGACGATGGTGATGATGAATGTTTAATATAATTTTTGATTTCGTACAATCTTTAAAAGAAGTGTTATAAAAAGACTACACTTTTGTACATCAACCTATAAAACTGCCAATACAGTTGTACAAGATTGCGTAGAACTGAGTTAAAATATTTCGTATAATTCTGCACCTGAATGAATACTTTACCCCAAACTGCGACACTTCGCTTCAGACGACTAGTTTGATTACAGAGACGCAATAACACGGGGTTCAAAATTGCTGAAGTGATACCCGCACCTCACTAGTATAAATGACTCCAAGCGAATAGTCTGGCTGATTACAGGCATCGCAATGACTAGGAGGTCCAAAAGACCTTTTATGTGTCCAGTCGTGATCGTCAATCGTTAAATAGAATCGTAATTAAAGCTCTCGTGCTTTACATTCGAGGTCAGTCCATTCAATCTCCCCATCCAATTTACATGCAAGTTGAATGTCTCGAACAGACTTCGGTGAAGACGGCCCTCCGTTATTGTGGTCAGTGCATTCTAGTTAAACTTTAACCCAAATCGGGGTCGAATCGACCAAATGAATACCGACTCGGTTAATGGTTAGTCTGTTTAGAAAGACCATGCGGTTTCAAGTTCCGAAAAGGGTTTAAAAGAATAGAGCGAGAACCTGTAATGGCTGAAAATATTTTGTTGTTTTATAACAATAATCAAATCAGAGCTTTACGCGAAAAAACTGTGCTATAAGCAATCACTTTTAATTAGAAGAATGGATGACGCAAGCTTGAACACCACCATCACTAACAACCGGTAGACGTCAATTGCTGGAGATATGCCTTTTTGGGGACTTTAACAAACACAACAATTCTGAGCTGCCTGTGGCCAGCAGCTTGCCGCAAACGTAAGCTCGAACGCAAACGTAAAAACAATAATAATCATGAAAGCAGTAGTAAGAAAGTCAAGCCGGCTTTACATACCAAAACATTTGCGTTTAAACTTGCTTCAAAGAAATAATCAACGGTTGATTATTTATTTGCCTTAATTCTAAATATTTTGGTATTGGAAGGACGTCGATTTCAAAGTTACCTTGTGATCGAGGCTTTAGATATAAAAGTAATTGAGTTGAACAGGCATCAAATATTATTTATTTACTGTAAGCGACAAAATACTACATTTTATATACGTTT